>JAQNBH010000010.1:38011223-38168147 GCA_028752905.1 Cladorhizidae sp. MBARI D1340-BT2 | reverse complement strand
TGTGTGAGTGTATTACTACTAGACCATGCATTATGCTAGTGTGTGTGTGTATTACTACTAGACCATGCATTATGCTAGTGTGTGAGTGTATTACTACTAGACCATGCATTATGCTAGTGTGTGAGTGTATTACTACTAGACCATGCATTATGCTAGTGTGTGAGTGTATTACTACTAGACCATGCATTATGCTAGTGTGTGAGTGTATTACTACTAGACTAGCAACAGCTAGTCCACCAGTGTGTGTGTCTGCACTGCTAAGCAACAGCTAGTCCACCAGTGTGGGTGTCTGCACTGCTAAGCAACAGCTAGTCCACCAGTGTGGGTGTCTGCACTGCTAAGCAACAGCTAGTCCACCAGTGTGGGTGTCTGCACTGCTAAGCAACACCTTATAGAGAGTGCTACCACACTTCCCTATATAGAGAGTGCTACCACACTTCCCAATATAGAGAGTGCTACCACACTTCCCTATATAGAGAGTGCTACCACACTTCCCTATATAGAGAGTGCTACCACACTTCCCTATATAGAGAGTGCTAGTACACTTCCCAATATAGAGAGTGCTAGTACACTTCCCAATATAGAGAGTGCTACCACACTTCCCTATATAGAGAGTGCTACCACACTTCCCTATATAGAGAGTGCTAGTACACTTCCCAATATATAGAGTGCTACCACACTTCCCTATATAGAGAGTGCTACCACACTTCCCTATATAGAGAGTGCTACCACACTTCCCTATATAGAGAGTGCTACCACACTTCCCTATATATAGAGTGCTACCACACTTCCCTATATAGAGAGTGCTACCACACTTCCCTATATAGAGAGTGCTGCCACACTTCCCAATATATAGAGTACTAGTACACTTCCCTATATATAGAGTACTACCACACTTCCCTATATATAGAGTGCTACCACACTTCCCTATATAGAGAGTGCTACCACACTTCCCTATATATAGAGTGCTGCCACACTTCCCTATATAGAGAGTGCTGCCACACTTCCCTATATAGAGAGTGCTACCACACTTCCCTATATATAGAGTGCTACCACACTTCCCTATATAGAGAGTGCTACCACACTTCCCTATATAGAGAGTGCTACCACACTTCCCAATATAGAGAGTGCTACCACACTTCCCTATATAGAGAGTGCTACCTGTGAGAAAGGCGAACCCTCTTACCACTCTAGCAGGCCCGTAGGAAGCAAATGTAAACCTGTACAGCAACTAAGCCACACCCACAATGGGAGTGGCTTTACTTGCTACTGGAATAAACACACCCAACTTATACTCTATCTAATAGCACTCCTTTTGGAGCTACAGCAGGATTTATACAGAAATTTTTGTTAGGGGGGGGGGAGGAAAAATGGGGAGGAAAAATGTGTACCTAATTGGCAGACTGTGCAGGGTATTCAAGGGTAGGGGGATCTGGGGGAAGCAAGAGCTTCTTCCCAAACTGCCTGAACAACATCATAATTGGAAATGATGCTGCTCAGTGAGGACGCCCTGACTGTCCACCTAGTGGGACAGAGGGTTCTAAAACCAGTTGTTCCAGGACTAATTTCTGCCTTAATCTTGTTAAACAAGCCTTCTCGCCGAGGTGAGTATTTAAGCAGTTTAGATATTTCAAAAGTAGTATCTAGAGTATTCCTCAGAATTTGATTATTCTTGATGGTATCTCCAGCAGCTAAATTTAAAGCATGACCATAGCAATGGACAAAAATAGCTCGTGACTCTTCTCCACAAATTTGAGTAGAAGTCCCACCCCTTATACCACACATGTTTGCAGCACCATCATAGCATTGAGCACGACAGTTATGAATGCTAAGACTCATACGACCAATCACATCCTTCAAACTACCAACCAAGACATCTGCTTTTATGGACTCAACATGGTCAAGGCCATAGAAGTCTTCATGGGGTTGAAAATCATCATCAACCCACCGAAAGCAAATTACGAATTGCTCCTTATATTGGATGCATCCGACACTTCATCAGCCATCAGGGCAAAATACTTGGCTTGCTGGATAGAACTGGCTATATCTCGAAGAATATGTAATGCATTATTTTAATAACTTCATTTTGTATTTGGGGACTAGTATATTTATCAGTTTTCTTACTTAACATGGCCGATATTGCAGGATCGTCCAATGCACGAAGATGCATTAATTGCATGAAGTTACTGGCAACTTCATCACCACGAAAAGCTATTCCTTGTCTAGCTAGGAATTGAATATACTGAGCTATCTTGATAAGGTACTCTCTGTTCACGGCTTTTTGCAAAGCATGTTGAGAAGATAACATACTTCCAACATCACTAGTCGTACCTGGTATAGTGATCACTAAATCGGTAGCTGCTTTATGAGATTTTGTGCTCTCATGTTTGTTGAAACATCGAGTTCTATCCTTCCAGTTACTGAACCCAGACAAAAAGGTTGAGTCTGCATGTTTCCTTATCATCTTCAGTTTACCTAAAATATATACTAGCTGTGAAATATGGAATGATTGCTGCCAATACGAGTGGCAGCTAGGCTTACTAGCAGAAGCTGCCCCACTGTATCTTACCTGTTTGGATTGCTTGCACACACGTGAAACAATAAGCCATGTCTCGTAGTGAAGCCATTTCCATTGGTTGAACCAAGCGCTCTGAAAAGAGCGATAAGAGATATTGGTTCGGCCGAAAGATCGCTTAGGAAAACTAAAGTTAGTTGGTTGAGTCGGATGATCGGGAAGCTCAGGACAATTTGGTAACCTGGAAGCCATGCTGAAAAGACGAAATCGGACTATCTTTAATTAAATTAATAATTTTTATCCATTGCTACTAGTCACATAGGCTAGTTGTCCTTCAGTGTACTTCTATTCCAAAAAAAAAAAAAAAAAAAAAAAAAAAAAAAACAAAAAAAAAAAAGGGGGAAAAAAGTGTGGTTTTCGTGAAGTAGGGGCGTGTTCGGTCCAAACCTATACGGCAATTGCCGGAATATTACTTCCTAACAATATAAATCTTCAGAAGAAGTCTCAGCACAACTTCTCTTTCCAGGTTCGCTTTCTTTGACGCCCAGACCTTACTATTGCTTCTCTCTCACAATAGCCTTATCTAGACCAAGTATATAATCAAACAGAGTCTTCTCTCTCTCTCTCTAGACCTCTGCCCTCCTTTTCTGTAAAAGGTAAGTTGATTATAATCAACAATAACAAAATGATGTACACGACCACGTCTATCAATACATCATTACTCCTATTGTTTTCTACCAAATTATATATTACACAGAGCCAAGTCAGCTCAGTTCTGAGTCTCTCTTCAGTTCATTGAGGAGTTAGTTTGTTGAGGGGCTTTCCTTCTTTCTTCCGGCTTGTTGATTACTCCTTCTCCTCCTCTCTCGAAGTCTCTTGTTCTTTTATAGGCAGCTGGTTTATCTTGTGTTGTGCCTAGGATCATTCTCCTCAGAGACTGATCTGACCAATCAGGAGTTCCTTTTTCCAACCAATCAGGGGTCTCTGCTGTTGAAGTGGGATGATCCATAGTTGCGGTTTTGGTTCTGAGTTGGTGGGTGTCTACTGCCACTTGTGGGTGTGTAGTGTCAACATCCCTCTGACAGTGTTTCCCCTCTAACAGCTTCCAGTGTTTCCCCTCTAACAGCTTCCGCTGGCAGGGCTTTCTCTGACACTACCACACTTCCCAATATAGAGAGTGCTACCACACTTCCCTATATAGAGAGTGCTACCACACTTCCCTATATATAGAGTGCTAGTACACTTCCCTATATAGAGAGTACTACCACACTTCCCTATATAGAGAGTGCTAGTGTGTGTGTGTATTACTACTAGACCATGCATTATGCTAGTGTGTGAGTGTATTACTACTAGACCATGCATTATGCTAGTGTGTGTGTGTATTACTACTAGACCATGCATTATGCTAGTGTGTGTGTGTATTACTACTAGACCATGCATTATGCTAGTGTGTGTGTGTATTACTACTAGACCATGCATTATGCTAGTGTGTGTGTGTATTACTACTAGACCATGCATTATGCTAGTGTGTGAGTGTATTACTACTAGACCATGCATTATGCTAGTGTGTGAGTGTATTACTACTAGACCATGCATTATGCTAGTGTGTGAGTGTATTACTACTAGACCATGCATTATGCTAGTGTGTGAGTGTATTACTACTAGACCATGCATTATGCTAGTGTGTGAGTGTATTACTACTAGACCATGCATTATGCTAGTGTGTGTGTGTATTACTACTAGACCATGCATTATGCTAGTGTGTGAGTGTATTACTACTAGACCATGCATTATGCTAGTGTGTGAGTGTATTACTACTAGACCATGCATTATGCTAGTGTGTGAGTGTATTACTACTAGACCATGCATTATGCTAGTGTGTGTGTGTATTACTACTAGACCATGCATTATGCTAGTGTGTGTGTGTATTACTACTAGACCATGCATTATGCTAGTGTGTGTGTGTATTACTACTAGACCATGCATTATGCTAGTGTGTGAGTGTATTACTACTAGACCATGCATTATGCTAGTGTGTGAGTGTATTACTACTAGACCATGCATTATGCTAGTGTGTGAGTGTATTACTACTAGACCATGCATTATGCTAGTGTGTGAGTGTATTACTACTAGACCATGCATTATGCTAGTGTGTGAGTGTATTACTACTAGACCATGCATTATGCTAGTGTGTGTGTGTATTACTACTAGACCATGCATTATGCTAGTGTGTGAGTGTATTACTACTAGACCATGCATTATGCTAGTGTGTGAGTGTATTACTACTAGACCATGCATTATGCTAGTGTGTGTGTGTATTACTACTAGACCATGCATTATGCTAGTGTGTGAGTGTATTACTACTAGACCATGCATTATGCTAGTGTGTGAGTGTATTACTACTAGACCATGCATTATGCTAGTGTGTGTGTGTATTACTACTAGACCATGCATTATGCTAGTGTGTGAGTGTATTACTACTAGACCATGCATTATGCTAGTGTGTGAGTGTATTACTACTAGACCATGCATTATGCTAGTGTGTGAGTGTATTACTACTAGACCATGCATTATGCTAGTGTGTGAGTGTATTACTACTAGACCATGCATTATGCTAGTGTGTGTGTGTATTACTACTAGACCATGCATTATGCTAGTGTGTGTGTGTATTACTACTAGACCATGCATTATGCTAGTGTGTGAGTGTATTACTACTAGACCATGCATTATGCTAGTGTGTGAGTGTATTACTACTAGACCATGCATTATGCTAGTGTGTGAGTGTATTACTACTAGACCATGCATTATGCTAGTGTGTGAGTGTATTACTACTAGACCATGCATTATGCTAGTGTGTGAGTGTATTACTACTAGACCATGCATTATGCTAGTGTGTGAGTGTATTACTACTAGACCATGCATTATGCTAGTGTGTGTGTATTACTACTAGACCATGCATTATGCTAGTGTGTGAGTGTATTACTACTAGACCATGCATTATGCTAGTGTGTGAGTGTATTACTACTAGACCATGCATTATGCTAGTGTGTGAGTGTATTACTACTAGACCATGCATTATGCTAGTGTGTGAGTGTATTACTACTAGACCATGCATTATGCTAGTGTGTGAGTGTATTACTACTAGACCATGCATTATGCTAGTGTGTGTGTGTATTACTACTAGACCATGCATTATGCTAGTGTGTGAGTGTATTACTACTAGACCATGCATTATGCTAGTGTGTGAGTGTATTACTACTAGACCATGCATTATGCTAGTGTGTGAGTGTATTACTACTAGACCATGCATTATGCTAGTGTGTGAGTGTATTACTACTAGACCATGCATTATGCTAGTGTGTGTGTGTATTACTACTAGACCATGCATTATGCTAGTGTGTGAGTGTATTACTACTAGACCATGCATTATGCTAGTGTGTGTGTATTACTACTAGACCATGCATTATGCTAGTGTGTGTGTGTGTGCTGGTGTGTGTGTGGGTGTGTAGGTGATTGACAAGGAGAAGGAGGAGCGCAGGAGGGAGAGGGAAAGGAGAGGACGTTTCCACATTTTGGGGTGTGGTCTTGAAGGTGCACGTGCTACTGCTGCACCATCAGACTCTGGCTCACCTGCAGCACTCCCAGTCACCTCTTCACCCTCCACCAGCTTCACACCCTCCACCTGCCTCACACCATCCACCAGCCTCACACCCTCCACCAGCCTCACGCCCTCCACCAGCCGCACACCCTCCACCAGCCTCACACCCTCCACCAGCCTCACACCCTCCACCAGCCTCACAACCTCCACCAGCCTCACAACCTCCACCTGCCTCACACCCTCCACCAGCCTCACACCCACCATATGCCTGACAGCTTCACAGCTATTTCCAACGCCTCCACATTGTGGCAAGACTTCCTCCAAACCTCTTCACAACAGAATGTTCAGAGAGTAAGTCACTCACTATTCCTCTCTCTCTGCACAACAGAGATAATGAATGGAAGGGGTGAAGTCACTCCTGCCAATTAGCATAGCACTCATGTTGTCATGGAGACATAGTGCATGAAAGGTGAAGTCACGCTTTCCAATGGCATCTGGCATAGTAGGACCAACTAAGCTCTTGATATCACCATGACAACCTTGAAGGATATTTGGTACTGTGCTTGCTAATTATGCACACCTGAAGAAACACGTGCCTCATAATATATGCCCCTAATATGTTACGTGTTAATAATTGAGAGAAAGTAAGTTTCCAGTGTGTAGTGCCATGAGGAGAGGATGTGTGACATACTGGCTGTGAATGATGTGTGTGTGGGTGTGTCAGGTACTGCGACCATGTGGTGACAGAGGAGATCAACGAGTGTGCAGGAAGGTTGCTCACCTCCTTAATGGCCTTCCAGGACAGGCAATACCTGAAGGATCCCGCCAAGGTGAGTGCCCATCACCGTCATACCATGGGGCCTCCTTGATTAGTCCACCACTGACATCATGTGACTACCAACAGACATCATGTGACTACCAACAGACATCACATGACTTATGCTACTGACATCATGTGACTACCAACAGAATCATATGACCTCCACCACAGACATCATGAGATTTACCAACAGATAGCATCTCTTAACACCGACATTACCAGCAACATCGCAACATCACATGACCTCTGCCACTGACATCACATGACCTCTGCCACTGACATCACATGACCTCTTGCCACTGACATCACATGACCTCTGCCACTGACATCACATGACTTCTGCCACTGACATCACATGACCTCTGCCACTGACATCACATGACCTCTGCCACTGACATTCCATGACCTCGCGCCACTGACATCACATGACCTCTGCCACTGACATCACATGACCTCTACCACTGACATCACATGACCTCTGCCACTGACATCACTCTACCACTGACATCACATGACCTCTGCCACTGACATCACATGACCTCTGCCACTGACATCACATGACCTCTTGTCACTGACATCACATGACCTCTGCCACTGACATCACATGATCTCTGCCACTGACATCACATGACCTCTGCCACTGACATCACTGGGTGTTGTTTGCCCTTTCCAGAATATTTTTGCATTAACTTATTTTATGTGAATATAATATATATCGCAAAGAAATTAAATGTGTGCGTGATCGATAGTCCTGGAGGAGAGGCTGCCGGGGTGTGTGTGTCCAGCCTTGCAGTGGGAGAGGTGTTGGTGTGTGATAATGATCCCACTGTAAAGGAGATGGTGTTTAGTGGTGATAATGAACCATCTACTTCTCATAAGGACCTTGCTTCTAGCTTGGTAGGTCTCAGCTGGCAAGCTGATGAATAGCCCAAGAGATGTATATCAGCTGATGAGGTAGCCTTGCGGTCAGCAAGTCTACACCGAGGTGTGAACACTAGTGCGCAAGTGGGAGTGGACCAGAAGCTGCATCCATCAGTAATGGTGGAGGTGATTATGATGATTGTGGAGGAGACTGTAGCCAACCATCATGGAGGTCATGGAGGTTGAGCTTATTCTCTACGAATGCTTGCAACAAAAATCATTTGTGAAGAAAATTTGATAAACATTTTATTCATTAGACAAAATTAGTAACCAAGTGTCTAATTCCAGTAATGCTGACACCTCCCTCCCTCTCTCCTCTTCCCCAGAGCAAGTACAAGAAGAGGTATGTGTGTGGTCTCAGAGAAGTCTTGAAGCACTTGAAGCTGAAGAGGTTGAAGTGCATCATTCTTCCTCCTAACTTGGACCGTATACAATCTGAAGGTACAGAGTTCATGCTGAATGTTGGGTGAACAAAGTGCAGGTTGGCAATAATAAGAATGCACATGCTGAGTCAGCATACATGTATGACCATGTATGACCACAAACTCTGCATATCTGAAGTAGACAGCTATGGTGGCCTTCAATTAGAGCAGCCAATTAATTTCTACAGACCTAGCCTGTTGGAGTTGAGAGGGTGAAAAGCTATTGTGGCTGTTACCATAGCAATGCCATTGTCGCATGTTGCCATGGCAATGCCATGCCATCTGTGGCTGTATCAAGTTCAGATTTAGTGCCCTATATTTGGAGAATGCAGTAGCACTCGGTATAATTATATTAACACCTTATTTCAAAGTGAGTGTGTCTTCCTCCAGGAGGTGTTGTGGACTATGTGCACCAGATCTTGGTCCAGTGCAAGGAACAGAAGGTGGCCAGCGTCTTTGCCATGAGCAGACGCAAGCTAGCAACACTGCTCAGGAAGAAGCAGAAGATTGGCTGTGTGGGCGTGTTCTATTATGATGGAGCTGAGGTATGTGTGGCAGATAGTTCATAGGGTTCACTGCATCCTGATTAAGGGTTCGTGGGGTTCACTGTTGCCTAATTAAGGGTTCATGGGGTTCACTATTGCCTAATTAAGGGTTCATGGGGTTCACTATTTCCTAATTAAGGGTTCATGGGGGTCACTATTGCCTAATTAAGGCTTCATGAGGTTCACTATTGCCTAATTAAAGGTTCATGGGTTCATTATTGCCTAATTAAGGGTCGATGTGGTTCACTGCTTCGTAATTAGGTTCAGCCAACAATATTGGATTGCTTATCAAGATGAGACCACACCCATGCAGACACCAGAAGGTAGATGACACTTTACAATTTAAAGTTTAAAGTCCAGTCATTATAAAGTCATGACTTTATAAAGTGATTTTTAATGGTAAAGGGTCATCTGACTGGATGTGATCTGCATGGGTGTGGTCTTGTTTCCTGTTCTTGTTAAACCTTCATGAAGGACGTTTAATCTACACCCCCTCCCAACACACACACACACACTCCCAACACACACACACACACACACACTCCCAACACACACACACACACCTTCGTAGCCAATGTTCCTTCACAATAATCAGTAAAGGATCATCAACACAGCAAATATGCTTTGCAACTTTGACCCTAACACCCATAACACCCAATTCACCATGTTTTGACTACTTGGCCATCTAGTGTAAAAACATGCCCACATTCTAGCTTGCTCACCAGCTGTGTTAATAGCAGGTGCATTTCTCCATTAGCAGGGAACTGCAGAGCAGTGGCTATGGTAGTCAACCTACAGAGCAGTGGCTGTGGTAGTCAACCTACAGAGCAGTGGCTATGGTAGTCAACCTACAGAGCAGTGGCTATGGTAGTCAACCTACAGAGCAGTGGCTGTGGTAGTCAACCTACAGAGCAGTGGCTGTGGTAGTCAACCTACAGAGCAGTGGCTATGGTAGTAAACCTACAGAGCAGTGGCTGTGGTAGTCAACCTACAGAGCAGTGGCTATGCTAGTCACCCACAGAGCAGATATGGCATCATTGGGTTGTGTAGTGATAACAGAATAGAAATGCTGGAGTCCCAGGAGACAGTTAGACACTAGTGTGTGCAGAAGTGCTGAGTCCCAGGAGACAGTTAGACACTAGTGTGTGCAGACTTTAGTGTGTGTAGACTTGACACTTCCTTCCCATGTGTGTGTATGTGTGTATATCTAAGAAAATGTACAAATTTGTGTGATTTATAAGGTGTCCATAGACGTGTACAAATAGATGTGTGCATAAGTAGATATGTATAAATAATGTGCATAAGTAGACGTGTATAAATAATGTGCATAAGTAGACGTGTATAAATAATGTGTGCATAAGTAGATGTGTATAAATAATGTGTGCATAAGTAGATGTGTATAAAAGTAGATGTGTATAAATAGATGTGTGCATAAAAGTAGATGTGTATAAATTAGATGTGTGCATAAATAGATGTGCATAAGTAGATGTGTGCATAAATAGATGTGTATAAATAGATGTGTGCAGAAGTAGTTGTGCATAAATAGATGTTTAAATTCATGTAGGTGCAATATAAATTAAATAGATGTGTATTATGCTACAAGGTCTGGATAACTAACCCCATATAGATGTTATCTGCCATGTTATGCCTGCAATACACACACATGCTCTGTTGATTCCTACCTAGTAGCCACCTAGTTGTGTTGAAGGTCTGTGCTGTGAATTATTGTCAAAGAGTAGCTTCTGAGGAAAATGTTGCAATATGTGCAGCTACTCAATATTGCACATACCCAAGTGTTTACTGTAGTAATGATCCTTTTACCAATTTGTGTTTATCACGAGTCATCAAGGAATGAATGAACGTCATATCCACAAGGTGGGTGTAGTCCTGTCCACAAGGTGGGTGTGGTCCTGTCCACAAGGTGGGTGTGGTCCTGTCCACAGTGTGTATTTGGAAAGGAAAGGTTAGTTGATCAATTTCATGCTTGGAGGGTCAGGAGGACTCCTCCAAGGCATGCTGGGAATGTTTTAGTTGATCAATTTCATGCTTGGGATTGAGTCTACCAGGACTACTTGATCAATTTCATGCTTGGAGGCTTGAGCCTACCAGGAGGACTACTCCAAGGCATGCTGGGAGTGTTAGTTGATCAATTTCATGCTTGAGCCTACCAGGAGGACTCCTCCAAGGCATGCTGGGAGTGTTAGTTGATCAATTTCATGCTTGGAGGCTTGGCCTACCAGGAGGACTACTCCAAGGCATGCTGGGAGTGTTTTGGGATCAGTGTCTGCAGAAACCTCGCTTAGGACTGGGGTCAAGGTGCAGAAACATTGCTTAGGACTGGGGGCAAGGTGCAGAAACATCGCTTGGGGGGAGGTCAAGGTGCAGAAACCTCGCTTGGGGGTGAGGTCAAGGTGCAGAAACCTCACTTAGGGCTGGGGTCAATGCCTGCAGAAACTTCTCTTAGGGGTGGGGTCAAGGTGCACAAACATTGCTTATGGGTGGGGTCAAGGTGCACAAACCTCGCTTAGGGCACAAGAAGCTACCAGCGAGTTTTAACCAAAATATAAACTGTGTGGTCGCTGAAATTAGGGGTCAAACCAATGCAGGGGTCGGGGGGGGGAGCTCTCAGTCTCATCCATTAAGTTCATGTATACCACATCATGTGTGCAGTTTACCACCATATGGTGTGCTCAACACACTCAGTAGTCATGATCACGTGTATCCTCACCACTATCTGTGGGCTATTGAACACCATAAGGTGTGCTCAACAGAGCAATAGCTTGTTGGTTACATGTGTGTGTTTGTGTGTGTGCTGTAGTTGCACTACAAGGAGCTAATGCAGCTGTTGGGTGAGGCCAGGCAAGAGTATGCCGTGCTACAGCAACAGAGATACATGTCACATGACCTGCCCCTCCCCTTCCCAGCACTGTTGGAGGAGATTGGAGACAGTCAACCAGAGTCACGTGGTGTTGCTATCAAGGAGGAGCCACGTGATGTAACCGTCAAGGAGGAGCCACGTGATGTAACCGTCAAGGGGGAGCCACGTGGTGTAACCGTCAAGGGGGAGTCACATGATGTAACCGTCAAGGAGGAGCCACGTGATGTAACCGTCAAGGGGGAGTCACATGATGTAACCGTCAAGGAGGAGCCACGTGATGTAACCGTCAAGGGGGAGCCACGTGGTGTAACCGTCAAGGGGGAGTCACATGATGTAACCGTCAAGGGGGAGTCACATGATGTAACCGTCAAGGGGGAGTCACATGATATAACCGTCAAAGGGGAGTCACGTGGTGTAACCGTCAAGGGGGAGTCACATGATGTAACCGTCAAGGGGGAGTCACGTGGTGTAACCGTCAAGGGGGAGTCACGTGATGTAACCGTCAAGGGGGAGTCACGTGATGTAACCGTCAAGGGGGAGTCACGTGATGTAACCGTCAAGGGGGAGTCACGTGATATAACCGTCAAGGGGGAGTCACATGATGTAACCGTCAAGGGGGAGTCACGTGATGTAACCATCAAGGAGGAATCATGTGACTATCGTCAACATTCATTCAATGTTCATGCCAATGAGTTCAGAGTTCATCTTCTCAACGCCGAGGCAGCTGCCTTTGCACCTCATGCAGTGCCCTAAGTGTATTACTTGAATAAATACTGACAGATATGATGGTGGCTTCACACATGACATGATGACGACTACTACACGCTGGCGACCTGCTCCCTGAGACACAACCTCTTCACACATTCGTAGCCCACCACCACCATAGCGCTGGCAGGGACTGTGGAGATGATGCGAGCAGTCAACCCTTTACCAATCAACTTCAGTCCTTCCTCCCGCCATAACTTGGTGAAGGTCATGCGGATGGTACACGCCCCTTCAAGCTAGATACATAGGAGAGGATAAGTAATGATGACATCAGTATGCATAAAACCTGGTAAAGATCATCATTTTGATGTGAGGTATATCTTATTAACTAATAGCCTCTCGTTGTAGATATTAATACATTTGCCTAGCCTTCCATAGGTGGCTTCACTGGGAGGAGAATTCAACACCCCTAGCCTCACACCTGTCATTGAGACCCTTAAGGTAGATGGAACCCATGGCTCATTAATTATTCATGAGATAACTACTACCTGCCATAATGTTGTTGTCATTCCCCCCCTACCCTTAATTTTGGTGCCAAAAGAAAGATTAATTCAAATGCATACCTAGGAACCCCCCCTTACAAAGCTAGCATCTGGAAACAGCTTATTAGAGCCATTCCCAAATATGGAGATAAGACCATTACCACCTATAAGTGTTATGAGCATTTCAAGTTTTTTTATTTACCACAAGCCCATTTACCCACACACCCAGGCCTGGTATATATGTATGTCCCACACATGAGAGAGTATTACAATCACCCAAAAACTGATGTTAGATGCTCATAACAAAGAGGAAAGAACTATCTCCATATTTACGTTACGCCCGTAATTGGACCGATCCACATTCTTGGGGACTCGCAATCACAATCTAGTATGGGTAATGTCGTTAGGCCACCAACATGCAATTTCCACGCACTGTATTGGTACACATAGGCACAATCATATTATGCTCTATTATGCTCAATTAGAATAATTAGGTACTGCTTGGAGTGGGCTTCATTTTGAGACTAAAATCAAGTCGGGCCAGTGTGTTGCAGAGATATGGCTGACCTTACTAGCCTGAAATTCACTGTCTTCCTCATGAAGATTGAAGTCCTCATGAAGATTGAAAGGTAAGGAGTGCATGGATAAAATCCTCCATCACTCAAACAATGGAACATCCAAATAGCTTTATCTTTGAAAGACAGCTTGTACAGGTATTGTGCAAGGATATAAGCCTCAAAACAGAAAAAGCTATACATTTTGTCAAAAATCACTATTATGGGTTACATCCCCCTTAAACTGGCTCACTCTCATAACTCTCATTCAAGGAATCCGTTGAGCATGGCCTTGGGGTGTATACACAAGTGTACAAGTGCCTAGGGTGTAGGATAGCTATTAGTGAAACACTACGCACAGAAATCCAACAGAGTCTGCGGCAGCAATCAAGATATGCCCATGCAGAAGTGTTGCCATCAACACTGACCCACACACAGAAATGTTGCCATCAACACTGACCACACAGCAATGTTGCCATCAACACTGGCCACACAGCAATATTGCCATCAACACTGACCCACACACAGCAATGTTGCCATCAACACTGGCCACACACAGCAATGTTGCCATCAACACTGACCACACAGCAATTTTGCCATCAACACTGGCCACACACAGCAATGTTGCCATAAACATTGGCCACACACAGCAATATTGCCATCAACACTGACCCACACACACCAATATTGCCATCAATGTTGGCCCACACAGCAATGTTGCCATCAACACTGACCCGCACACAGCAATATTTCCAACCAACGTTGGCCCACACACAGCAATGTTGCCATCAACACTGACCACACAGTGACCACACAGCAATTTTGCCATCAACACTGGCCGCACACAGCAATGTTGCCATCAACATGGCCACACACAGCAATATTGCCATCAACACTGACCCACACAGCAATATTGCCATCAACGTTGGCCCACACACAGCAATGTTGCCATCAACACTGGCCACACACAGCAATGTTGCCATCAACACTGACCACACAGCAATTTTGCCATCAACACTGGCTACACACAGCAATGTTGCCATCAACATTGGCCACACACAGCAATATTGCCATCAACACTGACCCACACACAGCAATATTGCCATCAACGTTGGCCCCCACACAGCAATGTTGCCATCAACACTGGCCACACACAGCAATGTTGCCATCAACACTGGCCACACACAGCAATGTTGCCATCAACACTGGCCACACACAGCAATATTGCCATCAACACTGACCCGCACACAGCAATATTGCTATCAACGTTGGCTCCCACACAGCAATGTTGCCATCAACACTGGCTACACACAGCAATGTTGCCATCAAAACTAACCAAGGCACAGCGTCTGTTCCATTTTGCTGCACGGTTCCTACTATAGCCGTTGTTTGAACCTTGGACCTACATGTAACTGCAATGACATGTAACTGCAATGATAGCGGTATGAGTTGGACTTTGTTTTCTATTGGTTATCAGGAGCTCCCGCGGCTTCTTAGAACATTTCCTCATTCTCTTGTCTCCACTTTACCGAATGTCTTCCTATAAATGCGTGCATGTCGGGTGTCTCCTGCAATGGGTCATTCTGGCGTTGTTCAGGACAACTTGACTCTGTCCCCAGTTGAAAGGAAAGTAGCTTGATGTTCTTTATAGACCAAATCTCTAGGGGCACTAATACCCTCCAGCCGATGTTTTCATTGTCTTCTTGGACTGACTTGGCCGGTTCAACCGCAGAGTTCTTTCCTGTCAACAATCTCCACCCACTGTTTCTAGATCCATTCAAACAGAATGGTTCTGGAAGTCCATCCGCATCTTCTCTCGGTTGCCATTATTAATGATCACAAATGGAATATGCATATTGAATATGTAGGCCTGCAGTACCAGGAGACACGCTGGGGTTGTCCAGGAGACACGCTGGGGTTGTCCAGGAGACAGGCTGGGGTTGTCGGCCATTCTGTGTGGAGTGAGGTTGTTGTACCTCTACAAGACTGTTGTTCTTGTAATCTTGACTATTGTGTAATCTAGGACTCTTCTGCTGCCACACTCGCAAGAATATTGGAAGCATTACTCTGCAGCAAGGATGTGCTCTATGGGCTGGGCTGGTAAGGATGATCAACTTGCACCTTAGTAAGCCACATTCTCTCATCAGAAGAGGCAGAAGTTGACGATCCTTACCTTCCAGTGAAGGGACTGCCATGGTAGTAGTGTGTCTGACTTGCCCCCTTAAGTTTGGTGGTGTTCTAGTAGTCTGGTGTTGATACCCCAGTGAAGGGGTTTCCGTGGGGTTTGTGCTTGCTAAGTTTAGTGGTGTTTCACCCCTAATTCCAAACCTCAGCATTCCCTTCCTTTTCGGTTTGAACACTTCCATTAGTCGCCCTATTCAAATGATGTGGTTAGTCCTCTAACATTACTGCTCCTAGTTTTAAATGTTTGCAGTCTCAGTATTCTTATCACATTATTATAACACACATAGCGATGTTGTCATCCACACACAGCAATGTTGCCATCAACACAGACACACACACAGCAATGTTGCCATCAACACAGACACACACAGCAATGTTGCCATCAACACAGACACACACACACAGCAATGTTGCCATCAACACCGACCCACACACAATGTTGCCATCAACACAGACTCCCATACACCACAATGTTGCCATCAACACCGCCCCCTCTCTCCCCACACATACATACACAGAACAATGTAGTTATTTATACTCACTTGGTATCTTGTTCTGAACAAGTCCAGTGGGTTGGTGAGGATGGTTGACAACAAGCCTCCACACATCCCACACAACGCTTGTACCAACAACAAAGGCACTTCCCCAGAAGAGAGAAATTCGAGCTCCATGCTCTTCCGGTAGAATCCAGCATATAGTGCCCACCACAAGGCTGAGTTAGGGGCATAGGTCATTAGACTGATCAGGTAACCACGATACAAACCCTTCAGTCCGTTTCTCTGCACAATCTCCCTGGCAATGGCCAGGGCTCCTCTCAACTTGATGCTTTCCTTCCTGGGAATAATGTAATCCACATTCTTCACTAATATATAGTTCAAGGCTTGCTTGCCTGCAGGGCGGCCGACCACTTGTCCTTGCATCATCATGATCTGCGTAACCACATCTATAGGCACAGCCACAGTCTGCCCAACTAGAGAGGCACAGCCTCCTGCAATCAGGCTCTTCATCTCAGAATTATAGCTCCCCAAGCTAGATCTAACTATCTCGTATGTAGTAAGGTACAGTTGACCTGAAAGCATTCCCAATGAGGAGAACAGGAATCCCTTGTATAGTCCTCGGAAACCCTCATGTCGGACCACCTTGCGGAAGGCATCGACAGTGCCTGCATACTGACTCATCCTCTGTTGCATAAATAACCGTGTTTTTATGAGGTTGAATGGATACAGGCATCCACGCACACCCAAGAAGAAACTCGGACAAACAACATAGAACTTCTTCTTGTCCAGGTCTTGCCATTCTATCATATTACCAGTCTTCAGTTTCTCCATTCTGTCTGTTAGGAGAAGGGGTGGGAGGATTTGTTTCCCAAGAAACAGGCTGGCTGTCGGGATAAAGAATTAGATGTGAATTTAGAAGATGATAGGTTGACCATTTTAACCGCCTAGGACAGCATCAACCTCATATCGCCAGCAAGTCCAGTTACTACACCGCAACAGCCCTCACAAGTCGCCAGAGGACTTACCCGTTAATTAACGCGCGATTCTGACGCGACCACGTGACAAGTGGAAAAACTCAACAGTCAGTATGAACTAGCTACGTAGGGAGAGAGAGATTCAAAACTATGTTGACTATACTGTTGGTTCTGCAGCTTGTTAGCGAGGCAATGATGACCTTGTGTCCAAGATTTCTTCTTGGTTAATGTTGGTGATACGAATAGAAGAACAGTTTAGTGATGAGTTAGGCCAGTGAGCTGATCTCTATGGTGGAGGTCAGCTCTTTAGCTTCAGGATCCCCTAACATTGGTTCGTAGGCTTGTTTCTCATATTTGCGTAGTCAAGCTTTGGACAACTCAAGAATTATGTGGCGAGTTAGTTCAGTACCTCGTCCTACAATGATGATGTCTGGTGTGGCTCGAGTGATCAAAATGACCTCTGGTGTAGCTTGTGGGTTGTTACTTGCTCGAATCTTTGGAAGGGCAGCATAAGGAGTCTTGTCTGGTCTAGGTTGCCATAAGGCCAGCATAAGGAGTCTTGTCTGGTCTAGGTTGTCATAAGGCCAGCATAAGGAGTCTTGTCTGGTCTAGGTTGTCATAAGGTCAGCATAAGGACTCTTGTCTGGTCTAGGCTGTCATAAGGCCAGCATAAGGAGTCTTGTCTGGTCTAGGCTGTCATAAGGCCAGCATAAGGAGTCTTGTCTGGTCTAGGTTGTCATAAGGCCAGCATAAGGAGTCTTGTCTGGTCTAGGTTGTCATAAGGTCAGCATAAGGAGTCTTGTCTGGTCTAGGCTGTCATAAGGTCAGCATAAGGAGTCTTGTCTGGTCTAGGCTGTCATAAGGCCAGCATAAGGAGTCTTGTCTGGTCCAGGTTGCCATAAGGCCAGCATAAGGAGTCTTGTCTGGTCTAGGTTGTCATAAGGCCAGCATAAGGAGTCTTGTCTGGTCTAGGCTGTCATAAGGCCAGCATAAGGAGTCTTGTCTGGTCTAGGTTGTCGCATAAGGAGTCTAGTCTGGTCTAGGTTGTCATAAGGCCAGCATAAGGAGTCTTGTCTGGTCTAGGTTGTCATAAGGCCAGCATAAGGAGTCTTGTCTGGTCTAGGTTGTCGCATAAGGAGTCTTGTCTGGTCTAGGTTGTCGCATAAGGAGTCTTGTCTGGTCTAGGTTGTCATAAGGCCAGCATAAGGAGTCTTGTCTGGTCTAGGTTGTCATAAGGTCAGCATAAGGAGTCTTGTCTGGTCTAGGCTGTCATAAGGCCAGCATAAGGAGTCTTGTCTGGTCTAGGCTGTCATAAGGCCAGCATAAGGAGCCTTGTCTGGTCTAGGTTGTCATAAGGCCAGCATAAGGAGTCTTGTCTGGTCTAGGTTGTCATAAGGCCAGCATAAGGAGTCTTGTCTGGTCTAGGTTGTCATAAGGCCAGCATAAGGAGTCTTGTCTGGTCTAGGTTGTCATAAGGCCAGCATAAGGAGTCTTGTCTGGTCTAGGTTATCATAAGGTCAGCATAAGGAGTCTTGTCTGGTCTAGGTTGTCATAAGGTCAGCATAAGGAGTCTTGTCTGGTCCAGGTTGTCATAAGGCCAGCATAAGGAGTCTTGTCTGGTCCAGGTTGTCATAAGGTCAGCATAAGGAGTCTTGTCTGGTCTAGGTTGTCATAAGGCCAGCATAAGGAGTCTTGTCTGGTCCAGGTTGTCATAAGGTCAGCATAAGGAGTCTTGTCTGGTCTAGGTTGTCATAAGGCCAGCATAAGGAGTCTTGTCTGGTCTAGGCTGTCATAAGGCCAGCATAAGGAGTCTTGTCTGGTCTAGGCTGTCATAAGGCCAGCATAAGGAGCCTTGTCTGGTCTAGGTTGTCATAAGGCCAGCATAAGGAGTCTTGTCTGGTCTAGGTTGTCATAAGGCCAGCATAAGGAGTCTTGTCTGGTCTAGGTTGTCATAAGGCCAGCATAAGGAGTCTTGTCTGGTCTAGGTTGTCATAAGGTCAGCATAAGGAGTCTTGTCTGGTCTAGGTTGTCATAAGGTCAGCATAAGGAGTCTTGTCTGGTCTAGGTTGTCATAAGGCCAGCATAAGGAGTCTTGTCTGGTCTAGGTTGTCATAAGGTCAGCATAAGGAGTCTTGTCTGGTCTAGGTTGTCATAAGGTCAGCATAAGGAGTCTTGTCTGGTCCAGGTTGTCATAAGGCCAGCATAAGGAGTCTTGTCTGGTCTAGGTTGTCATAAGGCCAGCATAAGGAGTCTTGTCTGGTCCAGGTTATCATAAGGTCAGCATAAGGAGTCTTGTCTGGTCTAGGTTGTCATAAGGTCAGCATAAGGAGTCTTGTCTGGTCCAGGTTGTCATAAGGCCAGCATAAGGAGTCTTGTCTGGTCTAGGTTGTCATAAGGCCAGCATAAGGAGTCTTGTCTGGTCCAGGTTGTCATAAGGTCAGCATAAGGAGTCTTGTCTGGTCTAGGTTGTCATAAGGTCAGCATAAGGAGTCTTGTCTGGTCTAGGTTGTCATAAGGCCAGCATAAGGAGTCTTGTCTGGTCTAGGTTGTCATAAGGTCAGCATAAGGAGTCTTGTCTGGTCTAGGTTGTCATAAGGTCAGCATAAGGACTCTTGTCTGGTCTAGGTTGTCATAAGGCCAGCATAAGGAGTCTTGTCTGGTCTAGGTTGTCATAAGGTCAGCATAAGGAGTCTTGTCTGGTCTAGGCTGTCATAAGGTCAGCATAAGGACTCTTGTCTGGTCTAGGTTGTCATAAGGCCAGCATAAGGAGTCTTGTCTGGTCTAGGTTGTCATAAGGTCAGCATAAGGAGTCTTGTCTGGTCTAGGTTGTCATAAGGCCAGCATAAGGACTCTTGTCTGGTCTAGGTTGTCATAAGGTCAGCATAAGGAGTCTTGTCTGGTCTAGGTTGTCATAAGGTCAGCATAAGGACTCTTGTCTGGTCTAGGTTGTCATAAGGCCAGCATAAGGAGTCTTGTCTGGTCTAGGTTGTCATAAGGCCAGCATAAGGACTCTTGTCTGGTCTAGGCTGTCATAAGGTCAGCATAAGGACTCTTGTCTGGTCTAGGTTGTCATAAGGCCAGCATAAGGAGTCTTGTCTGGTCTAGGTTGTCATAAGGTCAGCATAAGGACTCTTGTCTGGTCTAGGTTGTCATAAGGCCAGCATAAGGAGTCTTGTCTGGTCCAGGTTGTCATAAGGTCAGCATAAGGACTCTTGTCTGGTCTAGGTTGTCATAAGGCCAGCATAAGGACTCTTGTCTGGTCTAGGTTGTCATAAGGCCAGCATAAGGAGTCTTGTCTGGTCTAGGTTGTCATAAGGTCAGCATAAGGAGTCTAGTCTGGTCTAGGTTGCCATAAGGTCAGCATAAGGAGTCTTGTCTGGTCTAGGTTGTCATAAGGCCAGCATAAGGAGTCTTGTCTGGTCTAGGTTGTCATAAGGCCAGCATAAGGAGTCTTGTCTGGTCTAGGTTGCCATAAGGTCAGCATAAGGAGTCTTGTCTGGTCTAGGTTGCCATAAGGCCAGCATAAGGAGTCTTGTCTGGTCTAGGTTGTCATAAGGTCAGCATAAGGAGTCTTGTCTGGTCTAGGTTGTCATAAAGAGCCTTATTTTTCGAGATACCCAAACCAGCAGTACCACGTTATCTAACGTGGCTAATTTTGATCACCTACTATCCCTGTCTATGAAAACCAATGATGACAATGCAGGAAATGGTGGCATT
This sequence comes from Cladorhizidae sp. MBARI D1340-BT2, assembly GCA_028752905.1. Taxonomy (NCBI): domain Eukaryota; kingdom Metazoa; phylum Porifera; class Demospongiae; order Poecilosclerida; family Cladorhizidae; species Cladorhizidae sp. MBARI D1340-BT2. The sequence goes on along the minus strand of JAQNBH010000010.1, from coordinate 38,147,275 downwards.
CTGAGAAAAATGCGATAATTAACCCTGTCCCACATTGTCGCTTTGTTTTTAAATCATGTATATTTGTACCATGCATGCCATTTAGTATCACAAATTGAGTTTTCCATAATCAGGTGAATATTTCTAACTGTCAATGAATGTATTATGCATTCACACGAATATTTATTTTGGGAAAATTCTATAATTACGTTATTTCAAATTATTTGGTGTATGTCAATGATTCTAAAAATTGACATACACTGTCTACAAGAACATACACTGTCTACAAGATATGTAAAAGATCTTATTTTTCCCAATCTAGTTTAGATAGTCTAGCTACCTTGATGCTTATATAGTAGCCCCAAAAACTATGCTTAGCATAATCTACCATGGCCTAATTATTTGGCAAATTGATGGTGATCAACATTATTTGTACTTGCAGGAAGATCTACCTGTAGTCTAGACAAGTCCACCAGCACTGAATAGACAAGATGGATGTAGAATTCGACACAGCTTCTGTTGCCAAGAAAGCTAGGGAGAAGGATCCCATTAACCCTAATAACTGTATTTTGCGCAAAACCGTTTTCAGCAAAGAACACAGCAGTCACTCCAGTTCTGACCAAGCTACAGTCTTTATTCTCAGCATGCAGAAAAAGGAATGACTCGGTTGGTCTGAAACTTTTGGCCCAAGAATCTGATATAATTTCTGGAAAAATAGCATTCAGATATCATAGAGATTGCAGATCAACATATGTAAGCCAAGTACACATTAGAAGAGCACTTGTTATCCCTGATTTGGTTATGGTTGATGGTGGCAGTGGAAGTAAAGAGACTAGAACCCAAATTTGAACCTCCAGTGTCCTCTGAGGACATTAAACTGCAGAATAATTAACCTGGTGTTGCAAAAGCAAAGGCAGTTGAACTAGCCTATGTCCTTGCAAGGAGTGGCCTCTTCCCACCACAAATCACATGAACAATGTACCATGAATGTCCTCCATGGGGCCCATTCCATGCAACTATGGAGTCAGAAATCTTGACTTCTCTCTCAACTGTGGCTTTCAATCCAATATTAATGGCCAAACCAACGGCCCCAAGTATTGTGTACACAACCTTAAAGAGAGTGAAGGAAGCAGTTTATTCACTGGGGCAGCAGCACATCCCCATCTTCTTTGACATGGGATTATTGACCAAGGCCTATGAAATTGCATGGGCTCAGCCTGATGACTTGGATGGCATCATACCATGTGAAGGAGGAATGCACTTACTGATGTCAGTCTTCTCAGCTGTTGGGTGCCTCTATGGAGATGCAGGCCTGAAGCAGCTACTTTCTGAATCTGGGGTTTATGCTCCTGGCAGCACATATAGCAGATGTTGTCTGGGAAAGATTTCGACAGAGCACTACACATGGTCTTCAACTGGTGGAGGCATTGAACAAACGATTTCTGTTTCAGTTCAAAAGTTGGCGTGAGGGAAAAAATCACCTGATCCCAGATGAAGTCAGTGAAGTGTTCTCAGACATTTCAGAAGACATCTCGATGTCAGAAGTTGTAACACAGCTCACAGAAGTCATAACAGGCAGGCTCGGCGAACTCATCAAGCTCTTTTGGGAGCATGGAAGATATTCCTCCCCAACTTTCCAGTTTTGGGATGATTTTTTGGTGAAAGTGATGACCCCCCACTTATTAAGGTGTTCCTGAGTACAACCAGAAATGGGCTCTGGCATGAGAATCAAGGAATAAAGGCTGAGTTTCTACCTCTCTTTTGTAACTAATCGCACAAACTACTCTCGTTACCTCCCAGTCTCATACTGATGATGAGCAGGCTACCAGCCGAGGTGGAGGCAGCATTTGAACAGGGAGAGTTTGTAGCCAAACTATCCCAGGGTAAGTTAAATCTGTCTGGATGGACTACACTCTGGAGGCAACTGAAAACAAAGCGCTGAAAGGGACTGGAGGAATCATTGGTCTGACATTGCGAGGTCCTGCTCTAGCAAGATGGTTTCTTTCTCGTCCCGTGACAACACAGTACTGCACAAAGTTCCTAGAAGGCATCTGCTTTGCAGGTCAGAAAAGCAAGAGCAAACAGCCTTACAAACACCGTGCAGCTGGAAATGCTGCCAGAAAAGGTGGAATGCAGATGTGGAGAAGATGGCATGTATGTTTAATAGAGCTTATGTTGATCCATTCGAACTATGTGTAGACTCCTCAGCACACCTAGTCAACTTTGCCACTGGAGCAGTTGCACCACCACTGGTTCAGGAGAGCATGACTAGTGCCTTGTCCAAGGGAGCAACAATGGCAATTTTTTATTTATTGCTGAGCGCTTCTTCATAGTACCTGAAGGAGCAGATGTTCCCAAGAAGAGCCTGTATGATGCCATCCCAAGATCAACAATCAAGACTATGACAGACATGCATAGGAAAGTAAAAGTGCAGCACAAGGATGTGACAATTAAGTGATGTATTTGAGGCTGCTTGCAGTCAATGCTAACAAGAAGGTGTCACTGAAATGAGTCTTGTCATTCGAGAACTCTCCAGTGCCCCTGAGCTTATTCACAGAGGATGGATACATGATGACCTGTGCAAAATCAGAGTTCATGCACAAGCTTGAAGAGATGATACCTGGAGAGAAAAGGATGTCAATACAGAGATGCGATGTTGTTATCTTTGATGAGCATGCATCCATCCAGATGCTTGGTGTTCTAAATACAGTGGAGAAGGCAACTTTCAAGATTATGGCACAAAGGTTCCTTTCCCACATTCTTCAGAGCAGTAAGAACATTTCAGCCAGCAGTAGCCTCGTTCAGCAAGTACACATTGTCTTTGACAAGTACTCCAATGATAGCATCAAAGCTCAAAGCCATGCAAGGAGAGGTGAAGGACAAGGCCATGTCTACCATGTTAAAGGTGATGCACTCATTCCTCAGAACTGGAAACAGTTTTTGACCCATGGAGAGAATAAGGCAAACTTGGCACGGTATTACACAGAGTATATCACAGAAAATGCACCAGGGATGCTGAAGGTAGAACAGACTCTTTTTGTCAGTGGTGGTCAAGAAGATCAAGCCTCTTCAATTACAAATGAAGAAGTGAAAGAAGTCAGTTCATTGTGCTCCAACCAAGAGGAAGCAGACATAAGAATCATCCTCTATGCTGTAGCTGCAGCAGATAATGGGGCAAATACTATTGTGGTGCGCAGCCCTGACACCGATGTTCTTGTCCTCTTAATACACCACAGATTAATACACCACACACCAGCCAAAGAGATTTTTTTTTGACAGGCCGCGTTGGCAAGCATACACAGCTAACTCGCTACATACCTGTGCACCATCTATGATGCACTCAGCACAGAGCATAGGACGATTCTGCTGTCAGTCTACTGCCTAACCGGGTGTGATAGTGTGAGTGCTTTTTTCTGCCATGGAAAGCGCACTGCCTTTAGGATACTGATGTAGAAAGCTGACCAGTTCCAGCTTCTTGCTTTGCTAGGATCTGATGAGGAATGCATTTCAAAGGAGGTGGAAATGGCATCCACAAAGTTTGTTGGCAACATGTATATACAATGGCAAGACAAACTGCACATCACTGAATGCCCTGAGGTGTCAGAAGGCTGGAAAGGGAAACATCCCAGGGTAAGAAACTACCACCAACTGAAGACACTTTCAGTCTGCATCTCCTTCGCTCTGCTTATCAGCTGCTTATATGGAGACAAGCTGTTAATCCATCTGCAATCCTTCCTGATGCAACATCATACGGCTTCGAACGCCATCCAGATTGCACAGGTCTCCAGCACTGAACAAGCTTGTGTGTAACTGTCAGCCAGATGCTTGTGCAGATGAGTGTTCTTGCTTGGAGAATGGCCAACCATGCACAGCAGCATGCATCTGCAAAGCCTCGGTGGATGTAGAGGATGGACTGTGTGCTAATCCTCTTACTCTCTCTGTCTTTTACAATGATACTTCTGACTCTGATGTAGACTAGACAAAAAAAATGTTGCTAGCTAAGTTGGCTCATGGCATTCATAAAAATGATCTTTCCAAAAGAAGATGTTATACAAATAGAAATGGTACATGGTATACTTACGATCATTTAATTGGTCATTTAATTGAGGAAAATATTAAAATTTCGACATTTTTTTAACCTCGGAAAGGAGCAACTGGTTTATTTCATTTTCTCCAATAATTTTATCTCTAAACTAGTCCCAAAACCACCTATATTTCAAGCCAAAATGGTCACCATCATCTTTGGAATATGCTATATAGGAGGTGGGAGAACAAAACATGGATTTTCTCCAAATGCCCCAACTTCCAGCAATGTCATCATGCATTTTCATAATCACCAATGATGGGTCTTTAAATCTGACCACAAGAGAAAACGTGGTACTGCTGGTTTGGGTACTGCCCTCTTTTGTTGGTCTCTGCTGCTCTACTATTAGGAGTTGTTAGAAGTGAACATTAGGAGTTGTTAGAAGTGAACATTAGGAGTTGTTAGAAGTGAACAATAGAAGTGAACATTAGGAGTTGTTAGGAGTGAACATTAGGAGTTGCTAGAAGTGAACATTAGGAGTTGTTAGAAGTGAACATTAGGAGTTGTTAGAAGTGAACATAAGGAGTTGTTAGAAGTGAACATTAGGAGTTGTTAGAAGTGAACAATAGAAGTGAACATTAGGAGTTGTTAGGAGTGAACATTAGGAGTTGTTAGAAGTGAACATTAGGAGTTGCTAGAAGTGAACATTAGGAGTTGTTAGGAGTGAACATTAGGAGTTGCTAGAAGTGAACATTAGGAGTTGCTAGAAGTGAACATTAGTAGTTGTTAGAAGTGAACATTAGGAGTTGCTAGAAGTGAACATTAGGAGTTGCTAGAAGTGAACATTAGGAGTTGTTAGGAGTGAACATTAGGAGTTGTTAGAAGTGAACATTAGGAGTTGTTAGAAGTGAACATTAGGAGTTGCTAGGAGTGAACATTAGGAGTTGTTAGGAGTGAACATTAGGAGTTGCTAGAAGTGAACATTTGGAGTTGTTAGAAGTGAACATTAGGAGTTGTTAGGAGTGAACATTAGGAGTTGTTAGAAGTGAACATTAGGAGTTCCTAGGAGTGAACATTAGGAGTTGTTAGGAGTGAACATTAGGAGTTGCTAGAAGTGAACATTTGGAGTTGTTAGAAGTGAACATTAGGAGTTGTTAGGAGTGAACATTAGGAGTTGTTAGAAGTGAACATTAAGAGTTGCTAGAAGTGAACATTAGGTGTTGTTAGGAGTGAACATTAGGAGTTGTTAGAAGTGAACATTAGGAGTTGTTAGTAGTGAACATTAGGAGTTGTTGGTAGTGAACATTAGGAGTTGTTAGAAGTGAACATTAGGAGTTGTTAGAAGTGAACATTAGGAGTTGCTAGAAGTGAACATTAGGAGTTGCTAGAAGTGAACATTAGGAGTTGTTAGGAGTGAACATTAGGAGTTGTTAGTAGTGAACATTAGGAGTTGCTAGAAGTGAACATTAGGAGTTGCTAGAAGTGAACATTAGGAGTTATTAGGAGTGAACATTAGGAGTTGTTAGAAGTGAACATTAGGAGTTGTTAGAAGTGAACATTAGGAGTTGCTAGAAGTGAACATTAGGAGTTGCTAGAAGTGAACATTAGGAGTTGTTAGGAGTGAACATTAGGAGTTGTTAGTAGTGAACATTAGGAGTTGCTAGAAGTGAACATTAGGAGTTGTTAGGAGTGAACATTAGGAGTTGTTAGTAGTGAACATTAGGAGTTGTTAGAAGTGAACATTAGGAGTTGCTAGAAGTGAACATTAGGAGTTGTTAGAATTAGGAGTTGCTAGAAGTGAACATTAGGAGTTGTTAGTAGTGAACATTAGGAGTTTTAGAAGTGAACATTAGGAGTTGTTAGTAGTGAACATTAGGAGTTGTTAGAAGTGAACATTAGGAGTTGTTAGAAGTGAACATTAGGAGTTGCTAGAAGTGAACATTAGGAGTTGTTAGAATTAGGAGTTGCTAGAAGTGAACATTAGGAGTTGTTAGTAGTGAACATTAGGAGTTGTTAGAAGTGAACATTAGGAGTTGCTAGAAGTGAACATTAGGAGTTGCTAGAAGTGAACATTAGGAGTTGCTAGAAGTGAACATTAGGAGTTGTTAGAAGTGAACATTAGGAAGTGAACATTAGGAGTTGTTAGGAGTGAACATTAGGAAGTGAACATTAGGAGTTGTTAGGAGTGAACATTAGGAAGTGAACATTAGGAGTTGTTAGAAGTGAACATTAGGAGTTGCTAGAAGTGAACATTAGGAGTTGTTAGAAGTGAACATTAGGAAGTGAACATTAGGAGTTGTTAGGAGTGAACATTAGGAAGTGAACATTAGGAGTTGTTAGAAGTGAACATTAGGAGTTGTTAGAAGTGAACATTAGGAGTTGTTAGGAATGAACATTAGGAAGTGAACATTAGGAGTTGTTAGAATTAGGAGTTGCTAGAAGTGAACATTAGGAGTTGTTAGAAGTGAACATTAGGAGTTGTTAGAAGTGAACATTAGGAGTTGCTAGAAGTGAACATTAGGAGTTGCTAGAAGTGAACATTAGGAGTTGTTAGAAGTGAACATTAGGAGTTGTTAGAAGTGAACATTAGGAGTTGCTAGAAGTGAACATTAGGAGTTGTTAGAAGTGAACATTAGGAGTTGTTAGAAGTGAACATTAGGAGTTGCTAGAAGTGAACATTAGGAGTTGTTAGAAGTGAACATTAGGAGTTGTTAGGAGTGAACATTAGGAGTTGCTAGAAGTGAACATTAGGAGTTGTTAGAAGTGAACATTAGGAGTTGTTAGGAGTGAACATTAGGAGTTGCTAGAAGTGAACATAGGAGTTGTTAGGAGTGAACATTAAGAGTTGTTAGAAGTGAACATTAGGAGTTGTTAGGAGTGAACATTAGGAGTTGTTAGAAGTGAACATTAGGAGTTGTTAGAAGTGAACATTAGGAGTTGTTAGAAGTGAACATTAGGAGTTGTTATAAGTGAACACATTAGGAGTTGCTAGAAGTGAACATTAGGAGTTGTTAGAAGTGAACATTAGGAGTTGCTAGAAGTGAACTTTAGGAGTTGTTAGAAGTGAACATTAGGAGTTGTTAGAAGTGAACATTAGGAGTTGTTAGAAGTGAACATTAGGAGTTGTTAGAAGTGAACATTAGGAGTTGTTAGAATTGAACATTAGGAGTTGCTAGAAGTGAACATTAGGAGTTGCTAGAAGTGAACATTAGGAGTTGTTAGAAGTTGACATTAGGAGTTGTTAGAAGTGAACATTAGGAGTTGCTAGAAGTGAACATTAGGAGGTGTTAGAAGTGAACATTAGGAGTTGTTAGAAGTGAACATTAGGAGTTGTTAGAAGTGAACATTAGGAGTTGTTAGAAGTGAACATTAGGAGTTGCTAGGAGTGAACATTAGGAGTTGTTAGAAGTGAACATTAGGAGTTGTTAGAAGTGAAAATTAAGAGTTGTTAGGAGTGAACATTAGGAGTTGTTAGGAATGAACATTAGGAGTTGTTAGGAGTGAACATTAGGAGTTGTTAGGAGTGAACATTAGGAGTTGTTAGAAGTGAACATTAGGAGTTGTTAGGAGTGAACATTAGGAGTTGTTAGTTAGCAAACATCTGACAGGGTCAGGGAAGTCAAGTGTGAGGTTTCTGTTTAGACTGAGGACTGCTTTAGCTGGTTCCTGTGGGGGAAACCCCAAGACTGGTTCCTGTGGTGGAAACCCCAAGATTGATTCCTGTGGAGGAAACCCCAAGTTTGATTCCTGTGGGGAAACCCCAAGACTGATTCCTGTGGGGGAAACTCCAAAACAACCTCTCACACCTCACCCACATTATTTGGTTAAAGGTAAATCATTTCTGACAGTACCTCGTTCACAGACAAGAAGTAATTTTACACTGACGTCAAATTTGTGTGTGCTTTCAAGTGGTGTGTTGGGATAACTCTAAAGCACATTATCTTAACCCAGCAACATAAAAAACCGCACTCCCCAGGAGAATCTCCACAGTGCAGTGGAAAGCAGGCTCTAATTGAGCCTGGGGTTTGTTAAAAGCTCTTATGAGCACAGGGGATTGGCTGCACTTCCCATAAAGCAGAAGACACACTAAAAAACTTGTGGTTACAACTTTTGGATATCTCTGTGTGCTCAGTGCCATAGCAAGCGGTTGGGTTGGTCGGGTTTTGACCAGACCAATTTTTGGATGGAACTGTTTAATTTTTTTAAATTATTTAAATTGTTTTGATTTTTAGGATAATGAAGTTCAAAGTTCAAAAATTGGTGGGCAAGGGTATATCCACGTGGCACAGCTGCCTCTGTTTTGTTGATGCTGGAGTGTTAGCTGGTCATCATGGCCACTTTTGCTTCTTGTTCTCAGTCTTGTGATAAAAGTTTTGATGTTCCTGACAAGCCCCACCAGCCTCTGAGTTTTCACTGCCCAAAGAGAAGTTTTGGTGCAAAAAAATACTGTAGCTTTCAGCCTGGATGGTACTCAAAGTGGCCATTTTTCATTATGTCAAGTCCACGGATGTGGTACTCTGCCATACCTGTTTGGTTGGTTTCAAGCTAAACATGATGAAGACAAGCACTAGAGCTGATCCAGCTTTCGTAAGTTATTCTGCTATGGTTATAGCACTCCACAATATTAGATACTTACCTGATGCCTAATCATCTGCTGCTACCTCCTATTTTACAGCAGCCAATGTTGATGGTATCAACCTTTTGTTTTTGAGATATTACCTTGCTTGCTTAATGTTAATAGGTAGCTCGTGGATTCTCATACTCAAAGGATGGAATAATTGGCTTCAAAACTCATGAAAAAAGTGGTTGTCATCGGGAAGCTATAGATGTTGTAGTGACAATTCCTTCAAGCACACAAGATCTTGGTAGGCAACTATCTCTACAGCATGCAAAACAAAAGGAAAACAACGGACAAGCTTTATACCAGATTATGACATCCATCAAGTTTTTAGGTCGCCAAGGTCTTGCTCTCAGAGGAGATAAAGATGAATCAGATGAAAATTTACATCAGCTACTAATTATGAAAGCTAAGGAAGATCCAAACCTGGCTGAGTGGCTAAAAATGTGTACACCAGCCCAGACATCCATAATGAGATGATAAAAATTATGGGTCTCCATCTCCTGCGGGAGATTACATCGCAACTTCAGTGCTCCCCATTTCTCACTATCATGGCAGATGAAACAACTGACATCTTGAACAGAGAGCAAGTCACACTATTTCTTCGCTGGGTGACTGAAGATTTTATCGTTCACGGAGAATTTCTTGGACTGTATGCTGTTCATTCTATTGATGCTATTTTGACATCAGTTATCCAGGACCTCTTCCTGAGACTGAAGGTAAGTTTGGAAAAACTCCGTGGTCAATGCTATGGAGCAAGTGCGATGAGTGGGAGTAAGACTGGGGTGGCTAAAAGAATCCGTGATATTGAACCAAGGGCTCACTGCTATGGGCATGCACTTATCCTTCCTGCATGTGATACTATTAACAAATCAAAGATAATGAAAAATTCCCTGGAGACCACACATGAAATTACTAAGCTGATTAAGTACTCACCACGAAGAGAGGGAATCTTTCGGAGGATTAAAGATGATTTATCCAGTAGTTCTTCTGGTATTCGAGTCTCATGCCCAACCTGGTGGACAGTTAAGGCTGAAGTACTGTCCAGTATCATGGATAATTGAAATTCTGCAAGATACCTGGGAAGAAGCACTTGAAGTGGTGAAAGACACAGAAATTAAAGCCAGGATTCGTAGTGTGTCTTCACAAATGAACACATTTGAGTACCTCTTCGGTAATCGACTTGGTCACGTAGGGGTGGAGTTAGGGGTCAGGTTCTAAGGTTTTAACCTGACCCCTATTTCAGCCCTGCCACACCCCTATTTTTTTTAAACAGCAGCTTGCATGCACTAATAGTCTATGAATGTGCACTAATGCTTGTGAGGTCACTAACAGTTATTATTATGCATGTCATGCAACTAGCTCAACTGCTAATAGACCACAACTACTTTACACTGACATTGACAATAGTGCTTGATCTAAAATAATGCCCAGTGACTGAGCACATGGCAGCTAAAATGGCAGTGTCTGTACAACCAGGTAGAAGCAGTGAATCTTTTCCTGATTTACCAGAAGTACCTTATCAACCAACAAGCATTGAGTTCCCCAATAGAGAATATGGAAAGAAGAAGATAGTGAAGTGTTCTTTCCAGAGCCGTTGGTTTTCCCAGTGGCCATTTCTTCACTACAGTGAAGGTTATGATGTTGTTTTCTGCCACACATGTGTAATGGCATGCAAACTCAAAAGAATAAAGACAAGTCAGACTGCAGCATCAGCATTTGTAAGCCTAACACTGGTGCTAGTATAGAATACTTTAAACATTTAATTAACTATTCATACTTTAATCCTAGGTTTTAAAAGGCTATTGTAATTGGAGGGATGCTACAATAGCCATTAAGAAGTACCAACAGTCTAAGTTGCATATTGAAGCCATGGATGCAATGGTTACAATACCAAATACAGTCCCTGATGCTATTGAGCAAAGCATACAGGAATGAGATGGTACATGCACGAGATATGCTCGCAATTATTTTATCTAGTGTGCGATATTTAGCCAGACAAGGCTTGGCATTATGAAAAGCTGATGATTCGGAATCGAATCTCATTCAATTACTGCAGCTGAGAGCAGAAGATAACTCAGATTACTGGTTAGCCAAAGGTAGAAGAAAATATACATCTCATGAGAAACAAAACAAAATGTTAACCATCATGGCTAGATTTGTTCAGAATAAGATTCTGAATAAAGTTCATAAGTCTGCGTTTATTACTATTATGGTGGATGAAACCACCGATGGTTCCAATAAGGAACAGTTAACATTTGTAATCAGGTCCGTTGATGAAGAGTTTAATGTTTCAGAAGAGGCATGTACAACTTAGCAACTACTATATACCGCTAGTAGTATTGTCTCAGCTATAACCGATGTTCTTCTGCGTTTTCAGCTTTCATGGACTAAATTAAGAGGGCAGTGCTATGATGGTTGCAGCACAATGGCAGGTGCAAGAGGTGGAGTAGCAGCCAAAAATCCAGGAACTTGAGCCAAGAGCACTTTTCACCCACTGCTATGGGCATGCCCTTAACTTAAGTGTCAGTGACACTATTAAACAATCACCCATCATGAAAGATTGCTTAGACACTAGCTTTGAATTGGTGAAGCTTGTAAAATTTTCTCCCAAATGAGAAGCAATGTTAAATTTGATTAAAGAAGAAATAGGGAGTGATACGTAGTGTCCCACTAGGTGGACTGTACATGCTGAATCACTGGCTAGCATCATTGTGAGTTGCAGAGTCTGTGGGACAGAGCATTGCTGAGCACATCAGATACTGCAATGAAAGCAGGATTCATGGCATAGCTAGTCAGATGGACAACTTTAGATTCCTGTTTGGTTTATTGCTCTCGGAAATGATTTTGCGACACACTGCCAAACTAAGCCGCAATCTCCTGATCTTTCCAGCATAGAAGGCCATGAAATTGCAATGCTCACAGTAAAAACACTACAAACTCTACGTTCTGATACAAATTTCAATCTTTTTTTAGAGAAAGTGGAAAAGATGAAATCTGAATTTGATGTCGAAGAGCCTCAGCTACCTCGAAGGCGTAAAATTCCAAGGAGATTTGAAGAAGGGACCAGTGAAGGAAGTTTTCATACAACTGAAGATTTTTATAGACAAAGCTACTTTGAAGTAATAGACTTGGCTGTAGCCAGTATCAATAGTCGATTTGATCAGAAAGGATTTCGTATCTACTCTAATATCGAACAACTTTTCGTTAAAGCAGCATCTGGAGAAGCATTTGAAAGCGAATTTTCTATTGTGTGTGACTTTTTTAAGGAAGATTTCAATGTAAATGAGTTTGAGACACAGCTGAAAGTATTTCAGACCATATGTAGAGAGAAAATGGAGGTAGGTGAGCGAGCATCTATAAATTAAATGAAAAAAATTCTTCTCACTCTAAGTGTTGCTCAAAGAGCCATGATAAATTTCATTGTCCGAGCTTTTCAGATAATAATTAGTAATACCAGCAACAAATGCAACATCAGAGCGTTCATTTAGTGCTCTCAGGAGAATAAAAAACTACTTATGCAGCACTATGAGTCAGTCGCCTCAATCACCTGATGTTGCTGTATTATCACCAAGATTTAACTGATGAACTAAACATGAAAGAAGTTGCAGATGAATTTATATGTGCAAAGGAACAGTGTACTGTATTTGCTAAATATTAATTATTATTGTATGAGTTGCAACTTTTTGATCCCCCGCCCCCATACTTGCACATACACACTTACATGTTCAAAGTTCAACCCGACCACTCTAAAATTCCTAGCTCCACCCCTGACATGTGATCTTAAACATGCAGACAATCTTTAGCTCTACACTCCAGCAAAAGTTATTATATCAGCAGCAGAGGGTCAGCAGATTTCTAAGATGACAGTTGAAACCCTTAAAACATCAGATCATCGTTCTAACATTTTTGCCAAGTAGATTATATTTCTCCCCACTTTTCATGTTAATGATTCTGTTGTTGATCTCCGAGTCATTATAATTATTGTGTTTGGGGGAGGTGGGTGGTTAGGCCGTTGATATAGAGTATTGAATGAGTATTAACCCCATCAAGACAATAAATGTATATAGCCACACCCACTTCCTGACCCGACCATCTCAAATTTGCTTGCTACGGCCCTGGTGCTATCTTTCGATCCAAAAAGATTTTGGATAGGTATAACTATGCCAAAGTTACTGCAGTTAAAGTGGCGGTACCTTTAAAACCTGAGGGCCTGATCTTGCAACATGTCTAACTCCTGATTGTGCTAGACCTGAAATTAGTAAGAGGAAGTTCTATTGCACACAGGTGCTAAACTCGCCATGGGCATGCGGGTTGGTTGAAAATAGGTTGGTTGAAAATATTCCACCAGCGCACTTGACAATGTACTCGCCTATAGTTGAGTGCAGTTGGGCTTCCTCTAGCCCCACTGACTGGTACTAATTTCAGCTGTCTAACTGTGCAATCTGGAGTTGGACATGTTGAAAAATAAGGCACTCAGGTTTTGAGGTACCCCCACTATAGAGTAACTTTGGTATAGTTCCCCTCCCACCGCCACCCCCAAAAATTATTATTTTTAGCTAGTATCTTTTTAGCTAGTATACACACAGAGAGGGGTCCATCTTTTGAGCTCTAGATCAAGTTCAATAGTGAAGTGTGTAGAATCTAATGGTGGAGCTCGAGTCGTAGCCACAAGGTTAGTGAAGTGTGTAGAATCTAATGGTGGAGCTCTCGAGTGTAGCCACAAGATTAGTGAAGTGTGTAGAATCTAATGGTGGAGCTCTCGAGTGTAGCCACAAGGTTAGTGAAGTGTGTAGAATCTAATGGTGGAGCTCTCGAGTGTAGCCACAAGGTTAGTGAAGTGTGTAAAATCTAATGGTGGAGCTCTCAATTCGTATCTAGCCACAAGATTTTTAGTTTTTTTTAGTGTTCCCTATTTTAATGTCAAGTCACATGTTTGTGTTAAGGGACATCAAGTGAGCCAAAATTTAAAGGCCACCTCTTCCAATCTCCATAACTTGGCAGTGCAAAACTGAGACGCTCTTATCACAGAGCACTAAAAGTGATCTCAAATGGAGGGACAATACCAATGCGACCGCCACATTCCCCAAAGGAGGGAGTGGTTGTGGGAGGAAGCCACCATCTTGGACCAAGCCAGAAGACAGAAGGAACTGCTAGTGAAGGAGGAATTGCACATCAGCCTAGCACCAAAGTGTGAGCGGTTCAATCGAGACTGTGGAATGGACTTGCCTGGCTGCTGGGCAGTCACTCTCAAGAGCCTGAACTTGAAGCCACGGCTACCATATTTTTTCTATACTCATTATGTATTGTTCTTTGTTGATGTTGAATCATGTCTTTATTTATTAAATTTTTTTATTATTATATTTTTCATTTTTATTTTATTATTTAACATGAAAAAATAGCACCCCAAAAAACTAACTAAGTATATAGCAGATATTCAATAACTACTACTGACAGTAAGAGCTTACAAGAGCAGTTGTCTACTACTGACAGTAAGAGCTTGCAAGAGCAGTTGTGTACTACTGGCAGTAAGAGCTTGCAAGAGCATTTGTCTACTACTGGCAGCAAGAGCTTGCAAGAGCAGTTGTCTACTACTGGCAGTAAGAGCTTGCAAGAGCAGTTGTAGAATGGGTGTTCTTGCTTGCAGAGCCTTCATTTATTGGGTGTCCTTGCATGCAGAGCCTTCATTATGGGGTGGGTGTCCTTGCTTATAGCCTTCATTATGGGTGGGTGTCCTTGCTTATAGCCTTCATTGTGGGTGTTCTTGCTTGCAGAGCCTTCATTAAGGGTGGGTGTTCTTGCTTGCAGAGCCTTCATTAAGGGTGGGTGTTCTTGCTTGCAGAGCCTTTATTATGAGTGGGTGTCCTTTGCAGAGCCTTCATTATGGGTGGGTGTCCTTGCTTAGAGCCTTGATTAAGGGTGGGTGTCCTTGCTTGCAGAGCCTGCATTAAGGGTGGGTGTCCTTGCTTAGAGCATTCATTAAGGGTGGTTGTTCTTGCTTGCAGAGCCTTCATTATGAATGAGTGTCCTTGCTTGCAGAGCCTCCCATTGCTGACTGTGATGGCATTGCCCCTTTGTACAGTCACAGATAATTGCTGGAGCAGAAATTGGAAGCCTTCCCCTCTCTAGTGTGTTGCTTTATAGTTTTCCCAGTTTCCTTAGAAACGTTGGGCCAATGGCACCAGGGGTCTCTATAGCAACTGGTATGAAAACAAAATTCCTGGTGAGACGATAGTACTTAGCCCCCTTCTCCTCAACCAACACAGGAACAGGACCTGAGGCCTTGGCATTATAAGACTGAGCCAACGTGCTAGACAGGTTGCATCCCAAATCAAGGGCTTGCCACATTTTCATGGGACCATGGCAACCCCATGCTGACGCTTTCCATCTGATCGACTCAGAACCGGTGATTTGAGCCTGGAGGTCTCTGGGCAGATGACATAGCCCTATTGAAGCAATGGCGGTAGCGATGACTCTCACTCTTCTTGCAGCTGCCTCACAGTGCTGGCATTGATGAGGATGGCAAAGAGGAGACCCTAAGAAGGCCTATAGCAATTCTGATGGTTGTTTGTCCATCCTCAGACCGAAGATGGAAATTAGTGGTGGCATGGAGCCATGCACCAGATGAGACAGCCAAAAGCCTAGCGCTAGTCAAGTCATCTGAAGCATTGTTCAGCAAGGATTCCATCTCCACTGAAACTTGACAGGAACCCCCAACTTCTGGAGGCACCTGCTGAACCATCCAGTGGAAGTTTATCAGACAATTTGACCACATGAGCAGGGCCTCCTCAAGATTGGGGGATGGGAGGGACTGAAGGTATGGGGGGAGGACGTATTGGACCAGGTCATGCTAGGCAGCAGCTGAAGCCAGGAAGGCGGATGGGGCAAGCTGCTTCCCCCATCACTCAAGTGACCCCCCTTGTAAAAGCTGTTGAGATAGATTCACACGGGCATGAAGGAGGCTTGCTTCAGTGGGGTCTACCACACGTGCACCAGGCAGAGAGCACAATATTGTCCCTCTCATGACTCACACAGGCATGAAGGAGGCTTGCTTCAGTGGGGTCTACCACATGTGCACCAGGCAGTGAGCACAATATTGTCCCTCTCATAACTCACACGGGCATGAAGGAGGCTTGCTTCAGTGGGGTCTACCACACCTGCACCAGTGCAGAGATGTCCCTCTCATGACTGGGTCATGGCAGATGATTTTACTCATTGTTTAGGCAGAGACCCAACTCTGCAGCAAATCGTCGGCAGTCGAGGTCTTTGTCGATGTCCTCAGCGTACCTGATGTCATCAAAATACATTATATGCAACTCAGAAGAAAGTTGTGCACTCTGTTGATGAACAGGTAAACAAAATAGCAGGGGGCCTAGGGGATCACGCTATTGGACTCCTTCTGAAGAAAGTTGGATGGAGAAGAATACATGCAAATGGGTGGATTTCTTGGGCTAAAGCTTGAACAGCACTTAAGCATTTGGTCTCTGTGCACAGCATTCCTAAAGTCAAGCTTTAGCATGGCATGATTTGGCTGCAGGTATTCCATGTATTGTCCAGTATCACCGACAGCTACCTCAGCAGCCCCTGAACTACAAACTCTAATTGTGCAGGGGCAAGCAGTGAACCAAGGCAGGTATGACCTGATTACCGGCAGGTATGACCTGATTACCGGCAATCCTAGCTACAAGGCATCTGAGGTGCATCCAATTCACTGCAATAGGCCTAATCTGCCATCTTTCTTCTCAAGTGCTGTCGTACTAGCACCAAAGATAAAGTGAAGGACAAAGAAAGGTGTCCCACCCGCCAATACCAAGGTTGCAAAGGCTAAGGGAATACAGGAGCCTCGTCACTGGCATGTCCTTCAAGTGTGGTGGCATCAGAACCATCTCACCCCCCACCCCCACCCCAACTGAACCACATGGTTCATTATTATTACTGTTGTTATTATTATTAATTATTACTACTATTATTATATACTACTATTATTACTACTATTATTACTACTATTATTATAACTGTTATTATTACTATTATTATTACTATTATTATTACTGTTATTATTACTATTATTATTATTATTACTACTACTATTATTACTACTATTATTATTACTACTACTATTACTACTATTATTATTACTACTATTATTATATACTACTATTATTACTACTATTATTATTACTATTATTATTACTAATGTTATTATTACTATTATTACTATTATTATTAGTTGTTATTACTACTACTATATATATATTTTTAATTGTTACTACTACTATTATTACTACTATTATTATTACTACTATTATTACTACTATAATTATTATTACCACTATTATTATTACTATTATTATTATATGTTAGGCACTAGTCGGTATACTAGTGATGACTATTCTTACTTAAATTAGCTATATAGCTAGTTCTTTATTGGTAGATATATATAGGACGTTATCTATATATATGTATAATATATATATATTATTATTATATTATTATTTTTATTATTATTACTACTACTATTATTACTACTATTATTATTACTGTTATTTTAATATTATTATTACTACTATTATTTTATTACTATTATTATTATATTATTACTACTACTATTATTATTATTACTACTATTATTACTACTATTATTAATACTATTATTATTACTATTGTTATTATTACTATTATTATTACTATTATTATTACTGTTATTATTACACTATTATTACTACTACTACTATTATTACTACTATTATTATTACTGTTATTATTATTTTTCTTCTTCTTCTTTTATTTATTTCTTTTTCCCCCCTTCCCCTTCACAATGAATCAGTCAAATTACTGTAAAATAATACAATATTAAATACAATGTCCAATAAACAGAATAACAAACAAACATTAAAACAGTTATAATTACTATTATTACTACTACTATTATTACTTATTATTTTTATTATTATTACTGTTATTTTACTATTATTATTAGTACTACTATTATTATTATTATTATTATTATATTATTACTACTATTATTACTACTATTATTATTATTGTATTATTATTACTATTATTACTACTAGTATTACTACTATATTATTATTATTTATTTTTTATTTATTATTATTACTATTATTATTACTGTTATTATTACTATTACTTTTATTATTATTACTACTATTATTATTACTACTACTATTATTACTACTATTATTACTATTATTATTATTATTATGACTACTATTAGTATTACTACTATTATTACTATTATTATTACTACTACTACTACTATTATTATTATTACTATTATTATTGTTGTTGTTGTTGTTGTTGTTGCTGTTGTTGTTATTATTATTATTATTACTATTATTATTATTATTAATACAGTAGGATGTCAGTTATCCGGACTCCAGTTATCCGGAAACTTCAGTTAACCAGAACAGGTGTACATGTACAGTACAGTGTACATGTACTTTGGTCCCAAGCAACAATCATCACATTAGGGTATATACTAATCAACACATGATCTGCATGTGCTGAGATGCAGCTGCTCATTTCTTGCTAGGTAAGCTATGGATGCTGGGAAGAACATTGAAGATAAGCTAAAAATATGTGACTACATTAAGAATGGGAGAAGCTTTTCTAGTGTAGCTGCAGAATTTAACATTACAGTTTATGATTTAGTCAACACAAAAACAGACAAAAATCAGTGATTACATGCACTGTAAACATGACTAATGCACATTATACATGTGTACATCCACTCTTTTAACATTATATTCGTGTACACATTTGTGTACAACAGAAATTTCAGTTCCGGACACCTTCCGGTCAGTGCCGTATTAACCCAAGGCAGGGCCCCTAGGCTTCGAGCTTCTTTGGGCCCCTCACCCCCGTGAATTTCATGCACTACTTGCGTACAATAATATTCCAAATGAAGTAATTAATGGAGTAACAAATAAAACAATATCATCTTATCAGACAACCTTGAAGCAATTTCAAGCAAAGCAATACCAAAATACCGGTACTGTACTGTAAAGTTAATCCTACATTATGTATCTAGCTACTTAAACATTTTTCTCTTTGATCTTTCAACAAACTGATCCAGCTCATTGTTAAAATTTAATTGCCGGAGCAACGACGATTCTACATGCATTAATGCCAAATGCTCAATAAGTGAGAGGTCTAAGTCAGCAGATGTCAATGGGAGGTAGTGGTAATAGGGGAAGAGCTGCAGGTAGAGGACAGCAGAGGAAGGGAAGAGCTGCAGGAAGAGGATAGCAGAGAAGAGGAAGATCAGTTGGAAGTGGAACCAGCCGTGTGGATGCAAGCCAATATATCTGGACAACTGCTGGGGAAGGTATGATATTCCTGCATTAAGAATAATAACCCACTAATATTATTAGCATACACAGACAAAAATGTTTTTAAGCAAACTTTACATATAAACCATTATTATTTCATTTCAAATTCTAGATGACATTGCTCCACAGAGTACCCCATTCATCCTTCAACCAGGACCTAATGTTCCTCCATCCTGCCAAATGCAGAAGATTGTCTATTCTGACCAGTGGGCAGCCTATAGGCAGGTGGCTACTCTGCCTGGGATTGTGGCACATGAAACTGTGAACCACTCGATTGAGTTTGTGGATCAGAGTACGGGTGTGCACACCCAAAATATTGAATCATATTGGAACAGGGTATGGTTTGTGGAACATAATTTTATTTTATTTTAACAAGTATTTTTTTAAATTTTAACAACAATTATTATATTGTACAGGTGAAGGTGAAGCTAAAGAGGATGAAAGGAGTGCATCGCCACCAGCTTCCATCCTACCTGGATGAGTTTATGTGGTGGGAGAGAAACGGACCAACTGTAGCTTTAACTTACAATAACATTTTAACAGAAATTAAAACCCAATACCCTGTTTGATTGTATTATTATTTATTTGATATTTTTATTTGGATGATATTTCATGAAAAAAGACTACCCCCTCCAAATCAGCTGCAATGCAGATATTTCTATTTGGATGATATTTCATGAAAAAAGACTACCCCCGCTGCAATGCAAAAAAAAAATTCATGTGCCCCCGCCCGTGCGTCAACTTTAAAAAACGTGGCACGGTAAAAAAAATTTTTTTAAAATTTATTTATTATTTTTTTTTTTTAATAAAAAAATAAAAAAACGCGCACAAATTTTTTGATGGCTGGAGTCGTAAACGACACTTGATCCCTATATAACACAGTGTTCTCGGGAAAGAAAAGGCTATTTAGCTAAGCTAGATAGCTATTTAACTGCTAAATATATGGGTGCGCTAGCTTGCTAGCTACTTGGGTGCTTTAGCCAGCTAGCTATATGGGTGCGCTAGCTGTTAGCTAGCTAGGCTAGCTAAATTATTTACTATTCCTACACTATTTAGATGCGCTAGCTAAACTATTTCTTATTATAATTAACTCCTTCTTTTCTTACTATCTTTCCTTATTACATACATGAGTACATGAGTACAGGAAGTAAATTCAAAAATTAAACTTATTGAACTGATACGGATGTTCTGGTAGGAAGAGTTAATTAATTAATTATCACATGAGAAAGGTACGTCCCATTATAATTAATGCTTTAAGTTCAGCAAGGTCAGAGGAATGTAGTAGAGCCAGCTGCTCTCCACCTCGTCATGACATTGAAGGGGCTAGCCCCTGCCCTTAGACAAGATATTGTAGAGATAAGACGACCAAAAACATTCTGTTCCTACTCCGTGCTCACAGAAGGCAATCCAATTTTTAAAACAGCTTTATTAAGAGCATTACTAAAGATCATGCTCCTCAAAATGCTCACATGTCTTCCTCCAATTGGTGAATCCAACATTGATGAAGGCTAGAGCAACATTTCCACCATCAGCAAACCTCTTTCCTTGCCAGAATGATGAAGGCTGGAGCAACATTTCCACCATCAGCAAACCTCTTTCCTTGCCAGAATGATGAAGGCTGGAGCAACATTTCACCCATCTTTCCTTGCCAGAATGATGAAGCCTGGAGCAACATTTCACCCTTCTTTCCTTGCCAGAATGATGAAGGCTGGAGCAACATTTCACCCATCAGCAAACTTCTATTCTTGCCAGAATGATGAAGGCTGGAGCAACATTTCCACCATCAGTAAACCTCTTTCCTTGCCAGAATGATGAAGGCTGGAGCAACATTTCCACCATCAGCAAACTTCTATTCTTGCCAGAATGATGAAGGCTGGAGCAACATTTCACCCATCTTTCCTTGCCAGAATGATGAAGGCTGGAGCAACATTTCACCCATCAGCAAACTTCTATTCTTGCCAGAATGATGAAGGCTGGAGCAACATTTCACCTATCAGCAAACTTCTATTCTTGCCAGAATGATGAAGGCTGGAGCAACATTTCCACCATCAGCAAACCTCTTTCCTTAACAGAATGATGAAGGCTGGAGCAGCATTTCCACCATCAGCAAACTTCTATTCTAGCCAGAATGATGAAGGCTGGAGAAAGATTTCCACCATCAGCAAACTTCTATTCTTGCCAGAATGATGAAGGCTGGAGCACCATCAGCAAACTTCTATTCTTGCCAGAATGATGAAGGCTGGAGCAACATTTCCACCATCAGCAAACCTCTTTGCTTGCCAGAATGATGAAGGCTGAGCAGCATTTCCACCATCAGCAAACCTCTTTCCTTGCCAGAATGATGAAGGCTGGAGCAACATTTCATCCATCTTTCCTTACCAGAATGATGAAGGCTGGAGCAACATTTCACCCATCAGCAAACTTCTATTCTTGCCAGAATGATGAAGGCTGGAGCAACATTTCCACCATCAGCAAACTTCTATTCTTGCCAGAATGATGAAGGCTGGAGCAACATTTCCACCATCAGCAAACTTCTATTCTTGCCAGAATGATGAAGGCTGGAGCAACATTTCCACCATCAGCAAACTTCTATTCTTGCCAGAATGATGAAGGCTCGAGCAACATTTCACCCATCTTTCCTTGCCAGAATGATGAAGGCTGGAGCAACATTTCCACCATCAGCAAACTTCTATTCTTGCCAGAATGATGAAGGCTGGAGCAACATTTCCACCATCAGCAAACCTCTTTCCTTGCCAGAATGATGAAGGCTGGAGCAACATTTCCACCCATCAGCAAACTTCTATTCTTGCCAGAATGATGAAGGCTGGAGCAACATTTCCACCATCAGCAAACTTCTATTCTTGCCAGAATGATGAAGGCTGGAGCAACATTTCCACCATCAGCAAACTTCTATTCTTGCCAGAATGATGAAGGCTGGAGCACCATCAGCAAACTTCTATTCTTGCCAGAATGATGAAGGCTGGAGCAACATTTCCACCCATCAGCAAACCTCTTTCCTTGCCAGAATGATGAAGGCTGGAGCAGCATTTCCACCATCAGCAAACCTCTTTCCTTGCCAGAATGATGAAGGCTGGAGCAACATTTCCACCATCAGCAAACTTCTATTCTTGCCAGAATGATGAAGGCTGGAGCAACATTTCCACCATCAGCAAACTTCTATTCTTGCCAGAATGATGAAGGCTGGAGCAACATTTCCACCATCAGCAAACCTCTTTGCTTGCCAGAATGATGAAGGCTGGAGCAGCATTTCCACCATCAGCAAACCTCTTTCCTTGCCAGAATGATGAAGGCTGGAGCAACATTTCACCCATCTTTCCTTGCCAGAATGATGAAGGCTGGAGCAACATTTCACCCATCAGCAAACTTCTATTCTTGCCAGAATGATGAAGGCTGGAGCAACATTTCCACCATCAGCAAACTTCTATTCTTGCCAGAATGATGAAGGCTGGAGCAACATTTCCACCATCAGCAAACCTCTTTCCTTGCCAGAATGATGAAGGCTGGAGCAACATTTCCACCATCAGCAAACTTCTATTCTTGCCAGAATGATGAAGGCTCGAGCAACATTTCACCCATCTTTCCTTGCCAGAATGATGAAGGCTGGAGCAACA
Organism: Cladorhizidae sp. MBARI D1340-BT2; assembly: GCA_028752905.1. NCBI lineage: Eukaryota > Metazoa > Porifera > Demospongiae > Poecilosclerida > Cladorhizidae > Cladorhizidae sp. MBARI D1340-BT2. The sequence continues at coordinate 38,124,667 of JAQNBH010000010.1, read as the reverse complement.
TTTCACCCATCAGCAAACTTCTATTCTTGCCAGAATGATGAAGGCTGGAGCAACATTTCCACCATCAGCAAACCTCTTTCCTTGCCAGAATGATGAAGGCTGGAGCAACATTTCCACCATCAGCAAACTTCTATTCTTGCCAGAATGATGAAGGCTCGAGCAACATTTCACCCATCTTTCCTTGCCAGAATGATGAAGGCTGGAGCAACATTTCACCCATCAGCAAACTTCTATTCTTGCCAGAATGATGAAGGCTGGAGCAACATTTCCACCATCAGCAAACCTCTTTCTTTGCCAGAATGATGAAGGCTGGAGCAACATTTCCACCATCAGCAAACTTCTATTCTTGCCAGAATGATGATGGCTGGAGCAACATTTCACCCATCTTTCCTTGCCAGAATGATGAAGGCTGGAGCAACATTTCCACCATCAGCAAACTTCTATTCTTGCCAGAATGATGAAGGCTGGAGCAACATTTCCACCATCAGCAAACTTCTATTCTTGCCAGAATGATGAAGGCTGGAGCACCATCAGTAAACTTCTATTCTTGCCAGAATGATGAAGGCTGGAGCAACATTTCCACCATCAGCAAACCTCTTTGCTTGCCAGAATGATGAAGGCTGGAGCAGCATTTCCACCATCAGCAAACCTCTTTCCTTGCCAGAATGATGAAGGCTGGAGCAACATTTCACCCATCTTTCCTTGCCAGAATGATGAAGGCTGGAGCAGCATTTCCACCATCAGCAAACCTCTTTCCTTGCCAGAATGATGAAGGCTGGAGCAACATTTCCACCATCAGCAAACTTCTATTCTTGCCAGAATGATGAAGGCTGGAGAAACATTTCCACCATCAGCATACTTCTATTCTTGCAAGAATGATGAAGGCTGGAGCACAATCAGCAAACTTCTATTCTTGCCAGAATGATGAAGGCTGGAGCAACATTTCCACCATCAGCAAACCTCTTTGCTTGCCAGAATGATGAAGGCTGGAGCAGCATTTCCACCATCAGCAAACCTCTTTCCTTGCCAGAATGATGAAGGCTGGAGCAACATTTCACCCATCTTTCCTTGCCAGAATGATGAAGGCTGGAGCAACATTTCACCCATCAGCAAATTTCTATTCTTGCCAGAATGATGAAGGCTGGAGCAACATTTCCACCATCAGCAAACTTCTATTCTTGCCAGAATGATGAAGGCTGGAGCAACATTTCCACCATCAGCAAACTTCTATTCTTGCCAGAATGATGAAGGCTGGAGCAACATTTCCACCATCAGCAAACTTCTATTCTTGCCAGAATGATGAAGGCTGGAGCAACATTTCCACCATCAGCAAACTTCTATTCTTGCCAGAATGATGAAGGCTGGAGCAATATTTCCACCATCAGCAAACTTCTATTCTTGCCAGAATGATGAAGGCTAGAGCAACATTTCCACCATCAGCAAACCTCTTTCCTTGCCAGAATGATGAAGGCTGGAGCAACATTTCAACCATCAGCAAACCTCTTTCCTTGCCAGAATGATGAAGGCTGGAGCAACATTTCACCCATCTTTCCTTGCCAGAATGATGAAGGCTGGAGCATCATTTCACCCATTTTTCCTTGCCAGAATGATGAAGGCTGGAGCAACATTTCACCCATCAGCAAACTTCTATTCTTGCCAGAATGATGAAGGCTGGAGCAACATTTCCACCATCAGCAAACTTCTATTCTTGCCAGAATGATGAAGGCTAGAGCACATTTCCACCATCAGCAAACCTCTTTCCTTGCCAGAATGATGAAGGCTGGAGCAACATTTCCACCATCAGCAAACTTCTATTCTTGCCAGAATGATGAAGGCTCGAGCAACATTTCACCCATCTTTCCTTGCCAGAATGATGAAGGCTGGAGCAACATTTCACCCATCAGCAAACTTCTATTCTTGCCAGAATGATGAAGGCTGGAGCAACATTTCCACCATCAGCAAACCTCTTTCTTTGCCAGAATGATGAAGGCTGGAGCAACATTTCCACCATCAGCAAACTTCTATTCTTGCCAGAATGATGATGGCTGGAGCAACATTTCACCCATCTTTCCTTGCCAGAATGATGAAGGCTGGAGCAACATTTCAACCATCAGCAAACTTCTATTCTTGCCAGAATGATGAAGGCTGAAGCAACATTTCCACCATCAGCAAACTTCTATTCTTGCCAGAATGATGAAGGCTGGAGCAACATTTCCACCATCAGCAAACTTCTATTCTTGCCAGAATGATGAAGGCTGGAGCACCATCAGTAAACTTCTATTCTTGCCAGAATGATGAAGGCTGGAGCAACATTTCCACCATCAGCAAACCTCTTTGCTTGCCAGAATGATGAAGACTGGAGCAGCATTTCCACCATCAGCAAACCTCTTTCCTTGCCAGAATGATGAAGGCTGGAGCAACATTTCACCCATCTTTCCTTGCCAGAATGATGAAGGCTGGAGCAGCATTTCCACCATCAGCAAACCTCTTTCCTTGCCAGAATGATGAAGGCTGGAGCAACATTTCCACCATCAGCAAACTTCTATTCTTGCCAGAATGATGAAGGCTGGAGAAACATTTCCACCATCAGCAAACTTCTATTCTTGCAAGAATGATGAAGGCTGGAGCACAATCAGCAAACTTCTATTCTTGCCAGAATGATGAAGGCTGGAGCAACATTTCCACCATCAGCAAACCTCTTTGCTTGCCAGAATGATGAAGGCTGGAGCAGCATTTCCACCATCAGCAAACCTCTTTCCTTGCCAGAATGATGAAGGCTGGAGCAACATTTTACCCATCTTTCCTTGCCAGAATGATGAAGGCTGGAGCAACATTTCACCCATCAGCAAACTTCTATTCTTGCCAGAATGATGAAGGCTGGAGCAACATTTCCACCATCAGCAAACTTCTATTCTTGCCAGAATGATGAAGGCTGGAGCAACATTTCCACCATCAGCAAACTTCTATTCTTGCCAGAATGATGAAGGCTGGAGCAACATTTCTACCATCAGCAAACTTCTATTCTTGCCAGAATGATGAAGGCTGGAGCAACATTTCCACCATCAGCAAACTTCTATTCTTGCCAGAATGATGAAGGCTGGAGCAATATTTCCACCATCAGCAAACTTCTATTCTTGCCAGAATGATGAAGGCTAGAGCAACATTTCCACCATCAGCAAACCTCTTTCCTTGCCAGAATGATGAAGGCTGGAGCAACATTTCAACCATCAGCAAACCTCTTTCCTTGCCAGAATGATGAAGGCTGGAGCAACATTTCACCCATCTTTCCTTGCCAGAATGATGAAGGCTGGAGCATCATTTCACCCATTTTTCCTTGCCAGAATGATGAAGGCTGGAGCAACATTTCACCCATCAGCAAACTTCTATTCTTGCCAGAATGATGAAGGCTGGAACAACATTTCCACCATCAGCAAACTTCTATTCTTGCCAGAATGATGAAGGCTAGAGCACATTTCCACCATCAGCAAACCTCTTTCCTTGCCAGAATGATGAAGGCTGGAGCAATATTTCCACCATCAGCAAACTTCTATTCTTGCCAGAATGATGAAGGCTCGAGCAACATTTCACCCATCTTTCCTTGCCAGAATGATGAAGGCTGGAGCAACATTTCACCCATCAGCAAACTTCTATTCTTGCCAGAATGATGAAGGCTGGAGCAACATTTCCACCATCAGCAAACCTCTTTCTTTGCCAGAATGATGAAGGCTGGAGCAACATTTCCACCATCAGCAAACTTCTATTCTTGCCAGAATGATGATTGCTGGAGCAACATTTCACCCATCTTTCCTTGCCAGAATGATGAAGGCTGGAGCAACATTTCAACCATCAGCAAACTTCTATTCTTGCCAGAATGATGAAGGCTGGAGCAACATTTCCACCATCAGCAAACTTCTATTCTTGCCAGAATGATGAAGGCTGGGGCAACATTTCCACCATCAGCAAACTTATATTCTTGCCAGAATGATGAAGGCTGGAGCACCATCAGTAAACTTCTATTCTTGCCAGAATGATGAAGGCTGGAGCAACATTTCCACCATCAGCAAACCTCTTTGCTTGCCAGAATGATGAAGGCTGGAGCAGCATTTCCACCATCAGCAAACCTCTTTCCTTGCCAGAATGATGAAGGCTGGAGCAACATTTCACCCATCTTTCCTTGCCAGAATGATGAAGGCTGGAGCAGCATTTCCACCATCAGCAAACCTCTTTCCTTGCCAGAATGATGAAGGCTGGAGCAACATTTCCACCATCAGCAAACTTCTATTCTTGCCAGAATAATGAAGGCTAGAGCAACATTTCCACCATCAGCAAACCTCTTTCCTTGCCAGAATGATGAAGGCTGGAGCAACATTTCACCCATCAGCAAACCTCTTTCCTTGCCAGAATGATGAAGACTGGAGCAACATTTCACCCATCTTTCCTTGCCAGAATGATGAAGGCTGGAGCAACATTTCACCCATTTTTCCTTGACAGAATGATGAAGGCTGGAGCAACATTTCACCCATCAGCAAAATTCTATTCTTGCCAGAATGATGAAGGCTGGAGCAACATTTCCACCATCAGCAAACCTCTTTCCTTGCCAGAATGATGAAGGCTGGAGCAACATTTCCACCATCAGCAAACTTCTATTCTTGCCAGAATGATGAAGGCTGGAGCAACATTTCACCCATCTTTCCTTGCCAGAATGATGGAGGCTGGAGCAACATTTCACCCATCAGCAAACTTCTATTCTTGCCAGAATGATGAAGGCTGGAGTAACATTTCCACCATCAGCAAACCTCTTTCCTTGCCAGAATGATGAAGTCTGGAGCAACATTTCCACCATCAGCAAACTTCTATTCTTGCCAGAATGATGAAGGCTGGAGCAACATTTCACCAATCTTTTCTTGCCAGAATGATGAAGGCTGGAGCAACATTTCACCCATCAGCAAACTTCTATTCTTGCCAGAATGATGAAGGCTGGAGCAGCATTTCCACTATCAGCAAACCTCTTTCCTTGCCAGAATGATGAAGGCTGGAGCAACATTTCCACCATCAGCAAACTTCTATTCTTGCCAGAATGATGAAGGCTGGAGAAACATTTCCACCATCAGCAAACTTCTATTCTTGCCAGAATGATGAAGGCTGGAGCAACATTTCCACCATCTTGCCAGAATGATGAAGGCTGGAGCAACATTTCCACCATCAGCAAACTTCTATTCTTGCAGGAATGATGAAGGCTGGAGCAACATTTCCACCATCAGCAAACCTCTATTCTTGCCAGAATGATGAAGGCTGGAGCAACATTTCCACCATCAGCAAACCTCTATTCTTGCCAGAATGATGAAGGCTGGAGCAACATTTCCACCATCAGCAAACCTCTTTCCTTGCCAGAATGATGAAGGCTGGAGCAGCATTTCCACCATCAGCAAACCTCTTTCCTTGCCAGAATGATGAAGGCTGGAGCAACATTTCCACCATCAGCAAACTTCTATTCTTGCCAGAATGATGAAGGCTGGAGCAACATTTCCACCATCAGCAAACTTCTATTCTTGCCAGAATGATGAAGGCTGGAGCACCATCAGCAAACTTCTATTCTTGCCAGAATGATGAAGGCTGGAGCAGCATTTCCACCATCAGCAAACCTCTTTCCTTGCCAGAATGATGAAGGCTGGAGCAACATTTCACCCATCTTTCCTTGCCAGAATGATGAAGGCTGGAGCAACATTTCCACCATCAGCAAACCTCTTTCCTTGCCAGAATGATGAAGGCTGGAGCAACATTTCAACCATCAGCAAACCTCTTTCCTTGCCAGAATGATGAAGGCTGGAGCAACATTTCACCCATCTTTCCTTGCCAGAATGATGAAGGCTGGAGCATCATTTCACCCATTTTTCCTTGCCAGAATGATGAAGGCTGGAGCAACATTTCACCCATCAGCAAACTTCTATTCTTGCCAGAATGATGAAGGCTGGAGCAACATTTCCACCATCAGCAAACTTCTATTCTTGCCAGAATGATGAAGGCTAGAGCACATTTCCACCATCAGCAAACCTCTTTCCTTGCCAGAATGATGAAGGCTGGAGCAATATTTCCACCATCAGCAAACTTCTATTCTTGCCAGAATGATGAAGGCTCGAGCAACATTTCACCCATCTTTCCTTGCCAGAATGATGAAGGCTGGAGCAACATTTCACCCATCAGCAAACTTCTATTCTTGCCAGAATGATGAAGGCTGGAGCAACATTTCCACCATCAGCAAACCTCTTTCTTTGCCAGAATGATGAAGGCTGGAGCAACATTTCCACCATCAGCAAACTTCTATTCTTGCCAGAATGATGATTGCTGGAGCAACATTTCACCCATCTTTCCTTGCCAGAATGATGAAGGCTGGAGCAACATTTCAACCATCAGCAAACTTCTATTCTTGCCAGAATGATGAAGGCTGGAGCAACATTTCCACCATCAGCAAACTTCTATTCTTGCCAGAATGATGAAGGCTGGGGCAACATTTCCACCATCAGCAAACTTATATTCTTGCCAGAATGATGAAGGCTGGAGCACCATCAGTAAACTTCTATTCTTGCCAGAATGATGAAGGCTGGAGCAACATTTCCACCATCAGCAAACCTCTTTGCTTGCCAGAATGATGAAGGCTGGAGCAGCATTTCCACCATCAGCAAACCTCTTTCCTTGCCAGAATGATGAAGGCTGGAGCAACATTTCACCCATCTTTCCTTGCCAGAATGATGAAGGCTGGAGCAGCATTTCCACCATCAGCAAACCTCTTTCCTTGCCAGAATGATGAAGGCTGGAGCAACATTTCCACCATCAGCAAACTTCTATTCTTGCCAGAATAATGAAGGCTAGAGCAACATTTCCACCATCAGCAAACCTCTTTCCTTGCCAGAATGATGAAGGCTGGAGCAACATTTCACCCATCAGCAAACCTCTTTCCTTGCCAGAATGATGAAGACTGGAGCAACATTTCACCCATCTTTCCTTGCCAGAATGATGAAGGCTGGAGCAACATTTCACCCATTTTTCCTTGACAGAATGATGAAGGCTGGAGCAACATTTCACCCATCAGCAAAATTCTATTCTTGCCAGAATGATGAAGGCTGGAGCAACATTTCCACCATCAGCAAACCTCTTTCCTTGCCAGAATGATGAAGGCTGGAGCAACATTTCCACCATCAGCAAACTTCTATTCTTGCCAGAATGATGAAGGCTGGAGCAACATTTCACCCATCTTTCCTTGCCAGAATGATGGAGGCTGGAGCAACATTTCACCCATCAGCAAACTTCTATTCTTGCCAGAATGATGAAGGCTGGAGTAACATTTCCACCATCAGCAAACCTCTTTCCTTGCCAGAATGATGAAGTCTGGAGCAACATTTCCACCATCAGCAAACTTCTATTCTTGCCAGAATGATGAAGGCTGGAGCAACATTTCACCAATCTTTTCTTGCCAGAATGATGAAGGCTGGAGCAACATTTCACCCATCAGCAAACTTCTATTCTTGCCAGAATGATGAAGGCTGGAGCAGCATTTCCACTATCAGCAAACCTCTTTCCTTGCCAGAATGATGAAGGCTGGAGCAACATTTCCACCATCAGCAAACTTCTATTCTTGCCAGAATGATGAAGGCTGGAGAAACATTTCCACCATCAGCAAACTTCTATTCTTGCCAGAATGATGAAGGCTGGAGCAACATTTCCACCATCTTGCCAGAATGATGAAGGCTGGAGCAACATTTCCACCATCAGCAAACTTCTATTCTTGCAGGAATGATGAAGGCTGGAGCAACATTTCCACCATCAGCAAACCTCTATTCTTGCCAGAATGATGAAGGCTGGAGCAACATTTCCACCATCAGCAAACCTCTATTCTTGCCAGAATGATGAAGGCTGGAGCAACATTTCCACCATCAGCAAACCTCTTTCCTTGCCAGAATGATGAAGGCTGGAGCAGCATTTCCACCATCAGCAAACCTCTTTCCTTGCCAGAATGATGAAGGCTGGAGCAACATTTCCACCATCAGCAAACTTCTATTCTTGCCAGAATGATGAAGGCTGGAGCAACATTTCCACCATCAGCAAACTTCTATTCTTGCCAGAATGATGAAGGCTGGAGCACCATCAGCAAACTTCTATTCTTGCCAGAATGATGAAGGCTGGAGCAGCATTTCCACCATCAGCAAACCTCTTTCCTTGCCAGAATGATGAAGGCTGGAGCAACATTTCACCCATCTTTCCTTGCCAGAATGATGAAGGCTGGAGCAACATTTCCACCATCAGCAAACTTCTATTCTTGCCAGAATGATGAAGGCTGGAGCAACATTTCCACCATCAGCAAACTTCTATTCTTGCCAGAATGATGAAGGCTGGAGCAACATTTCCACCATCTTGCCAGAATGATGAAGGCTGGAGCAACATTTCCACCATCAGCAAACTTCTATTCTTGCCAGAATGATGAAGGCTAGAGCAACATTTCCACCATCAGCAAACCTCTTTCCTTGCCAGAATGATGAAGGCTGGAGCAACATTTCCACCCATCAGCAAACTTCTATTCTTGCCAGAATGATGAAGGCTGGAGCAACATTTCCACCATCAGCAAACTTCTATTCTTGCCGGAATGATGAAGGCTGGAGCAACATTTCCACCATCAGCAAACTTCTATTCTTGCCAGAATGATGAAGGCTGGAGCACCATCAGCAAACTTCTATTCTTGCCAGAATGATGAAGGCTGGAGAAACATTTCCACCATCAGCAAACTTCTATTCTTGCCAGAATGATGAAGGCTCGAGCAACATTTCACCCATCTTTCCTTGCCAGAATGATGAAGGCTGGAGCAACATTTCACCCATCAGCAAACTTCTATTCTTGCCAGAATGATGAAGGCTGGAGCAACATTTCCACCATCAGCAAACTTCTATTCTTGCCAGAATGATGAAGGCTGGAGCAACATTTCCACCATCAGCAAACTTCTATTCTTGCCAGAATGATGAAGGCTGGAGCAACATTTCCACCATCAGCAAACTTCTATTCTTGCCAGAATGATGAAGGCTGGAGCAACATTTCCACCATCAGCAAACCTCTTTCCTTGCCAGAATGATGAAGGCTGGAGCAACATTTCCAGCCATCAGCAAACTTCTATTCTTGCCAGAATGATGAAGGCTGGAGCAACATTTCCACCATCAGCAAACTTCTATTCTTGCCAGAATGATGAAGGCTGGAGCAACATTTCCACCATCACCAAACTTCTATTCTTGCCAGAATGATGAAGGCTGGAGCAACATTTCCACCATCAGCAAACTTCTATTCTTGCCAGAATGATGAAGGCTCGAGCAACATTTCCACCATCAGCAAACTTCTATTCTTGCCAGAATGATGAAGGCTCGAGCAACATTTCCACCATCAGCAAACTTCTATTCTTGCCAGAATGATGAAGGCTAGAGCAACATTTCCACCATCAGCAAACTTCTATTCTTGCCAGAATGATGAAGGCTGGAGCAACATTTCCACCATCAACAAACTTCTATTCTTGCCAGAATGATGAAGGCTGGAGCAACATTTCACCCATCAGCAAACTTCTATTCTTGCCTGAATGATGAAGGCCGGAGCAACATTTCCACCATCAGCAAACTTCTATTCTTGCCAGAATGATGAAGGCCGGAGCAACATTTCCACCATCAGCAAACTTCTATTCTTGCCAGAATGATGAAGGCCGGAGCAACATTTCCACCATCAGCAAACTTCTATTCTTGCCAGAATGAGAAGGCTGGAGAAACATTTCCACCATCAGCAAACTTCTATTCTTGCCAGAATGATGAAGGCTGGAGCAACATTTCCACCATCAGCAAACCTCTATTCTTGCCAGAATGGCAAACTAACCATGGGGAAGTAATGTACCAATCAGTGCAGAATTGTCGGAATCTTTGGCCATGAGGAATTCTTGTTTTCCTGGATCTTTAATTTGATGTTTTGGCCACAGATAGACTCACAATACTCTGACAGAGCATTGTTTGTCAACTTCCCGACTCACACACTTCTGCAGATTCTAATAGTTGAGAGCTTGACTCTGTTGGATCAGAATTAAGTGCAAGAGCAGATGAATGTGTCTACAGTGTGCAGTGCATGCCTGTCAGGCTCTGCTCTCATTAGAGTGGTAGTGAGCCTACAGTGTGCAGTGCATGCCTGTCAGTCTCTGCTCTCATTAGAGTGGTAGTGAGCCTACAGTGTACAGTGCGTGCCTGTCAGGCTCTGCTCTCATTAGAGTGGTAGTGAGCCTACAGTGTGCAGTGCGTGCCTGTCAGGCTCTGCTCTCATTAGAGTGGTAGTGAGCCTACAGTGTGCAGTGCATGCCTGTCAGGCTCTGCTCTCATTAGAGTGGTAGTGAGCCTACAGTGTGCAGTGCATGCCTGTCAGGCTCTGCTCTCATTAGAGTGGTAGTGAGCCTACAGTGTGCAGTGCATGCCTGTCGGGCTCTGCTCTCATTAGAGTGGTAGTGAGCCTACAGTGTGCAGTGCATGCCTGTCGGGCTCTGCTCTCATTAGAGTGGTAGTGAGCCTACAGTGTGCAGTGCATGCCTGTCGGGCTCTGCTCTCATTAGAGTGGTAGTGAGCCTACAGTGTGCAGTGCATGCCTGTCGGGCTCTGCTCTCATTAGAGTGGTAGTGAGCCTACAGTGTGCAGTGCATGCCTGTCGGTCTCTGCTCTCATTAGAGTGGTAGTGAGCCTACAGTGTGCAGTGCATGCCTGTCGGTCTCTGCTCTCATTAGAGTGGTAGTGAGCCTACAGTGTGCAGTGCATGCCTGTCAGTCTCTGCTCTCATTAGAGTGGTAGTGAGCCTACAGTGTGCAGTGCATGCCTGTCAGGCTCTGCTCTCATTAGAGTGGTAGTGAGCCTACAGTGTGCAGTGCATGCCTGTCAGTCTCTACTCTCATTAGAGTGGTAGTGAGCCTACAGTGTGCAGTGCATACCTGTCAGGCTCTGCTCTCATTAGAGTGGTAGTGAGCCTACAGTGTGCAGTGCATGCCTGTCAGGCTCTGCTCTCATTAGAGTGGTAGTGAGCCTACAGTGTGCAGTGCATGCCTGTCAGGCTCTGCTCTCATTAGAGTGGTAGTGAGCCTACAGTGTGCAGTGCATGCCTGTCAGTCTCTGCTCTCATTAGAGTGGTAGTGAGCCTACAGTGTGCAGTGCATGCCTGTCAGGCTCTGCTCTCATTAGAGTGGTAGTGAGCCTACAGTGTGCAGTGCATGCCTGTCAGTCTCTGCTCTCATTAGAGTGGTAGTGAGCCTACAGTGTGCAGTGCATGCCTGTCAGTCTCTGCTCTCATTAGAGTGGTAGTGAGCCTACAGTGTGCAGTGCATGCCTGTCAGGCTCTGCTCTCATTAGAGTGGTAGTGAGCCTACAGTGTGCAGTGCATGCCTGTCAGTCTCTGCTCTCATTAGAGTGGTAGTGAGCCTACAGTGTGCAGTGCATGCCTGTCAGGCTCTGCTCTCATTAGAGTGGTAGTGAGCCTACAGTGTGCAGTGCATGCCTGTCAGGCTCTGCTCTCATTAGAGTGGTAGTGAGCCTACAGTGTGCAGTGCATGCCTGTCAGGCTCTGCTCTCATTAGAGTGGTAGTTAGCCTACAGTGTGCAGTGCATGCCTGTCAGGCTCTGCTCTCATTAGAGTGGTAGTGAGCCTACAGTGTGCAGTGCATGCCTGTCAGTCTCTGCTCTCATTAGAGTGGTAGTGAGCCTACAGTGTGCAGTGCATGCCTGTCAGTCTCTGCTCTCATTAGAGTGGTAGATAGTCTACAGTGTGCAGTGCATGCCTGTCAGGCTCTGCTCTCATTAGAGTGGTAGCGAGCCTACAGTGTGCACTGCATGCCTGTCAGTCTCTGCTCTCATTAGAGTGGTAGTGAGCCTACATGTGCAGTGCATGCCTGTCAGGCTCTGCTCTCATTAGAGTGGTAGTGAGCCTACAGTGTGCAGTGCATGCCTGTCAGGCTCTGCTCTCATTAGAGTGGTAGTGAGCCTACAGTGTGCAGTGCATGCCTGTCAGTCTCTGCTCTCATTAGAGTGGTAGTGAGCCTACAGTGTGCAGTGCATGCCTGTCAGTCTCTGCTCTCATTAGAGTGGTAGTGAGCCTACAGTGTGCAGTGCATGCCTGTCAGGCTCTGCTCTCATTAGAGTGGTAGTGAGCCTACAGTGTGCAGTGCATGCCTGTCAGGCTCTGCTCTCATTAGAGTGGTAGTGAGCCTACAGTGTGCAGTGCATGCCTGTCAGGCTCTGCTCTCATTAGAGTGGTAGTGAGCCTACAGTGTGCAGTGCATGCCTGTCAGGCTCTGCTCTCATTAGAGTGGTAGTGAGCCTACAGTGTGCAGTGCATGCCTGTCAGGCTCTGCTCTCATTGCCTCTCCACTCTCCTTGGAAGAGTTACTTCTTCAACTCCAACAAATGTTAGTAAAGCACTCGCTTCTTTATACCACTGATCAAATACATTGTCAATATCAGCACGTCTAGACTTGATGAAGTCAATAGTTTCATCCACTTGCTTATAGGCTTGATAGATATCTTGATTTCTCTTCTGAAGCTTGACTGTTAGTGGCTTTATTGATTCAAGAGCAAACATCATGTACAGTTGTTAAACAAATAGCATGGCATGGAGTTTGCATAGTTCTCAATAGTCCTTGAGCTTTAATACGTGTTTCCCTGTCCCAACTGCAGTCATTGAAGGTAGATTCATCACCCTCAAGTTCAGTAACATAGACTCATTCATAAGCAGCTGGGTTTAAGATGGCTTCAAATGTTAATGTTAATACAAGCATACATCTCTCATAGCATTCGTGACGCTCAACCCACCTTGTTTTCGGTACTTTCTGCTTTTTTGGTTCTGGTGTTAAAACTCGCAGAAAAAAGCATTGCCGCTTTAGTGAGTTATGAGAAAAGAAGAAATACTGTCAATCATATTTCTAACTTCAGCTATCTTGGATGATTGACTGATCACCAAATTAAGACAATGACTAAAACAGTGTTGATAAATAGCAAGAGGAGCCTTTGCTCTAATTTGAGCCTGACATCCAACACGAGATGAAGACATTTATGAAGCTCCATCATAGCACTGCCCAACACAAAAACGGAGATCTCTGTTGTGCTTTTCAAGATTGCTAGGACAGTTTCTCCTAGCACTTCACCAGTTGTTCTGGGAACATCAGCTAGTTCAAAGAATGCTTCTGTCAATACTGGTTTTTCATTGGACACTAAGTCAATGTACCTCAAACACAAAGAAAGAATTTCCTTGTTAGAAACATTACAAGTTACTTCGTCACCAATAACTGAAAAGAAAGGACTAGCACCTTCTGTGTCCATAGCATGTAAAATGCTTTCTTGAACATGTGCAATCAATAATATCATTTTGGATTGTTTTGCTTGTATATCTCACATTTTCCCCTCAGAACCGGATCGCTTCAGCAAATGCTTCAAGGATAGCAAGAAAATTACCTCTATTGGAGGACGGATCAGCAGTAGAATCATCACGGTGACCCCGAAGAGCTATTCCCTGCTTACCACGAATTGCATCAACAACTGATCGCAAAATAATTTTATTATTGACTAAATTTTCTTGCTTAGTCTTGTCAATTCTGCTATCAATCTTTAACTGTGGGTGCTCATAGTTGTATAGGAAATCTTCAGCCATCTGAAGTGCATGGATAGGATATGCAGACTGTTCATAAGAATTTATTTTTCCTGGGTTCTTTTTGCTAGAGCTAAGAGCTTTTTCAAGTTTCTGAAATGGAAACCTAACAAATGCACCACGTTTTGAAGTGTCATCAGAACTTATCAAAGAGAAGACACACTCGACATAGCCCACCATTCAACTTTGGAGAGTAAACGTGTCCCTGACATCCAAGAAGCTTGGTACGTCAGATTTACTGGCTTTCCACCTTTAATAACAGTTTTTGAAATCATTTTTGCTGGTGGTTGGACGTGATGTCTGAGATATGAGCATCAGTGCTTAAACTCTCCAAAAGCTCACCTACGTCATGGGAATAAATGTCGGCAGGTGAACTACTACAGCCTGCTAGTGATTGAGGTATCATGTCTTCTTCAGGACTGTAAGTGGAGTTATCACTCTCAGCAGCATCAACTGGAATCTGTACCACCACTAAAAATCAATGATATCATTCTTTAGTGTTTGTATTGCTCTATCAATCACAGTTGCTATAGTCACTCAATGCTGAAAAGTAACATTTGTGACGGAGTATTCCACTTCACATGGTTGTCCTGCAGGCAGGCCATTCTCAATTCTTCCCATTTCCTTCCTCCAAAGAACAAGTGTCTTTGTATTACTGTACCTACAGTTTTTATCAATTGCTATGGTTCTTAGCCATTGATTTGACTCACTTGGTAAAGGTTGGAAGAAACTTTTTATTGTCACTTGCTGAGAAGCTACCTTCCTGCACTTGGTAGAAGGAATTTCCACTTCAAATATTTCCAAGCTGCAGATGTGCTCTCCAATGCTAGTCAGACACATCATGTGACTGAGGTGTCTGACATTAATTCTGTCTTCACAAAATGATTTATTCATTCACACCTTATCAATCACTCAATACTTCATCAACACCTCTTTCAACAAACATGCCACATTCTCATGTCCCATGCATGTGTTTGCACAGAGTTTGAGTAGTATAATTTCGTTATATTCTTGAGGGGGGGTTCTGACGCCCCAAACCCCCTCCCCCCCTAGATCGCCACTGGTGTGCCTACTGTACAGTGTGCTGTCAGCTGCCCCCATTAGAGTGGTAGTGTGTCTACAGTGTGCAGTGCATGCCTGTCAGTCTCTGCTCTCATTAAAGTGGTGTCTACAGTGTGCAATGCATGCCTATGATCGGTGTGCTTGCTGTTATTATTTTGTAATATAGGCTGACAATGACCAGCAGAATCGTTAACTAGTCTTAAGACCTGGTGGCAAAATTACTTGACAAACTGCGGGGAAGAAATTTTGACCGCGCCAGATTTATACTCACTTATCGTGAGAATTTGGCAGGCGTGCAATCCCCAAGAGTCGTCATTCTCGTGCAGTTCCAAAACCTGCCGTATTTCCAGTGTGACGATGTCCGCGAGAGGGCTAACTTGTGTGGCTGCCGTGGAGATTAATTCTGGAATAGGCTTCAGAGGAACCCTTCCTTGGCCAAGACTAAAGTATGTTAAGTCAAGGCTCAACGATTTCTATTTGCTCAGAATGAGCTGCTCTGCCAGCAGGGTTGGGTGTATTAGCAGGGGAGAGGTGGCCCAGCCCTGTACTAGGATGGGTGAGCAGGTGAACATGAGGTGTAATTGGGATGGTGGTAATGGGCTTGGAGGAATAGCTAATGGAGTAGCATAGTATATGACTGCATGGTTCAACTAGACCTCATGTATAGTACTATATGTGCATAGTATATGACTGCATGGTTCAACTAGACCTCATGTATAGTACTATATGTGCATAGTATGTACAGCAGGACATTGGGTGTGTGTGTAGCAGGACATGGTGTGTGTGTGCAGCAGGACATTGGGTGTGTGTACAGCAGGACATGGTGTGTGTGTGCAGCAGGACATGGTGTGTGTGTGCAGCAGGACATTGGGTGTGTGTGTAGCAGGACATTGGGTGTGTGTACAGCAGGACATGGTGTGTGTGTGCAGCAGGACATTGTGTGTGTGTGCAGCAGGACATTGGGTGTGTGTACAGCAGGACATGGTGTGTGTGTACAGCAGGACATGGTGTGTGTGTGCAGCAGGACATTGGGTGTGTGTACAGCAGGACATGGTGTGTGTGTACAGCAGGACATGGTGTGTGTGTACAGCAGGACATTGGGTGTGTGTGTAGCAGGACATGGTGTGGACAACAACAAAGCTCATTATCCCCTAGCCGATCCACTGCCATAGACGACCTGTGTCATTGTTTGGTGTGACTTACTGCAGGAGAAGGGGAAAAAATCAGATTGTTCATTTCAGCTATATATGCTCGTACAAAAATATCGGGCATGCCCAGTGCCTTCTTGAAGATATCTTATGAGTATCTAGGTAACTGCAGTAATCGTGACTCAGACTTGCCCGTGCGATTGAAATAATGGCTTGGAGACTAAATGTGAACGATGTTTTAGCAATGCTGGATGACGATGATTTTGGGCTCTCTGAAGTTGAACGGAGTGATGAGGAAGGAGAGTGGTTGTTTGACTCGGAAGAGCTAACAGCTCTGAGAGAAATGGCGATTCTCGACTCATCATGTTTGGCCATGCCAGTGATAGTCAGTGATAGTTCTGCTGGTGTGCCTAGCAATCAAGACATGGACTCTTATGATGGTGAAGATCAGTAACAAGAGGTGGTAAATAGCTACACTTATAACCTAATTAAGTATAATTATATTTTCTTGGTACAAATTTGAGCAAAATAGCATTTTGGTGAGCATGAATCTAACACTGAGGACTCGCAGATTAATGCCGTACCCTTAATGGTCGACCTTAGACTTTTGAACCTTTGCCAGCTCTACTACGACCATCACTCTGCACAGTCACTCTCTTTGTGTTGCTATTGATGTGTCTCTTTGTGTTGCTGTTGATGTGTCTCTTGTGTGTTGTTGATGTGCTGTTATATTGTGTGTTCCCAGGCTAAATGTATTTCAGCTCAGGTAGCATCTGCCTCACTATGCATAGCTACATGCTATTCTGACTATGTTGAGTGGGGCAGGTGTAGTGAGTGTGTGCTCATGTAACATCAGTAAGCCCTATTCTGCCTAAATGTATAAAGCAGCTAATTGCATGAGATTCATCATTTGTGGTCGGTTGCTAGGCAATCTACTGTTGACCACGATGTTGGTCAAGACCTACCAACCATGGTTGCTAAGGACATTTGTGCACTCCTGATTGAGTAAAATAGTGTCACTATTTTTTAAATATATGCAGCAGCACAATATTTAAGCAGTAAAGGGTCATCACATGTTGAGGTCTGGGGTTGGTTTTGTTCTTGCTTTTTTGATAAGACAATATCATGTGACATGCAACTTGTCCTGGTTTGCTGTGACCTTTGATCCATTACCCCTCCCCAAAGAAGCCTATGTGAAGCCATCTTGGCAGAGGTGGCTTGCAGGAGACAACAAGCTAGCTCAGTCTTGGAGAGACAGGCTAGCTCAGTCTTGGAGAGACAGGCTAGCTCAGTCTTGGAGAGACAGGCTAGCTCAGTCTTGGAGAGACAGGCTAGCTCAGTCTTGGAGAGACAGGCTAGCTCAGTCTTGGAGAGACGAGGCTAGCTCAGTCTTGGAGAGATAGGCTAGCTCAGTCTTGGAGAGACAGGCTAGCTCAGTCTTGGAGAGACAGGCTAGCTCAGTCTTGGAGAGACGAGGCTAGCTCAGTCTTGGAGAGACGAGGCTAGCTCAGTATTGGAGAGACAGGCTAGCTCAGTCTTGGAGAGAGGAGGCTAGCTCAGTCTTGGAGAGACAGGTCAGTCTTGGAGAGACAGACTAGCTCAGTCTTGGAGAGACAAGCTAGCTCAGTCTTGGAGAGACAGGCTAGCTCAGTCTTGGAGAGACAGACTAGGTCAGTCTTGGAGAGACAGGCTAGCTCAGTCTTTCCATGAGACAGAGGCTAGCTCAGTCTTGGAGAGACAGGCTAGCTCAGTCTTGGAGAGACAGGCTAGCTCAGTCTTGGAGAGACGAGGCTAGCTCAGTCTTGGAGAGATAGGCTAGCTCAGTCTTGGAGAGACAGGCTAGCTCAGTCTTGGAGAGACAGGCTAGCTCAGTCTTGGAGAGACGAGGCTAGCTCAGTCTTGGAGAGACGAGGCTAGCTCAGTATTGGAGAGACAGGCTAGCTCAGTCTTGGAGAGAGGAGGCTAGCTCAGTCTTGGAGAGACAGGTCAGTCTTGGAGAGACAGACTAGCTCAGTCTTGGAGAGACAAGCTAGCTCAGTCTTGGAGAGACAGGCTAGCTCAGTCTTGGAGAGACAGACTAGGTCAGTCTTGGAGAGACAGGCTAGCTCAGTCTTTCCATGAGACAGAGGCTAGCTCAGTCTTGGAGAGACAGGCTAGCTCAGTCTTGGAGAGACAGGCCAGCTCAGTCTTGGAGAGACAGGCTAGCTCAGTCTTGGAGAGAGGAGGCTAGCTCAGTCTTGGAGAGACAGGCCAGCTCAGTCTTGGAGAGACAGGCTAGCTCAGTCTTGGAGAGACAGGCTAGCTCAGTCTTGGAGAGACAGGCTAGCTCAGTCTTGGAGAGAGGAGGCCAGCTCAGTCTTGGAGAGACAGGCCAGCTCAATCTTGGAGAGACGAGGCCAGCTCAGTCTTGGAGAGACAGGCTAGCTCAGTCTTGGAGAGACAGGCTAGCTCAGTCTTGGAGAGACAGGCTAGCTCAGTCTCTTGGAGAGACAGGCTAGCTCAGTCTTGGAGAGACAGGCCTTGGAGAGATGGGGCTAGCTCAGTCTTGGAGAGACAGGCTAGCTCAGTCTTGGAGAGACAGGCCAGCTCAGTCTTGGAGAGCTCAGTCTTGGAGAGAGGAGGCTAGCTCAGTCTTGGAGAGACAGGCTAGCTCAGTCTTGACTAGCTCAGTCTTGGAGAGACAAGCTAGCTCAGTCTTGGAGAGACAGGCTAGCTCAGTCTTGGAGAGAGGAGGCTAGCTCAGTCTTGGAGAGACAGGCTAGCTCAGTCTTGGAGAGACAGAGGCTAGCTCAGTCTTGGAGAGACAGGCTAGCTCAGTCTTGGAGAGACAGGCTAGCTCAGTCTTGGAGAGACAGACTAGCTCAGTCTTGGAGAGACAGGCTATCTCAGTCTTGGAGAGACAGACTAGCTCAGTCTTGGAGAGACAGGCTAGCTCAGTCTCTTGGAGAGACGAGGCTAGCTCAGTCTTGGAGAGATAGGCTAGCTCAGTCTTGGAGAGACAGGCTAGCTCAGTCTTGGAGAGACAGGCTAGCTCAGTCTCTTGGAGAGACGAGGCTAGCTCAATCTTGGAGAGACAGACTAGCTCAGTCTTGGAGAGACAGGCTAGCTCAGTCTTGGAGAGACAGGCTAGCTCAGTCTTGGAGAGACAGGCTAGCTCAGTCTTGGAGAGACAGGCTAGCTCAGTCTTGGAGAGACAGACTAGGTCAGTCTTGGAGAGACAGGCTAGCTCAGTCTTGGAGAGACAGGCTAGCTCAGTCTTGGAGAGACAGGCTAGCTCAGTCTTGGAGAGAGGAGGCTAGCTCAGTCTTGGAGAGACAGGCTAGCTCAGTCTTGGAGAGACAGGCTAGCTCAGTCTTGGAGAGACAGGCTAGCTCAGTCTATGAGAGACAAAGCTACACTGTAGCTCAGTCTTGGAGAGACAGGCTAGCTCAGTCTTGGAGAGACAGGCCAGCTCAGTCTTGGAGAGACAGGCTAGCTCAGTCTTGTTTTGAGCCTCAGGTGGTTCACTTGTGAACTGCTTGTACGTATGTATGTTTGTATGTATGCTTGTAATGTTTGTATGTATGTGTGTATGTATGTATGTATGTTTGTTTGTGTGTATGTTTGTACAGGTCAGACTTGAACTTCTTGAAGGAGATGACTTTGAGGACTCAGCAAGAAGGTGTGTGCAGAGGCTGCTTGTGCATGAACTGTTACTCCTAAGTGTGTGTGTGTGTGTGTGTGTGTGTGTGTGTGTGTGTGTGTGTGTGTGTGTGTGTGTGTGTTTAGGTAAAATGAATGCAGTAATCATGGGGAGACTGACGTGGGAGTCTTTGCCAACCAAATTCCGCCCACTCCCCAAGCGACACAATATAGTTCTCTCCAGTAAAGCAAGGTAAATTATATTAACTTGATGCCACGCCCACTCCAGTAAATGTTATAATTGTGAGTCCAGCTAAGCTGAGTCAGGCACTGTGTGTGTGCAACATTGAGGCCAGCAACATTGAGCACAGCAACATTGAGTCCAGCTAAGCTGAGTCAGGCACTGTATGTGTGCAACATTGAGGCCAGTCAGCACTGTGTGTGCAACATTGAGCCCAGCTAAGCTGAGTCAGGCACTGTGTGTGTGCAACATTGAGGCCAGCTAAGCTGAGTCAGGCACTGTGTGTGTGCAACATTGAGCCCAGCAACATTGAGGCCAGCTAAGCTGAGTCAGGCACTGTGTGTGTGCAACATTGAGGCCAGCTAAGCTGAGTCAGGCACTGTGTGTGTGCAACATTGAGGCCAGCTAAGCTGAGTCAGGCACTGTGTGTGTGCAACATTGAGCCCAGCTAAGCTGAGTCAGGCACTGTGTGTGTGCAACATTGAGGCCAGCTAAGCTGAGTCAGGCACTGTGTGTGTGCAACATTGAGCCCAGCTAAGCTGAGTCAGGCACTGTGTGTGCAACATTGAGCCCAGCAACATTGAGGCCAGCTAAGCTGAGTCAGGCACTGTGTGTGTGCAACATTGAGGCCAGCTAAGCTGAGTCAGGCACTGTGTGTGTGCAACATTGAGGCCAGCTAAGCTGAGGCAGGCACTGTGTGTGTGCAACATTGAGGCCAGCAACATTGAGCCCAGCTAAGCTGAGTCAGGCACTGTGTGTGTGCAACATTGAGGCCAGCTAAGCTGAGTCAGGTACTGTGTGTGTGCAACATTGAGCCCAGTTAAGCTGAGCCAGACAAGTCTCTGGGTTGAAAATCAATTTTCTTTGTGAAGATGTATTTTAGTGGCCTATCTTGACCAGCTAAACACGTTTTTAGTGCCTAATGAAAACATTCATATTGAGGATTAAGGCTTCCTCTAGCGACTGACAGTAATTTCAAATGTTGAACATTTTCCAATTTAGCTCGAGTAGCTGTGGAAGGTGGAGGAAGACGTTGGAAAGTGGACAGTTCACTATTTTACGAGGAACAAGGAAAAGCTGAAGACCTTCCACTTTGAAGTCAGTTATCTGAACATCCGGAAACTCTCCAGTCCCAATGTGTTCAGACAAGTGCCCATCTATACCTAAGAGACCGGTGACCCTTTACCGTTAAACACGTGCACCAATCAGTATTACATTGATGTGCATAATTTTATATGGTAAAGGATCGTCAAATGGCCTGGTTGAGTGTCAGTCTTGTTCACTAGCTGGTCCAGCCAATATTTTCCCTCGTGAGACGTACCAGCAGGAAGCCTGGGCGCTCAAGGATAAGGTACCGTCTGAAATGTATAATCTTAACAGTCTGTCGCCAATGAAGTGATAATCAGCATTCAAAGGTTGCAGCATTTCAGTTGCCACAGTCCCATGATGACGGCATGCACTGTCTGGCCAAGAAGAGCTGTAGCAAACATTGCCTGTGACGGCCAAACTCCACAGAAAAGAGGTGAGGAGACAGATGATATTGATCCTGCGCAAGCAATGAAGAGGAGGAAACAGGCTGACAGTCAGAGCACGAACACTGCTAGTGTCTAGGATAGTCACCTGCTTAAGCTCGGGTGATCGTGCCACTATTGGGGGCATGCCTGCCAATCATCAAGTAATAGGGGGCCTATTAGAACACACCCACGATTAGAACACACCCTCAATTAGAATGAACCCTCAATTAGAATTCATAACACACCCACAATTAGAATGCACCCTCGATTAGACACACCCTCAATTAGAATGCACCCTCAATTAGAACACACCCACAATTAGAATAAACCCTCAATTAACACCCTCAATTAGAATGCATCTTTAATTAGAACACATCCTCGATTAGAGTGCACTCTCGATTAGAGGGCTCGGCTAGGCACCTCTTAATGTTGGTGTTCTAATCACTCGTGGGCGTGTGTTATAATATTTGGTCTTGTTTTCTACATCTTCCTGCCACACCCACTTCCACCTGTTTGGCGAGTTGAGGCGGAATATGTTGCTTGTTATTGGTTGCTGTGGACTTATGTGCTGCTTGTTTCCATGGTGATGATGTGGTTTTGATCTGTCCAGGGAGGAACTAAGGGGTGCTCATTCTGTGTGTGCATCACTACAAGAAGCCATGACCATGCTGCAGAGTTCGCCTTTGTCGGAGGAGATTGAAGCCGTGTTTGTGTTGGGAGGGGCCTCTGTTTACAAAGTATACACACCCACACACATGCACACACATACATACCCCCCTCCCCCGCACGCACCATATTATACATATAAGAGATGCTGTCATGTATGTGTGTGTGTGTGTGTTACTAGGAGGCCATGTCTTCATCGTCATGTACAAAACTTTACATCACGAAGGTGCTAGCATCCTTCACCTGCGACACATTCTACCCTCCCATAGACTCAAACCTTTATTCACTCACAGAGTAAGTGTGTGTAGTTGTCTAGACACAGAGTAAGTGTGTGTAGTTGTCCAGGCACAGAGTAAGTGTGTGTAGTTGTCTAGTCACAGAGTAAGTGTGTGTAGTTGTCTAGTCACAGAGTAAGTGTGTGTAGTTGTCTAGTCACAGAGTAAGTGTGTGTAGTTGTCTAGTCACAGAGTAAGTGTGTGTAGTTGTCTAGACACAGAGTAAGTGTGTGTAGTTGTCTAGTCACAGAGTAAGTGTGTGTAGTTGTCTAGTCACAGAGTAAGTGTGTGTAGTTGTCTAGGCACAGAGTAAGTGTGTGCAGTTGTCTAGACACAGAGTAAGTGTGTGTAGTTGTCTAGACACAGAGTAAGTGTGTGTAGTTGTCTAGACACAGAGTAAGTGTGTGTAGTTGTCTAGTCACAGAGTAAGTGTGTGTAGTTGTCTAGACACAGAGTAAGTGTGTGTAGTTGTCTAGACACAGAGTAAGTGTGTGTAGTTGTCTAGACACAGAGTAAGTGTGTGTAGTTGTCTAGACACAGAGTAAGTGTGTGTAGTTGTCTAGACACAGAGTAAGTGTGTGTAGTTGTCTAGACACAGAGTAAGTGTGTGTAGTTGTCTAGACACAGAGTAAGTGTGTGTAGTTGTCTAGACACAGAGTAAGTGTGTGTAGTTGTCTAGACACAGAGTAAGTGTGTGTAGTTGTCTAGACACAGAGTAAGTGTGTGTAGTTGTCTAGACACAGAGTAAGTGTGTGTAGTTGTCTAGACACAGAGTAAGTGTGTGTAGTTGTCTAGACACAGAGTAAGTGTGTGCAGTTGTCTAGACACAGAGTAAGTGTGTGTAGTTGTCTAGACACAGAGTAAGTGTGTGTAGTTGTCTAGGCACAGAGTAAGTGTGTGTAGTTGTCTAGACACAGAGTAAGTGTGTGTAGTTGTCTAGACACAGAGTAAGTGTGTGTAGTTGTCTAGACACAGAGTAAGTGTGTGTAGTTGTCTAGACACAGAGTAAGTGTGTGTAGTTGTCTAGTCACAGAGTAAGTGTGTGTAGTTGTCTAGTCACAGAGTAAGTGTGTGTAGTTGTCTAGACACAGAGTAAGTGTGTGTAGTTGTCTAGACACAGAGTAAGTGTGTGTAGTTGTCTAGACACAGAGTAAGTGTGTGTAGTTGTCTAGACACAGAGTAAGTGTGTGTAGTTGTCTAGTCACAGAGTAAGTGTGTGTAGTTGTCTAGACACAGAGTAAGTGTGTGTAGTTGTCTAGACACAGAGTAAGTGTGTGTAGTTGTCTAGACACAGAGTAAGTGTGTGTAGTTGTCTAGACACACGTGTGTAGTTGTCTAGACACAGAGTAAGTGTGTGTAGTTGTCTAGACACAGAGTAAGTGTGTGTAGTTGTCTAGACACAGAGTAAGTGTGTGTAGTTGTCTAGACACAGAGTAAGTGTGTGTAGTTGTCTAGACACAGAGTAAGTGTGTGTAGTTGTCTAGTCACAGAGTAAGTGTGTGTAGTTGTCTAGTCACAGAGTAAGTGTGTGTAGTTGTCTAGTCACAGAGTAAGTGTGTGTAGTTGTCTAGTCACAGAGTAAGTGTGTGTAGTTGTCTAGACACAGAGTAAGTGTGTGTAGTTGTCTAGTCACAGAGTAAGTGTGTGTAGTTGTCTAGTCACAGAGTAAGTGTGTGTAGTTGTCTAGGCACAGAGTAAGTGTGTGCAGTTGTCTAGACACAGAGTAAGTGTGTGTAGTTGTCTAGACACAGAGTAAGTGTGTGTAGTTGTCTAGACACAGAGTAAGTGTGTGTAGTTGTCTAGTCACAGAGTAAGTGTGTGTAGTTGTCTAGACACAGAGTAAGTGTGTGTAGTTGTCTAGACACAGAGTAAGTGTGTGTAGTTGTCTAGACACAGAGTAAGTGTGTGTAGTTGTCTAGACACAGAGTAAGTGTGTGTAGTTGTCTAGACACAGAGTAAGTGTGTGTAGTTGTCTAGACACAGAGTAAGTGTGTGTAGTTGTCTAGACACAGAGTAAGTGTGTGTAGTTGTCTAGACACAGAGTAAGTGTGTGTAGTTGTCTAGACACAGAGTAAGTGTGTGTAGTTGTCTAGACACAGAGTAAGTGTGTGTAGTTGTCTAGACACAGAGTAAGTGTGTGTAGTTGTCTAGACACAGAGTAAGTGTGTGCAGTTGTCTAGACACAGAGTAAGTGTGTGTAGTTGTCTAGACACAGAGTAAGTGTGTGTAGTTGTCTAGGCACAGAGTAAGTGTGTGTAGTTGTCTAGACACAGAGTAAGTGTGTGTAGTTGTCTAGACACAGAGTAAGTGTGTGTAGTTGTCTAGACACAGAGTAAGTGTGTGTAGTTGTCTAGACACAGAGTAAGTGTGTGTAGTTGTCTAGTCACAGAGTAAGTGTGTGTAGTTGTCTAGTCACAGAGTAAGTGTGTGTAGTTGTCTAGACACAGAGTAAGTGTGTGTAGTTGTCTAGACACAGAGTAAGTGTGTGTAGTTGTCTAGACACAGAGTAAGTGTGTGTAGTTGTCTAGACACAGAGTAAGTGTGTGTAGTTGTCTAGACACAGAGTAAGTGTGTGTAGTTGTCTAGACACAGAGTAAGTGTGTGTAGTTGTCTAGTCACAGAGTAAGTGTGTGTAGTTGTCTAGACACAGAGTAAGTGTGTGTAGTTGTCTAGACACAGAGTAAGTGTGTGTAGTTGTCTAGACACAGAGTAAGTGTGTGTAGTTGTCTAGACACACGTGTGTAGTTGTCTAGACACAGAGTAAGTGTGTGTAGTTGTCTAGACACAGAGTAAGTGTGTGTAGTTGTCTAGACACAGAGTAAGTGTGTGTAGTTGTCTAGACACAGAGTAAGTATGTGTAGTTGTCTAGACACAGAGTAAGTGTGTGTAGTTGTCTAGACACAGAGTAAGTGTGTGTAGTTGTCTAGACACAGAGTAAGTGTGTGTAGTTGTCTAGACACAGAGTAAGTGTGTGTAGTTGTCTAGACACAGAGTAAGTGTGTGTAGTTGTCTAGACACAGAGTAAGTATGTGTAGTTGTCTAGACACAGAGTAAGTGTGTGTAGTTGTCTAGTCACAGAGTAAGTGTGTAGTTGTCTAGACACAGAGTAAGTGTGTGTAGTTGTCTAGACACAGAGTAAGTGTGTGTAGTTGTCTAGACACAGAGTAAGTGTGTGTAGTTGTCTAGACACAGAGTAAGTGTGTGTAGTTGTCTAGGCACAGAGTAAGTGTGTGTAGTTGTCTAGACACAGAGTAAGTGTGTGTAGTTGTCTAGACACAGAGTAAGTGTGTGTAGTTGTCTAGACACAGAGTAAGTGTGTGTAGTTGTCTAGACACAGAGTAAGTGTGTGTAGTTGTCTAGACACAGAGTAAGTGTGTGTAGTTGTCTAGACACAGAGTAAGTGTGTGTAGTTGTCTAGACACAGAGTAAGTGTGTGTAGTTGTCTAGGCACAGAGTAAGTGTGTGTAGTTGTCTAGACACAGAGTAAGTGTGTGTAGTTGTCTAGACACAGAGTAAGTGTGTGTAGTTGTCTAGACACAGAGTAAGTGTGTGTAGTTGTCTAGACACAGAGTAAGTGTGTGTAGTTGTCTAGACACAGAGTAAGTGTGTGTAGTTGTCTAGTCACAGAGTAAGTGTGTAGTTGTCTAGACACAGAGTAAGTGTGTGTAGTTGTCTAGACACAGAGTAAGTGTGTGTAGTTGTCTAGACACAGAGTAAGTGTGTGTAGTTGTCTAGACACAGAGTAAGTGTGTGTAGTTGTCTAGTCACAGAGTAAGTGTGTGTAGTTGTCTAGACACAGAGTAAGTGTGTGTAGTTGTCTAGACACAGAGTAAGTGTGTGTAGTTGTCTAGTCACAGAGTAAGTGTGTGTAGTTGTCTAGACACAGAGTAAGTGTGTGTAGTTGTCTAGACACAGAGTAAGTGTGTGTAGTTGTCTAGGCACAGAGTAAGTGTGTGTAGTTGTCTAGACACAGAGTAAGTGTGTGTAGTTGTCTAGACACAGAGTAAGTGTGTGTAGTTGTCTAGACACAGAGTAAGTGTGTGTAGTTGTCTAGACACAGAGTAAGTGTGTGTAGTTGTCTAGACACAGAGTAAGTGTGTGTAGTTGTCTAGACACAGAGTAAGTGTGTGTAGTTGTCTAGGCACAGAGTAAGTGTGTGTAGTTGTCTAGACACAGAGTAAGTGTGTGTAGTTGTCTAGACACAGAGTAAGTGTGTGTAGTTGTCTAGACACAGAGTAAGTGTGTGTAGTTGTCTAGACACAGAGTAAGTGTGTGTAGTTGTCTAGACACAGAGTAAGTGTGTGTAGTTGTCTAGACACAGAGTAAGTGTGTGTAGTTGTCTAGACACAGAGTAAGTGTGTGTAGTTGTCTAGTCACAGAGTAAGTGTGTAGTTGTCTAGACACAGAGTAAGTGTGTGTAGTTGTCTAGACACAGAGTAAGTGTGTGTAGTTGTCTAGACACAGAGTAAGTGTGTGTAGTTGTCTAGTCACAGAGTAAGTGTGTGTAGTTGTCTAGACACAGAGTAAGTGTGTGTAGTTGTCTAGACACAGAGTAAGTGTGTGTAGTTGTCTAGACACAGAGTAAGTGTGTGTAGTTGTCTAGACACAGAGTAAGTGTGTGTAGTTGTCTAGACACAGAGTAAGTGTGTGTAGTTGTCTAGACACAGAGTAAGTGTGTGTAGTTGTCTAGACACAGAGTAAGTGTGTGTAGTTGTCTAGTCACAGAGTAAGTGTGTGTAGTTGTCTAGTCACAGAGTAAGTGTGTGTAGTTGTCTAGACACAGAGTAAGTGTGTGTAGTTGTCTAGTCACAGAGTAAGTGTGTGTAGTTGTCTAGTCACAGAGTAAGTGTGTGTAGTTGTCTAGACACAGAGTAAGTGTGTGTAGTTGTCTAGTCACAGAGTAAGTGTGTGTAGTTGTCTAGACACAGAGTAAGTGTGTGTAGTTGTCTAGACACAGTAAGTGTGTGTAGTTGTCTAGACACAGAGTAAGTGTGTGTAGTTGTCTAGTCACAGAGTAAGTGTGTGTAGTTGTCTAGTCACAGAGTAAGTGTGTGTAGTTGTCTAGACACAGAGTAAGTGTGTGTAGTTGTCTAGACACAGAGTAAGTGTGTGTAGTTGTCTAGACACAGAGTAAGTGTGTGTAGTTGTCTAGTCACAGAGTAAGTGTGTGTAGTTGAAGGTTGTCATTGGAAGATATAAAAGCAGTGCCAACATTGGAATGCTGCCTGTAAAGGGTTACTACAGGAAGTGCATGCACCTACTGTATTATATATTCATGCCTGGTACATAGCAACTGGAGATCTTCAGTGGGTGCAAAGTTCAGTTGCTTTGTCAGGTGTCAAACAGACCAAACACTTAACTAGCTTTATGAAGTTTAATTAACAATCCAACTTGTCATGATGTCAGTAAACTGATGACCAGCATTGTTGGTAATCTCCGCTCTTACAAGCAGCTGCTCCTCACTACACTTTGTATGCCATGAAAAGCTTTAAAATCAATTCCCTTGTTGAGTTCAACATTAATTATGCAGCCAGGATCTACAAGCCCCACAACTATAGTTGATGAAGCTAGCTAGCCACAATATCTAAAGCTTGACTGAGCTCTTCATCTAGGCTTGAGGTTTTTACTTTTAAGCTAGTCATTACCGTGCCAGTGCCTCCTGATACACCAAGACATCTCCAGCACTGCTGCTGGATGCCTAAGGCCTCAACAAGAATAGTAAACCTACCACAAGATCTTGGCTACGCTACTTACTTGGATAGTGCCCTTTCAATACAGCACTTGAGTTCGATGGGGAATCTTAAACCTAGTAGCACCTGTGGCCATGACTACTGCCTGAACCCTAAGCCTAGTGGCACCTGTGCTCATGAATTCTGCCTGAACCTAAGCCTAGTAGCACCTGTGCCCATGACTACTGCCTGAACCCTAAGCCTAGTGGCACCTGTGGCCATGATGACTGCCTGAACCCTAAGCCTAGTGGCACCTGTGCTCATGAATTCTGCCTGAACCTAAGCCTAGTAGCACCTGTGCCCATGACTACTGCCTGAACCCTAAGCCTAGTGGCACCTGTGGCCATGACGACTGCCTGAACCCTAAGCCTAGTGGCACCTGTGCCAATGACTACTGCCTGAACCCTAAGCCTAGTGGCACAGGTGTGCCCATGACTACTGCCTGAACCTAAGCCTAGTGGCACTTGTGCCCATGACTACTGCCTGAACCCTAAGCCTAGTAGCACCTGTGGCCTTGACTACTGCCTGAACTCTAAGCCTAATAGCATCTGTGCCCATGAGTACTGCCTGAACGCTAAGCCTAGTAGCACCTGAGATCATGACCTCTGCCAAGGAGCCAGTGCTCCATAAAAATGGTAATATGGTAATACAAATGCTATGTGGAGATTGAGGTGGGTGTGGCCGGTCATGTGATGCAAATGGCATGCTATCAGCCAAAGATTTAAAAAAATCTGAAATATTCGAGGCCAGTTCCTGCTAGGAAGATTTCAACACCTAAACTTTTTACTTCTCTGCTAAAACGGTGTGGCATCTAGAACACTACCATGACAGTGCCTGATCAGATACATCTACTCTGCTAATACAGTGTGGCATCTAGAACACTGCCATGACAGTGCCTGATCAGATGCATCTACTCTGCTAATACAGTGTGGCATCTAGAACACTGCCATGACAGTGCCTGAATAAAAATTTGATAGCTGTAAAATAATTATTGTAAAAATCATAAATACAGTTGGTCTCAATCTGTCAATAATGCATCACCTTCAGATGGAAAAGTTACAAGAGTTGTGGCTTCAACAGTTGAAAGATAATATTATATAGATTACTAGAACTAAAAAAATATATAATAACAGCAATTATCTGATCAGATGCATCTGCTCTGCTAATACAGTGTGGCATCTAGAACACTGCCATGACAGTGCCTGATCAGATGCATCTACTCTGCTAATACAGTGTGGCATCTAGAACACTGCCATGACAGTGCCTGATCAGATGCATCTGCTCTGCTAATACAGTGTGGCATCTAGAACACTGCCATGACAGTGCCTGATCAGATGCATCTACTCTGCTAATACAGTGTGGCATCTAGAACACTGCCATGACAGTGCCTGATCAGATACATCTACTCTGCTAATACAGTGTGGCATCTAGAACACTGCCATGACAGTGCCTGATCAGATGCATCTACTCTGCTAATACAGTGTGGCATCTAGAACACTGCCATGACAGTGCCTGATCAGATGCATCTACTCTGCTAATACAGTGTGGCATCTAGAACACTGCCATGACAGTGCCTGATCAGATGCATCTACTCTGCTAATACAGTGTGGCATCTAGAACACTGCCATGACAGTGCCTGATCAGATGCATCCACTCTGCTAATACACTGTGGCATCTAGAACACTGCCATGATAGTGCCTGATCAGATGCATCTACTCTGCTAATACAGTGTGGCATCTAGAACACTGCCATGACAGTGCCTGATCAGATACATCTACTCTGCTAATATAGTGTGGCATCTAGAACACTGCCATGACAGTGCCTGATCAGATGCATCTACTCTGCTAATACAGTGTGGCATCTAGAACACTGCCATGACAGTGCCTGATCAGATACATCTGCTCTGCTAATACAGTGTGGCATCTAGAACACTGCCATGACAGTGCCTGATCAGATACATCTACTCTGCTAATACAGTGAGGCATCTAGAACACTGCCATGACAGTGCCTGATCAGATGCATCCACTCTGCTAATACAGTGTGGCATCTAGAACACTGCCATGACAGTGCCTGATCAGATACATCTGCTCTGCTAATACAGTGTGGCATCTAGAACACTGCCATGACAGTGCCTGATCAGATGCATCTACTCTGCTAATACAGTGTGGCATCTAGAACACTGCCATGACAGTGCCTGATCAGATGCATCTGCTCTGCTAATACAGTGTGGCATCTAGAACACTGCCATGACAGTGCCTGATCAGATACATCCACTCTGCTAATACAGTGTGGCATCTAGAACACTGCCATGACAGTGCCTGATCAGATGCATCTACTCTGCTAATACAGTGTGGCATCTAGAACACTGCCATGACAGTGCCTGATCAGATGCATCTGCTCTGCTAATACAGTGTGGCATCTAGAACACTGCCATGACAGTGCCTGATCAGATGCATCCACTCTGCTAATACAGTGTGGCATCTAGAACACTGCCATGACAGTGCCTGATCAGATGCATCTACTCTGCTAATACAGTGTGGCATCTAGAACACTGCCATGACAGTGCCTGATCAGATGCATCTGCTCTGCTAATACAATGTGGCATCTAGAACACTGCCATGACAGTGCCTGATCAGATGCATCTACTCTGCTAATACAGTGAGGCATCTAGAACACAGCCATGACAGTGCCTGATCAGATACATCTACTCTGCTAATGCAGTGTAACCTTCTTAATTTTGTGGTCAGTTTGACTCTTCCTTTTGAGACTGCACTTGTCTGTATATGATGTC
This sequence comes from Cladorhizidae sp. MBARI D1340-BT2, assembly GCA_028752905.1. Classification (NCBI taxonomy): domain Eukaryota; kingdom Metazoa; phylum Porifera; class Demospongiae; order Poecilosclerida; family Cladorhizidae; species Cladorhizidae sp. MBARI D1340-BT2. The sequence continues at coordinate 38,093,937 of JAQNBH010000010.1, read as the reverse complement.
ACTTGTGCCTCCCACCATTTCCTCCCCTGCCCCTTCTTCCTTTAGAGAGCCTGACGAGCCCCTCGTCCCCAAGGGAACATTAGAAGAGAACGGCATTAAGTTTAAATTTGTTGTTTATAATAAGATAGTTCAGTGACATATACATAATTATATATACAATTATCTATATATATATATATACATATAATACATACAGTACATATATATATATATACATAATATACATATATATATATATAATACACTGCCAGTGATGTGTTGATGTGCATATATAATATACTGCCAGTGATGTGTTGGTGTGCATATATAATACACTGCCAGTGATGTGTTGGTGTGCATATATAATACACTGCCAGTGATGTGTTGGTGTGCATATATAATACACTGCCAGTGATGTGTTGGTGTGTATATATAATACACTGCCAGTGATGTGTTGGTGTGCATATATAATACACTGCCAGTGATGTGTTGGTGTGCATATATAATACACTGCCAGTGATGTGTTGGTGTGCATATATAATACACTGCCAGTGATGTGTTGGTGTGCATATATAATATATAATACACTGCCAGTGATGTGTTGGTGTGCATATATAATACACTGCCAGTGATGTGTTGGTGTGCATATATAATACACTGCCAGTGATGTGTTGGTGTGCATATATAATACACTGCCAGTGATGTGTTGGTGTGCATATATAATACACTGCCAGTGATGTGTTGGTGTGCATATATAATACACTACCAGTGATGTGTTGGTGTGCATATATAATACACTGCCAGTGGTGTTGGTGTGCATATATAATACACTGCCAGTGATGTGTTGATGTGCATATATAATACACTGCCAGTGATGTGTTGGTGTGCATATATAATACACTGCCAGTGATGTGTTGGTGTGCATATATAATACACTGCCAGTGATGTGTTGGTGTGCATATATAATACACTGCCAGTGATGTGTTGGTGTGCATATATAATACACTACCAGTGATGTGTTGGTGTGCATATATAATACACTGCCAGTGGTGTTGGTGTGCATATATAATACACTGCCAGTGATGTGTTGATGTGCATATATAATACACTGCCAGTGATGTGTTGGTGTGCATATATAATACACTGCCAGTGATGTGTTGGTGTGCATATATAATACACTGCCAGTGATGTGTTGGTGTGCATATATAATACACTGCCAGTAATGTGTTGGTGTGCATATATAATACACTGCCAGTGATGTGTTGGTGTGCATATATAATACACTGCCAGTGATGTGTTGGTGTGCATATATAATACACTGCCAGTGATGTGTTGGTGTGCATATATAATACACTGCCAGTGATGTGTTGGTGTGCATATATAATACACTGCCAGTGATGTGTTGGTGTGCATATATAATACACTGCCAGTGATGTGTTGGTGTGCATATATAATACACTGCCAGTGATGTGTTGGTGTGCATATATAATACACTGCCAGTGATGTGTTGGTGTGCATATATAATACACTGCCAGTGATGTGTTGGTGTGCATATATAATACACTGCCAGTGATGTGTTGGTGTGCATATATAATACACTGCCAGTGATGTGTTGGTGTGCATATATAATACACTGCCAGTGATGTGTTGGTGTGCATATATAATACACTGCCAGTGATGTGTTGGTGTGCATATATAATACACTGCCAGTGATGTGTTGGTGTGCATATATAATACACTGCCAGTGATGTGTTGGTGTGCATATATAATACACTGCCAGTGATGTGTTGGTGTGCATATATAATACACTGCCAGTGATGTGTTGGTGTGCATATATAATACACTGCCAGTGATGTGTTGGTGTGCATATATAATACACTGCCAGTGATGTGTTGGTGTGCATATATAATACACTGCCAGTGATGTGTTGGTGTGCATATATAATACACTGCCAGTGATGTGTTGGTGTGCATATATAATACACTGCCAGTGATGTGTTGGTGTCTATGTCTACATGTGGTCATTTCTATATGTAAGGTTCCGGGAAAGGATCTATATAGAAGAGGAGCACTGAATGAGAATGTTAGATGCCCCCCACCCTCCCTCTCAATGTTATTCCTTTCAGTATTTATTAAACCAGTTGAAGGCTAATCTCATCATTTTGGATTTTGTGACTGGTATTTTTCTAATTAGAGTCGGGCCACATATAGAATTGCCGGCAAACTGTTTGCATTAGGTGAGCTCTGGTATTGCTAGTGTAGTTTTTGGGTAATTCTGCCACACCCATTATTTCTGAGCTATCGCCAGGACATGAAAAAGGTTGCACAGGTATATCCAAACAAAACGGCCGACAGGCCAACAATGCCAGTGCTGTGCCATTCAATGCTACTGTATTTGCTTTCTTGTGAAAAGTTCGCCCCCCCCCTCAAACCTCCACACGCATGCATCCCTTTGAGTCCTAAAGCATCAGTCAACATTGTATGTTTTTGGGTGGAAAAGTCTCTCCAGCGAGTGCCCCTCCTCCTGGCCTGGTGGAAGAAGGAAGCATCAAAACTAGCCCAAGACACCCTTGGACACCTTGTTGCTAGCCCAAGACACCCTCGGACACCTTGTTGCTAGCCCAAGACACCCTTGGACACCTAGTTGCTAGCCCAAGACCCTCGGACACCTTGTTGCTAGCCCAAGACAACCTCGGACACCTTGTTGCTTGTTGCTTGTTGCTAGCGCAGCTTATCGGTGTTGAAAATTTATTCAAATTTGTTTTCCTGTAATTAGAAAGGAGTGTGCTATGGTATGAAACACATGCTAATAGACTACTAGTTGGTAATCCTGCCATGAGCAAGACGCAAGCACATGTGGATACAATGCCTCTACCAACTTGTGCAGGAAGCAAGCAATGTGGATACAATGTCTCTACCAACCTGTGCAGGAAGCAAGCACATGTGGATACAATGTCTCTACCAACTTGTCCAGGAAGCAAGCACATGTGGATACAATGTCTCTACCAACTTGTGCAGGAAGCAAGCACATGTGGATACAATGTCTCTACCAACTTGTGCAGGAAGCAAGCACATGTGGATACAATGTCTCTACCAACCTGTGCAGGAAGCAAGCACATGTGGATACAATGTCTACTAACTTGTGCAGGAAGCAAGCACATGTGGATACAATGCCTCTACCAACTTGTCCAGGAAGCAAGCACATGTGGATACAATGTCTCTACTAACTTGTCCAGGAAGCAAGCACATGTGGATACAATGTCTCTACTAACTTGTGCAGGAAGCAAGCACATGTGGATACAATGTCTCTACCAACTTGTGCAGGAAGCAAGCACATGTGGATACAATGTCTCTACCAACTTGTGCAGGAAGCAAGCACATGTGGATACAATGTCTCTACCAACCTGTGCAGGAAGCAAGCACATGTGGTTCAATGTCTCTACTAACTTTTCATGTATCACTGCTTGAACCAAAAAAGAGATGTGATGCTAAGTATTTATCATGGTTATATGTGATGCTAAGTTATAGTTAGTTATAATTATTCCAAAATACGAAATCTGCCGGTTAGGTTCCTGATATGAGTGAATATTTATGGTGTCAAAAATGCTTCCAGATATGCTAAAAAGGTTTATTTGAGCAAGTCCAAGCGCTGGTTCCCCATGAAGCCGGGTGTAGACATCCAAGGCTTGCCCCTAATCATTTCCAATTTGTGTTCTCAAGTGCACAGGCACATGTGGGCCTATAAGCATGTGTCTGGTTTTAAGATACCAACGAGGTTCTTCTTCCAGGAACTGTCTGACAGTGATGCCTTGAGGTTCTCTTGTCAGAGAAGACTGTCCAAGTGAACTGAGAGGCTCTGAATAGGTGCACTAACTTGGAAACTTCCAGTCCCCGAGTCCAGCAAGGTTGGGGAGCCAGTCGGTCTTCTGGTCATCCATAATGTACATCAGCTCCTTCCTCAAGTATATATATATTTGCGTTCAGCAGGTGCTAATGTCATGCCCCCCAGCTATATATCCACTTGGCAATCAATGTGAGGACAAAAAAACTTGAGCAACACAGCAACCCAATCAGAGGGCATGTCTTAAGCACTCGCCAGCAAGGAGTGAGAGAGCCCTCCCCCAATACATTTCACTATGATGGGTCCACCTTTAACTGTTTAATTTTGCATATGCATCTCCAACCATGCAGTAATAATATATTGAGTTTTATGAGTGACTATGTAGAAGTCAATATATAGAGGTTGATATATAGAGAGCTGGGCTGAACTAGGAGGACCTGCTGGACTAACTAAGATATGATGTGATTTGTTTACATCTCAGCGTTTGCATTTTATATATTTTGCTGGTAGCTTCCAATAAAGAATCCCCATTGTTACCATGGTAACTATTGATCCTATCCAGATTATCTGTATGTTCCCTAATTTTATGAATTGGCATAGCAGTTTTCGACTACACTGTTAAAAAAATGTGGCAGCATTATATAAAGCAGCGAAGCCATGCATTTCTATGGAGAGATGAGGACTGTCAACAGCTGACGGTGCGAAGTGTATGATATGTATGTAGCTATAGCATAAGATGAAAAGGGGGGAAAAGGTAAAAATGCAACTGTCTCCCCTTCACAACTATTCCTAAGTCTAGTCTATGACCAGCTACCATGTTGTCATTACCTTCATCTTCTCTACACTTAAGGAGGGAGTCTGACTTCATAATGTTGACCTCAAAATGGTGGCTCTTTCCAACAGTCTCGTAAACTGTCAAGGCAGAAGAACACGAGTCGAGAGCAAAACTTGATATATAACTGGAGGAAGTGTTTGGTAATATATTTAACTGATGGATGATACTCTGGGATGAGTTTAAAAAATCTTTGGAATAATTATTGATTGGTTTTAAGCAATCCAGCCTGCTGGCTCAGGAACAGCAGTGGTCAATATGGTTTGTTTCACAATGAAACTTAGTGATGAGTATATAGGCAAGCATGTCAAGGAAGTATTCCAGCAACTGTTGTTTCTTTCTTTGTTTTCTCTCCCACGTGTTGGCCAACTCCTCCCACATGTCATCTACTTCCATTTTGTGGTGGTCATGTCCCCTCTCGAAGGCGGATCGCCCCTCCCTCTTTCCCCCCCTCCTTTTACATTATTGTGTATGCTGAAATAAAAGCTGCAGGTCACAAGATGATTAGAAAGCTAGTGCTTTTGTAATACTCTGCATCTATAATTAACTTCATTATTAATTGTACTGAAGAAGCTCGGGGGAGAGTAATATAATTATTCTGCATCTGTTGTTCCAGCTCTCCCATCTCAATTCCTCAGGATCCTCGCCTCGCTCTGCTTAGGACATCAACTCCCTACCACACCCACCAGAGGAATTTTGATATAATCAGAGATTCAATTCCTTAACCATTTTCCGATGGAGATCAGCTTTCCATTGCAAATGGTATCCTGCACTGAGGATTGGCTTGACGACCACCTCGGCATGCATGTGATGTCCATGCAGTGCATTGGTCAGCAAAGGCTGGGTGGCAACGACTTGGTTGAAAACCCAATATATTTATTTCTTGGGCTTTTCCATCTAACTTATCTTGAGTCCAATATCCATCCTGTGACCAGACTCGTCCTATTCCAAAAGCTATGAGCTCGCACGGGAGGACAGGTTGTCTGGTTGCTTACCTGCAGCATCATGTGACAAAGGTATCTAATTTTTAATCAGAGAGCAGAAATATTTTCACTCGTGCATCAATGTGAACCTGCAGGCAGTGTCACACGACACCTGGACACAGGCGTGCATCATGTAGACGTGTGGGAGTGTTTGCAGTGCTGCGCAACATCTGGACACTGGCGTGCATCAACTTGGAGTCCCTGTTCATGCAGCCAACTTCTATAAAGCTGTTTCTACACTTCTTCCCCCATGATATCCACTGTCAAGGATACTGTTGGAGAGGAGGCTCTTATTTAGCCACACACATTTAGTAGCTAGTTGTTTTCAGCTTGCCCTTCACAGCATTATGATCACTGGCTGCTGCATTGGCCCACTGGCTGCTGCATTGGCCTTCATTTTCCAAAATGGCCTTGCCTCTAGTATTTTTCTTGTGAATTGTCTGGAAAAGTCCTTAATCTTGCTATTGCTGAGCCTGTTAAGGCCATCACATATATATTACAGCACAGGGTGGGACTATTTAGTAACTAACTAACCTAATAACCTAATAACAATAATAATATTAAAAAAATTAACTACTTAATTAATAAAATTATCCACAATATTAAGTTACGAGTGTCCCGCTGCTCAAGGAGGGGGACGGGAGGGGACCAAAGATCATTCCTCAGCTCACCATACAACAGTTCCTTTCTCCTCTGCCACCACTTCCCTACCCAATACATAACACACTCGCCCACCTCCTCCATCACTGCATCACTTACTCCTTCCACATCTTTCCCCAAAAGCAATGCCACCTTTCCATCCTTACCCACTCTTCTAAATTCATCCAGCCGCTGTCTTGCCCCTACAATTCTGTGCACCTCATCCATCAGTACCAGCCGATCCCTCTCAAATTCCCCGCATGTCACCAAGAAATGTTCCCCTGCTTCACTATCACACATTATACACCTCTCATCCCTAACTATCCCACGTCTCTCTAACAACCTTATTAGTGGAGATGTTTTTCCACTCTCTTATTGCCTGTTCATTTCAAACAGCCAGTAGCCTCACTTAGCTTCACCTAGCTTCACCTAGCCTCACCTAGCTTCACTTAGCCTCACCTAGCTTCACTTAGCCTCACCTAGCTTCACTTAGCATCACCTAGCTTCACCTAGCTTCATGTCTTGTTGAGCCAATAAATAGTAGAGAGTTAATAGCTAAGGATATCAGATCATATATAGATCAAGAGCTTGTCGGCATCCGCCTTCTTTATGGTCAAGATAGACTGCTAGGGCCTTTGCCAAAGTGGATACTTAGCAACCATCAGTTAAAAAAAAAAAATCCTATTTAAAGCATGCTTGTTTAATGATAGTCAGGGAAATATTCAGCCACCATGTATTAGACGAGTGCCTCACAGGGAAATATTCAGCCACCAGGTATTAGACGAGTGCTTCAAATTATTTAATGCCTTTTGTGCACCCATAGAATATGACTCCATACTCCATACCCACAAAATTGTTTGATAACGACCAAATAAGCGTGATAAATACCTCAAACCTCGAGGTCCTAACTTGACCTTTTAGTGCTTGCCTGCCCAACAACTATATACTTGGTCCTGGATCTATAGAAATGCACTTGATTAAGACAGAAACGAACAATAGAGTTAGCAGATAGAAGTTGAAAGAAACAATAGAGTTAGCAGATAGAAGTTGGAAAAAAACAATAGAGTTAGCACATAGAAGTTGAAACAAACAATAGAGTTAGCAGATAGAAGTTGAAAGAAACAATAGAGTTAGCAGATAGAAGTTGAAAGAAACAATAGAGTTAGCAGATAGAAGTTGAAAGAAACAATAGAGTTAGCAAGTAGAAGTTGAAACAAACAATAGAATTAGCAGATAGAAGTTGAAACAAACTATAGAGTTAGTAGATAGAAATTGAAAGAAACAATAGAGTTGGTAGATAGAAGTTGAAAGAAACAATAGAGTTAGCTGATAGAAGTTGAAAGAAACTATATAGTTAACATAGAAGTTGAATAGAGTTAGCAGATAGAAGTTGAAAGAAACAGAGTGAGCAGATAGGAGTTGAAAGAAACTATATAGTTAACAGAAGTTGAAAGAAACAATAGAGTTTGCAGATAGAAGTTGAAAGAAACAATAGAGTTAGCAGATAGAAGTTGAAACAAACGATAGAGTTAGCATATAGAAGTGGAAAGAAACTATATAGTTAGCAGATAGAAGTTGTAACAAACTATAGAGTTAGCAGATAGAAGTTGAAACAAACTATAGAGTTAGCAGATAGAAGTTGAAAGAAACAATAGTTAGCAGATAGAAGTTGAAACAAACAATAGAGTTAGCAGATAGAAGTTGAAACAAACAATAGAGTTAGCAGATAGAAGTTGAAAGAAACAGTAGAGTTAGCAGAGTTGAAACAAACAATAGATAGAAGTTGAAGCAAACTACGAGTTAGCAGATAGAAGTTGAAAGAAACTATGGAGTTAACAGATAGAAGTTGAAAGAAACAATAGAGTTAGCAGCTAGAAGTTGAAAGAAACAATAGAGTTAGCAGATAGAAGTTGAAACAAACAATAGAGTTAGCAGATAGAAGTTGAAACAAACTATAGAGTTAGCAGATAGAAGTCGAAACAAACTATAGAGTTAGCAGATAGAAGTTGAAACAAACAATAGAGTTAGCATATAGAAGTTGAAACAAACTATAAGTGTCATCTGTCTGGACTTACTTTGATTTGGTGCTCCATGGATTTTTTTTAATTGTGAAGAATTGGCACACACACCCCCCGAGGTCATCTCATTTACATCTTTTCTAATTATCTATATTAGCCACACCCCTGAGGATCTCGTGCTGCTAGACCATTTTAAAGTTGGTGTGCAGAATAGAAGCTAAATCTCATAGACAAGTGTGTTAGGATAAAAGTGTTAGGATAAAATTTGCCTTCCCTACAGTCAGTTCAACCTCAAACTCGTTGAATATCTGTGGCTCCTCACTGCAGCACTGACAATCTCATCATGACCTAGGTATTGCAGTTGGATTGTAGTTGGTGGAAATCTTTCTTAGTCAAATTGCTAGAGTAAAATTTGTCGCAATGCATACTGATCACTTCACCAGATCAAACGTACTATCTCATCTTCTGTTAGTATTAAAAAGGTATTGGTTGGAACTGCCAGAGGTCTTGTTTGCCATGCGTCAGTCACTACAATATCCATCTGACAACTTCAGCACAAGTAAGTTCATCACTTTGAACGAACACTTCCTCGACAAGATTTGCCACATCTAACCATCTCTAAGCAAGTATTCATGATCATCCTACACACAACACTTCCTCTTTAATTGTATAGTCACGCTATTGGCTACTGTCTTATAACTTTGGAGCTCCATATCATACTTCACTGTATGAACTTGATATATAGCTCAAATGATAGAGCTCTCTGTGTGCTCTCTTTTAATATAAGAGTTGCATAGGTATAACTATGTTGAAGTTACATGCAGCCAAAGTAGGAGTCCTCAAAATCTGTGTGTGCCAGAAGTGGCTTATTTAGAAAGTGTTAGCCAGTTGAAATTGGTTCGAGGAAGCCTAATTCTAACCACACTGCTTGCTGACTAGGCGCTAAAACATAGGCAAGCGTGAGGTGCAGGAATATTTTCCCCATAGTACCTTCAGCAACCTTCAGCAACCGGTCTTGTCGGTGCCTAATGAATATGCTTCCTCTAGCCAGATAACGGCTAATAGCACTAAGCACAACTACAAACAGTTCAGGCTTTGTGTTTGTATTTTAGACATCTTCACAGGAACATAGTACACTTGAAGAAAAAAATCTCTACATTAAGTTGTAGTGTTTGCATAGCTCTATCAATCACAACCATTCAGGACTAAATGCTGGTCAGTTATGAGTTTGGAGTGATCGTACTTCACATTCCAAATTGCACTTCCAAACATAAACATGAGCAGAGCAAAATTACCATCGCGGGGGGGGGGGGGGGGGGGGGGGGGGGGGCTCTAGCACCCCCCTGGCCTGTCATAATGTTTAATGTGTGGCTGCAATGTCCAAGTTAGGAAGATGCAATAATGAATTGTCATTTCCAATTACAAGCTGCAGCAATTTACTCACAAACATTATAGCTACATAGTGAGATCTACTATTTATGATACATCATCAGCACAGGAAGTGACTTCCAATTGACCATGTGCTGATCACACCACATGGTCAATTGGAATCAGTCCAGATAGCGTTCTACAAGCAGTCCCTGATGAACAAGTAATCTCAGATCATGAAGGTAATATTTAATAAACACTAGCTATATAGAGTCAGTACATGCACAACTGAGTACATGATGTGCAGGTGGAAAGTGATATTCTGGAAGGGGGAGGAGGGGGGAAGTGCCAAGGATATGGAGTCTCCTGCTTGGGTCCCAAACATCAGGTATCTATTTCCTCCTCTCCCACCACTTGAGCACATTCCCTATAATAATCCTCTCTATCCTAACAACCAACACCTCATCCCACTGTCACCGGTCTGCCCAACATTAGACCCACTTTCCATTCACCATTTCTCCATTCTGCCACCTACTCTTCACCCCCTTCAAAGCCCCCAATCATATTAATTATTAATCTTCCCCTATCACCACCAAACTCTCCACAATGGGATGTTACATTTATAGCTATAAAATGTTTGTGAAGAGTATACTCTTCAAACTATTCATATCATCAGAATGCAAATATAATAAGCTACAGTTTGGTATATGAATCACCTCCAACCATTGGCATAAGCAATCAAATAAGTTATGCACCTTTTTGTGTGTACAAAAAACTTGTAGAAAGAAATATATCCAGGAGCACCTTCTTCGAAGTGGTGGGATTCAGAGTGTGCTGGGATTCACATTCAAGCAGAGTGTGCTGGGATTCACATTCAAGCAGAGTGTGCTGGGATTCAGAGTGTGGTGGGATTCAGTGTTTTCCAGTGAGCCAAGGTGCCTTTCCAGCTTTCCTGAGAAGAACAGCATGAGAATCTTCCGTGAAGCTCTGTAGTCACATTTGGGTATGTATACACATGGAGTTTAATCAGTTAACTAATTGGTTATCAATATGGCAGATTTTCAAGAGCCACCACCACAAAAGTCACCATGACTTGACACGCAGGTTTCCAGCAGGGATGTACACACTTTTATTTCTGAAACATCAACAGGTACTTGTACAATTCTGATATTGAGAAGTAACTTCTTGAGAATCACTTTAAACCAGGACCAGAGTATAAATTTCCTTAAGGTCTCTACAACAAGAGGTCTTTTCAACATAAGTAGCTACAGCCTAGTTGGTCTACAGTGAACAGACAAATGGAGGCTATTGCCTTCCTTGTGTTCTATTTGCTGCAAGTTCTACTTGCTCTCATGGTAAGGAGCCAGGTATTCTAGTTACCCGACCACTCATTAATTTTGGTAAAGCTTTGGAGATGTTTGGTAAGCATGAAGGCAAAGGAGTATCACTTAATAGCTATTGCAAAAGTTGATGCATTTTTCAGTGTAATGGAAGGCCAACAACCAAGCATTTGCTGTCACATCAAGATAAATATTGCTGCTACTGTTGCTGCTAATCATCGTCTATAATTGAAACAATTATTTTATGTGGACGACAAAATATTCATCTACGTGGCAATCGTGACAATCTCACCAACGTTGAGGAACATAAGGATGATTTGTTAAGTCATGGAAACTTTTTGGCCTTACTAAAGTTTAGATTGAGTGCTGGTGATATCCTCTTAACTGATCATCTTGAGAACGGAGCAAAAAATGGATCATACGCATCACCAACATTCACAATCAACTGATCACAATTTTAGGTGATCATATTCGAAGCAAAATCTTGGATCAAGTTAAAGAAGCACCGTGGTTCAGTGTGACAGCTGATGAAGTGACTGATACCTCCTCCAATAAGGAACAACTTAGCATTGTATTGAGGTAAGCTATTTTTATTTCTTCTTGTACATTTATAATTTTAGTCAGGTATGTAAATGATGATGGAATAATCCGAGAAGATTTTGTTGACTTTATTTACTGTGACACTGGAATTACTGGTGAAGCTTCTGATATCCTTGACTCACTTAAAGGATATAATATTGATCTTACCAAATTACGTGGTCAGGCATACGACGGAGCTGCAAATATGTCTGGAGCAACTAAAGGAGCAGCATCCAGAATCACAGCACAGTATCCTCTAGCTCTCTATCTCCACTGTGCTTCCCATTGCTTAAATCTGGCAGTTGTGAAGGCAATAGAACTAACAAGTAAGCACCAATTAATTCTGTGAAAAGTATTACCTTTTTCATTATTACTATTGCTGTTCATTAGGTGTGCGTAACATGATGGGTGTCATACAAAAGGTGTCCCTTTTCTTTGCTACTCATCCTAAGTGCCAAGCAGCCTTGGAAAAAGCCATAATGGAAACCCAGCAAGTTTGTCCACCAACAAAGTGAAAGACGTGTGCCGTACTCGCTGGATACAGTGTATCGATGCTCTTCACAACTTCAAGTCTCTATTATGGAATGTATGACCAATATTCCCAACGATGGTCAACTGATTCCATAACAGATGCCAGAATGCTCGTGTTAGCTATCGCTTCATCTGACTTCATATCAGTTATAGTAATCAGCAGTCAGGCTTTGGGGTACCTAGAGGCACTAACCTGTAACTTACAGGCTGAAGCTAAAGACATTGTTACAGCTATAGGTGAAATTGACTCTGTTGTAGCAGTATATACTAAAAGATCTGAGGGACATCAATACATATCATGAGGAATGGTGAGTAAATTATGTTACAAGACAATTTTTGTAGCATTTGGTAGAATTTTGAATTTTTTTCATATACATTTTCACTATATATAATTTTATTATCGAGTTATTTATTTATGCAATTATGCAAATCTACAAATGTGTTGTTTTTTTACATAACATTTCATTGGACCAATTTGAGCACCCCCCCCCCCCCCCCCCCCCCCTCCAAATCCTGGATACTGCACTGAAAGATATGGTACTTTAAATGGTAAACCTCGGTTTCAAGCCTTATCCTAGCCTTAAAAATAACTGACCTTACCTGCACCTACCATATCTGTTCAAGATCTAATTGCCATCTTGAATGGCCAGCACCTCCTTCATGCCCAACCACATACCACTCTCCACTTGCTTCATCTGCAAATGTGTTTGTCTGTCAGCACCTGATCAATTTCTTGTTGTGAAGTTATCATACATACATAATAGGCTCAGTCCAGATGCTGAGCAACACCATTCTTTAGGTCAACATGCTGAGCACCACCATTCTTTAGGTCAACATGCTGAGCATCACCATTCTTTAGGTCAACATGCTGAGCATCACCATTCTTTAGGTCAACATGCTGAGCATCACCATCTTTAGGTCAACATGATGAGCATTACCATTCTTTAGGTCAACATGCTGAGCATCACCATCTTTAGGTCAACATGCTGAGCATCCCGGTCAACATGCTGAGCGTCACCATCTTTAGGTCAACATGCTGAGGATCACCATCTTTAGGTCAAAGGTTAACATGTTGACCGCCACCATCTTTAGGTCAACATGTTGAGCGTCACCATATTTAGGTCAACATGCTGAGCGTCACTATTCTTTAGGTCAACATTCTTTAGGTCAACATGCATCACCATCTTTAGGTCAAAGGTCAACATGCTGAGCGTCACCATGTTTGGGTCAAAGGTCAACATGCTGAGTGGCATCATCGTTGGGTCAAAGGTCAACATGCGGAGCATCATCTTTAGGTCAAAGGTCAACATGCCGAGCATCACCAGCTTTTGGTCAAAGGTCAACATGTCGAGTGTCACCATCTTTAGGTCAAAGGTCAACATGCTGACTGTCACCATCTTTAGGTCAAAGGTCAACATGCTGAGCGTCACCATCTTTAGGTCAAAGGTCAACATGCTGAGCGTCAGATACTTTTTCCAAACCGAAAACTTCATCGGAGCAAATAAAAAATGATAACAACACATGTGCACTCTCTGGCATCACATGTGTACTCTCTGGCAAAACATGTGCACACTCTGGCAACACATGTACACACTCTGGCAACACATCTGCACTCTCTGGCAACACATGTACACACTCTGGCAACACATGTGCACTCTCTGGCAACACATGTGCACTCTCTGGCAACACATGTGCACACTCTGGCAACACATGTGCACACTCTGGCAACACATGTGCACACTCTGGCAACACATGTACACACTGGCAACACATGTGCACACTCTGGCAACACATGTGCACACTCTGGTAACACATGTGCACACTCTGGAAACACATGTACACACTCTGGTAACACATGTGCACTCTTTGGCAACACGTTCACTCTCTGGCAATGCATGTGCACACTCTGGCAGCACATGTGCACTCTCTGGCAACACGTGCACACTCTGGCAGCACATGTGCACTCTCTGGCAACACATGTGCACTCTCTGGCAGAACATGTGCACTCTCTGGCAACACATGTGCACTCTCCGGCAACACATGTGCACTCTCTGGCAACACATGTGCACACTCTGGCAACACATGTGCACTCTCTGGCAAAACATGTGCACACTCTGGCAACACATGTGCACACTCTGGCAACACACATGTGCACTCTCTGGCAACACATGTGCACTCTGGCAACACATGTGCACTCTGGCAACACATGTGAACTCTCTGGCAACACATGTGCCCTCTCTGGCAACATATGTGCACACTCTGGCAACATGTGCACTCTCTGGCAACATATCTGCACTCTCTGGCAACACATGTGCACTCATCAGCAACATGTGCGCACTCACTGGCAACACATGTGCACACTGGAAACACATGTGCGCACTCTCCCAACACATGTGTACTCACCAGCAACAAGTGCGCACTCACTGGCAACATGTGTACTAACCAAAAACACATGCAGACTTACTGGCAACATGTGCGCACTCACTGGCAACACATGTGCACACTCTGGAAACACATGTGCGCACTCTCCCAACACATGTGTACTCACCAGCAACAAGTGCGCACTCACTGGCAACATGTGTACTCACCAAAAACACATGCAGACTTACTGGCAACATGTGTGCCCTCGTCAGCAACATACTTGCTGGAGTACATGCACACTCATGGGCAATGCATTTCACACAACAAATGCACGTGATTCATAATCACTGTTTGCCGTGTGACGCACAGCAACACATCAAACAGACTTCAAGGACAGAGACTGGGTATTCCCTTTGCTGACTCCATAACTCACTCCTTTCTGTGGCTGCCATTTGCTCTGGAGGGGGAATGCTTGCATGGTGGGTTAGGACCTCAATCAGTCCTGACATTAATGTGGTGATCTATTTGCTTCCTTTATCATCTATGAAAAATATACTTTTTTTGTTGAGAAATGAGCTCTATTTACAGCCTTTTACATATGTGATAACATGATAGGTAGAAAAATGTTTGAAGTTAGGCGAAGAATTGTTTAATAAAGCGTTTGAAGGAAGAGAGTGAGGACGAGATCTAATGGAGGTTGGGAGTGAGTTCCAAAGAGCTGTGGCAGAAGGAATGAAAGACTGCATGGATGCAGTGCGGGAGAATGGGATTATGATGTTCGATGGGTGGTATTGGCGAGAAGACATGAGCGGAGTAGGAGCTAATTGGTTTCAGTCTGGAGGAAAGTGGATGTAATTGGTTATTATTAGAAGGAGCTTGGCCCGAGCATGTCTATTTGAGAGTGTAGGAAGTTTAAAGGTGGAGAGGTTGGATGCATAGTCAGAAGTCCATTGGCGAGTACAGAGTCAGAGTGCAAAGTGCTGAAGGATTTTGAATTACAAGAAGAGGGAGGAGGTGACCACACAGAGGAACAGGAAATTAGATGAGGGAGAACTAATGTTGTGTAAAGTTTAATTAGTGTATGAGAGGATAAGTGATGGTATAAATTAATCCTATTATTTTCCTTGATTTAGTGTGATGACCAGTTTCCAGGAGAGGTTAGAGGTGAAAGTAACTCCTAAGTATGTAAATGAAGTGACGAGATCAAGGGGAGTGCTATTAAGGACTAATACATGGAGTATGAGGATGCGAGGGGTTTACGAGAGATCATCATGTACTTGCTCTTATTAAGGTTAATTATTAGGAGACGGGAAGATAGCCATGGTGATATAATGTCAATGTCTGATTGCACTGAATCTAAGGAAAAGGTGGAAGAGAATGGATGGGATATGAGGATGTCGTCTGTAGAAGATGTCTAGAGTGGGAGCTTTGCAATGTCGTTAATGTAAAGAACAAAGAGAAGAGGACCAAGAATAGATCCTTGAGGTACTCCAGAGGATGCCTATGACCGGGCCATAGGATAGGAAGTGAGCCAACAGAGGAGGTGAGAAGGAATATTAAGTGAGGACAGTGTTTAAGAGTGGTCTATGCGGCACAGAGTCAAAAGCTTTCTTGACGTCTAGAAAGACTGCACAGACAGACTTGTGGGCATCCAGGGAAGCAAACCAGGACGTTAAGTATTGCTATTTCAGTAGACAGGCCTGGGAAAAATCTGAACTGAATGTTTGACAAAACATCTTGTAAGGTGATAAGGACAAAACATCTTGTAAGGTGATAAGATTGTGTAAATAGTTAAATATGTGGCATTCTAATACCTTGCTTATTAGGGATAATAAGGAGATTGGATGATAATCCTTGGGGAAAGACGAGGGTAGAGATGTTTTTGGGATAGGAACTACAAAGGAATGCTTCCAGTCAGTGGGTAGTGCACCAGTAGAGAGGGAGGAATTAAAGATAAGAGAAAGAGGAATTGGTATGGATGCAGCTGTGGATCTAAGCATTTTGGCAGAGATAGAATCAGGGCCAGTTAATTTCTCAGAGGGAATGCAAGTTAGAAGACTTACAATCTCGTCCGGTGAGCAGAGGAGCTCGGGAGGGCAAGCGAAGGGTGGAGGAGATGTGTGATTACAGAGGAGACTTATTAAAACAGCTTGAGAAGAAGTGATTTAGAACCTCGGCTTTAGACTGAGGGGAAGCACAAGTTTGGTCATGGTAAGTAAGAGATGGAATGCAAGATGTTTTTTTGCCTAATTTCTTTATTGCTCTCCAAAAATAACTAGAGTTGGGAGAAGATGATAGTCTTTGGGTATTTTGCTGAGCTGAGGAGTGAAAGAGTATGGTTACGGCAACAGCAATAGGCTGCCGAGGCATCAGCAGATCTGAGTGACCTGTCAGAGGAGTATAACTAATTTTGATTTGTTTGAGAATGGAGTAGGAGATCCAGGGAGGGGTACAGCGGGTTGTAGGATAAACTAGCTTAGACGGAATAGTTTTGTGCATGATGCGAGTCAAGATTTCTTTAAATATGAGCCAAGAGGCTTCAGTGTCTAAGGGAGGGAGGATGGTATCCCAGGGAGTGATATTAATTAGGTCGTTAGCTTGAGAGAAGTCTGCTCTGACATATAACCAGACTCAATGAGGAGGTGAGGGAGATGGAGAATCAGAAATGAGAGGGAGGGAGAAGAGGATGGAGTTGTGGTCGGAGTTTGATACAGGAGGAGAGACTTCACAGCAGGTGGGAGTAAGGGTGGAGGGTACGTACACAAGATCAATGATAGAGGGGACACCATATGGGAGTAGTGAGTTGGATAGTGGAGAAAAACGGTCAGATATTGCGTGGATCTTATAGAGAAGCGATGAAGGTGACAAAAAAAGTTCCCAAGCAGAATAAGTTCCTTTGTGGAAAGGTGGGGGATGGAGGGAAGAGCAGCAAGTGAGGCAAGTAGATGATCTAGATGGTCGGGTGATGAAGGTGGGCGATAAAATGTGGCAAAAAGGAAGGATGATTTTTGAAGTTTAATTGAGATAATTAGAAGTTCAAGCATAGAGATGGATGGGAGAGAGATGATTGAGGCGAGAAGGCTTGACTTTACATAGACTACTATACCTCCACCATGTCTATTTTGATCTAATCTGAATGTGCGGTAGTTAAAAATAGCAATTTCAGAGTCAGAGACATCTGGGGAGAGCCATGTCTCAACTACAGAAATTATGTCGGGTTTATAGAGATAAGTAAGTTCGTCAAATTTGGGAAGAAGACTGCGTGCATTAAAATAGAATACCTTTATGTCATTTGTGGTTGTTTGGGTACTGCTGGTAACCAGAAGTGGTAAGGTTAGGTGAGGATGAGCAGCGAGGTGCAGAGGACTGATGGGAGAGAGGAGGTGGGGTGGTGGAGAAGGAAGTGTTAATGGAGGGCTCAGTGGCCAGAGACTTTGAGGAGAGTAGCCTTGGTTGAGGTTAATGGTGGCTGATGTTGGCCTCTTATGCCAGGGACCTGAAGGGGAAGCCCTGGAATTTGTTGGGGATAAATTGGAATAGATAGCAGGGGTGGGTAGAAGGGAGGCGGGCCTGTGCGTTGAGGTGATAGAGGATAAGTGGGAGTAGGTAGCAGAGGAGGCTTGCGTGAACGGAGACCATTTCGGCGAGGAAGGTTTGGCGGCTTTGGGGAGGGGCGGCAGCTGGATAAAAAAGTGTCTGATGCCGTGCAGGTTCTGAGAGTTGAACAGGTTGGTGGGGTTGACTTGGGGGACTTTTGACCATGCATATTAATATTATAAGTATAATTATGTACACAGACTGGCAAAGATGGCACAGTTTCATGTTTCATCTTGAGAGTTGAGACCAAGTTACTGGATAGCTCCAGCCCTACATCTCAATTGAAGCACTGATGTCAGGGTGTAATGGGGTTGTACAGTGCCTCTTTCACAAGCATCTCGGCAACTCGGAGCAACTTACTCCATTCGCTGGCTGGTTACTACCATATACAGCTCCAAGTCTTTGGAACGTGTTCAACATTTCGCTCTCCGACTCTGCACACAAAACTGGTCTTCTGACTATTCCTGCCTCCTCTCCACCCTTAATCTTCCTAATCTTTCAAACATGCGTGACCAAGCCAAGCTCATCCTACTCTACAAGATTATACACAACCTCATCTCTCTTCCTCCAGAATTCATCCAACCAGCCTTAATTCCTCTCAGAACCTCTCGCCATTACCACCCATCAGATGTCTTAATTCCGTTTTCTCATACCTCTGCCATGCAATCTTTGTTTGTTCCCACCGCCACAAGCACTATGGAACTCTCTTCCACCATACATCAGATCCTCTTCCTCTATTTTGTCATTTATACGTTTAGTTAAGAAATTGTACCTAACCAAATCCTCACAGGGTCTTTAACTACTATACACACTTGAACTATCTTACAATTCATATATCTGCTACATGCACATTCACTTAATCATTTGTAAAACTCAGGATTATTGAGATTGTATTTTTTTCTCTAATTTGAGCAAAATAGAGCTCGTTTCGGTTAAAAAGGGTAGATTTCTCACCAAAAGTAATTTTCTTTCATTTAGAGAGTGAAAACAGTTCCATGGTGTTCAAAAGGATGCTAATGTGCCCATTTTGACAAGAATGATCGTTTCAGACAGTTTTTCCTCAAAACGCTCAAAAACATCCTCTTGTTTTTCAAAAAATAATATATATATATATATAATTATCAGTTTTGTATAGAACTCCCTGCAGCTGTGGGAAAGTGTACATTGGATACAAGCATAAAGGTGATTGCAAACAGCTATTGCAGAGCATGCGCAGAGCTATCGCATTGTGGGAAATGATCTCCGCCTGGCAAGTCAAGGGGGCGTGCACATCCAGATTACTTTTAATCAACCCCTGGTTTCGTGAAGCCACTCCCACCCACGTCGTTCGTCGCTGATGATGACGAAACCACGTTTTAATTAGTTAATATTAATGTCGGCTGAAACAAGCTCTAATTTAAAAAAAGCATATAATTATTATTGAAATAGCACATTGTGACAGGTGTTAGATTTCCTATGTGCTATATACTGATGACTGAGAAATGTTGAGTATGACTTGACAGGTTTGCCTAGACCGACAGGTGTAGAGGTGAGAGGACCGCTTTTCAAGGCCACAGAGAGCGTGCCAGTCCTTGTTGGCGCACTTTTTTTCCCTGCTGACTCA
This sequence comes from Cladorhizidae sp. MBARI D1340-BT2, assembly GCA_028752905.1. NCBI lineage: Eukaryota > Metazoa > Porifera > Demospongiae > Poecilosclerida > Cladorhizidae > Cladorhizidae sp. MBARI D1340-BT2. The sequence goes on along the minus strand of JAQNBH010000010.1, from coordinate 38,074,267 downwards.
GAAATTACCTGCGCTGCAGTTACAGTTCTTAGGTCCGTGGGAAAAGCTGAGCAGTTAAATTAATTAAGCAGTCCTGGCTCGTCGTATTATACTAAACTCTATTGGTCGCAAACTGCACACCTGGGCACCAAGGAGAGCTGTACCACCTGTTACTAGGTTCAGAAAGACGTTAGTCGCGCATCCTTTTGCAAGGCTCTTTGTCAATATGGCCGAGGAGACGCCTTGGAGGGATTGTCTGGGCCAGAAGGAGTCGGCCGATATAGATAACGCACTTTTCTTTGAATATGAGTACTCCATAGACCAGTTAATGGAGATAGCTGGTCTCTGTGTAGCACAGGTGGGTTGGTGTGAACCAAGTCGTGTGCAAGTCTTAATAGAGATAGCTGGCCTCTGTGTAGCCGAGTGTGTGTGTGTGTGTGTGTAGCTAGGTGTGAGTGTACGTGTGTAGCTGAAGTGTGTGGCTAAGCTCTGGTGTTTGTGTGTGTAGCTCATGTGAGTATGGGTGCATGCGTGAATGTGTGTAGCTCAGGTGTGTGTGCTCAGTGTGAGTTTGTGTGTGTATGTGTCTAGCTCTGTGTGTGTAGCTCAGTGTGAGTGTGTGTAGCTCAGTGTGAGTGTGTGTGTGTGTGTGTGGCTCAGTGTAGGTGTTGGTGGGTGTGTGTGCAGCTCAGTGTGGGTGTAGCTCAGTGTGTGTGCAGCTCAGTGTGGGTGTGTGTGTGAAGATGCCTGTTCCGAGTTTAGCCTCACTTTTTTCTGTGCCAAAGTTCTTTACGAGACACTGGAAGCCATCACCATGATGATGCATTGATTGCCTTCAAGTGTTTCACAAGGCCGGGTTTGATGTGAAGTGACGAAGGTAGACTACCAACAGTTTATGCTGCGCACTGTACCTGCTGATGGGAAGTTTAATGACTGCTGTGATCACAGCTGTTTGGCTGGAGCACTAGGAGGAGAGATATCATTTTAAGATGACCACTAATGTCCCATTTGTTATCAAATCACTTTCAGGAGGATCTCTGTGGAACTCAAGGTCTCCTTCCTGCCGCCAGCATGAGCTACAGGAACAGATTTCTTGTTACCATTATGTAGTAGCAAAACAGCTGTGAGCTTCTTTTGCTGGGTCTATGAAGAGTCTCCATTCATCAGGCTCATCTTATCCTAGCTCATGCATGAGACCATTGGCTAATATCTGTATAAAAACATACAATTTTCCAACTAAAAAAGGGGAGTTATGTTTGTGTGGTGATGAAGTTGGAAATTCTAATACCTTCCTGTAAAAGATTCTATTGCTCAGAATGGAGCCAAACATTTCAGCCTTCTTTGCCAATGACAGGTCCCTCACTAAATCGTTCATCTCTCCCTGATTTACCAAGTGGCTTCTTTCCTCAGATTTAAGTTTGTCCAGTTCCTCCATGCCGGTATCTTTTCTCTTGTCGGCGGGGGGCAGGGTTGTCGTTGCTTTCAACTTCAACAGCTGCTGGGGGGACCTGGCTCTATATTCCTGGGGAGAGGCTGTCCTCACAGTGACTTAGAATCTGGATACACAATTTTTGACTTTAGCAATTTTTATCCTCAAGTAGAAGACGGAGTGATGGCCAGGGAGTGTGTTCCACAGATATAACAAAAGTTATGAGAGTTATTCATTCACACAATCTCTCCTGTTCTACTACATAACCTAGGTTATAATGTAGAGATGTGACCTAGGTTATAATGTAGAGATGTGACCTAGGTTATAATGTAGAGATGTGACCTAGGTTATAATGTAGAGATGTGACCTAGGTTATAATGTAGAGATGTGACCTAGGTTATAATGTAGAGATGTGACCTAGGTTATAATGTAGAGATGTGACCTAGGTTATAATGTAGAGATGTGACCTAGGTTATAATGTAGAGATGTGACCTAGGTTATAATGTAGAGATGTGACCTAGGTTATAATGTAGAGATGTGACCTAGGTTATAATGTAGAGACCTAGGTTATAATGTAGAGACCTAGGTTATAATGTAGAGATGTGACCTAGGTTATAATGTAGAGATGTGACCTAGGTTATAATGTAGAGATGTGACCTAGGTTATAATGTAGAGATGTGACCTAGGTTATAATGTAGAGATGTGACCTAGGTTATAATGTAGAGACCTAGGTTATAATGTAGAGACCTAGGTTATAATGTAGAGATGTGACCTAGGTTATAATGTAGAGATGTGACCTAGGTTATAATGTAGAGATGTGACCTAGGTTATAATGTAGAGATGTGACCTAGGTTATAATGTAGAGATGTGACCTAGGTTATAATGTAGAGATGTGACCTAGGTTATAATGTAGAGACCTAGGTTATAATGTAGAGACCTAGGTTATAATGTAGAGATGTGACCTAGGTTATAATGTAGAGATGTGACCTAGGTTATAATGTAGAGACCTAGGTTATAATGTAGAGATGTGACCTAGGTTATAATGTAGAGATGTGACCTAGGTTATAATGTAGAGATGTGACCTAGGTTATAATGTAGAGATGTGACCTAGGTTATAATGTAGAGATGTGACCTAGGTTATAATGTAGAGATGTGACCTAGGTTATAATGTAGAGATGTGACCTAGGTTATAATGTAGAGATGTGACCTAGGTTATAATGTAGAGATGTGACCTAGGTTATAATGTAGAGATGTGACCTAGGTTATAATGTAGAGACCTAGGTTATAATGTAGAGACCTAGGTTATAATGTAGAGATGTGACCTAGGTTATAATGTAGAGATGTGACCTAGGTTATAATGATGTAGAGATGTGACCTAGGTTATAATGTAGAGATGTGACCTAGGTTATAATGTAGAGATGTGACCTAGGTTATAATGTAGAGATGTGACCTAGGTTATAATGTAGAGATGTGACCTAGGTTATAATGTAGAGACCTAGGTTATAATGTAGAGACCTAGGTTATAATGTAGAGATGTGACCTAGGTTATAATGTAGAGATGTGACCTAGGTTATAATGTAGAGATGTGACCTAGGTTATAATGTAGAGATGTGACCTAGGTTATAATGTAGAGATGTGACCTAGGTTATAATGTAGAGATGTGACCTAGGTTATAATGTAGAGATGTGACCTAGGTTATAATGTAGAGACCTAGGTTATAATGTAGAGACCTAGGTTATAATGTAGAGATGTGACCTAGGTTATAATGTAGAGACCTAGGTTATAATGTAGAGACCTAGGTTATAATGTAGAGATGTGACCTAGGTTATAATGTAGAGACCTAGGTTATAATGTAGAGATGTGACCTAGGTTATAATGTAGAGACCTAGGTTATAATGTAGAGGTGAGACCTAGGTTATAATGTAGAGACCTAGGTTATAATGTAGAGACCTAGGTTATAATGTAGAGACCTAGGTTATAATGTAGAGATGTGACCTAGGTTATAATGTAGAGACCTAGGTTATAATGTAGAGATGTAACCTAGGTTATAATGTAGAGACCTAGGTTATAATGTAGAGGTGAGACCTAGGTTATAATGTAGAGACCTAGGTTATAATGTAGAGACCTAGGTTATAAAGTAGAGATGTGACCTAGGTTATAATGTAGAGATGTGACCTAGGTTATAATGTAGAGATGTTATTAACATAACCTAGGTTATAATGTAGAGATGTTATTAACATAACTTAGGTTATAATGTAGAGATGTTATTAACATAACCTGGGTTATAATGTAGAGATGTTATTAACATAACCTAGGTTATAATGTAGAGATGTTATTAACAACCTAGGTTATAATGTAGAGATGTTATTAACATAACCTAGGTTATAATGTAGAGATGTTATTAACATAACCTAGGTTATAATGTAGAGATTTTATTAACATAACCTAGGTTATAATGTAGAGATGTTATTAACATAACCTAGGTTATAATGTAGAGATTATTAACATAACCTAGGTTATAATGTAGAGATGTTATTAGCATAACCTAGGTTATAATGTAGAGATTATTAACATAACCTATGTAGAGTATTGACATGAAATAAACTTCAAACTTATGGAATGTTATTGGGGTTGCCACTCTGTCCTGACTTGTGGTCTAGCTAGCTACTGCTATTTGGTTCTCCTGACTGTGATAGTCTAGCTAGCTACACTGCCATTGGGTTCTCCTGACTGTGATAGTCTAGCTAGCTACACTGCTATTGGGTTCTCCTGACTGTGATAGTCTAGCTAGCTACACTGCTATTGGGTTCTCCTGACTGTGATAGTCCCGCTAGCTACACTGCTATTGGGTTCTCTTGATTGTAATAGTCTAGCTAGCTACACTGCTATTGGGTTCTCCTGACTGTGATAGTCTAGCTAGCTACACTGCTATTGGGTTCTCTTGATTGTAATAGTCTAGCTAGCTACACTGCTATTGGGTTCTCCTGACTGTGATAGTCTAGCTAGCTACACTGCTATTGGTTCTCTTGATTGTAATAGTCTAGCTAGCTACACTGCTATTGGGTTCTCCTGACTGTGATACTCTAGCTAGCTACACTGTTATTGGGTTCTCCTGACTGTGATAGTCCCGCTAGCTACACTGCTATTGGGTTCTCCTGACCTAGCTAGCTACACTGCTATTGGTTCTCCTGACTGTGATAGTCTAGCTAGCTACACTGCTATTGGGTTCTCCTGACTGTGATAGTCTAGCTAGCTACACTGCTATTGGGTTCTCCTGACTGTGATAGTCTAGCTAGCTACACTGCCATTGGGTTCTCCTGACTGTGATAGTCTAGCTAGCTACACTGCCATTGAGTTCTCCTGACTGTGATAGTCTAGCTAGCTACACTGCTATTGGGTTCTCTTGATTGTAATAGTCTAGCTAGCTACACTGCTATTGGGTTCTCCTGACTGTGATAGTCTAGCTAGTTACACTGCTATTGGGTTCTCTTGATTGTAATAGTCTAGCTAGCTACACTGCTATTGGGTTCTCCTGACTGTGATAGTCAGGCTAGCTGCTGGTTGGCTCTTCTGACTGTGCTGGCTAGCTAACTAGAACTATTAAATGAAACACAGCTAGTACTTCATAATTTAGCTAGTTCCTCAGATAAACACAGATAGTACTTCATAATTTATTAAACATAGCTAGTTCCTCACAGATAGTACTTCATAATTTATTAAACATAGCTAGTACCTCAGATAAACACAGATAGTACTTCATAATTTATTAAACATAGCTAGTTCCTCAGATAAACACAGATAGTACTTCATAATTTATTAAACATAGCTAGTTCCTCAGATAAACACTATATAGTACTTCAGAATTAATTAAAGTACTTCAGAACATAGCTAATTAAACATAGCTAAACATAGGTACCTCAGAATTTATTAAACAGCTATATAGTACCTCAGAATAAATTAAACACAGCTAGTACTTTAGAATTAATTAAAGTACTTTAGTACTAAAGAATTCGTACCTCAGAATTTATTAAGCATAGCTAGTACCTCAGAATGTATTAAACAGCTATATAGTACCTCAGAATTTATTAAACCCAGATAGTCCCTCAGAATTTAGTACCTCAGAATTTTATAAAGTACTTCAGTATTGATTAAGCAAAGCTAGTACTTCTAAACGTGGCTAGTACCTCAGAATTAATTAAAACATAGCTAGTACTTCAGAATTTAGAAAATATCAAACTTCAACTATCATTTGGGGGGGACAAAGCTAAGAGGGGAGTTTAGCTCAGGGGTTCATTATCACTTAGAGGGGATGAGAAGTTTAGCTCAGGGGTTCATTATCACTTAGAGGGGATGAAAAGTTTAGCTCAGGGGTTCATTATCACTTAGAGAGGATGAGAAGTTCAGCTCAGGAGTTCATTATCACTTAGAGGGGATGAGAAGTTTAGCTCAGGAGTTCATTATCACTTAGAGGGGATCCAGGAGTTCATTATCACTTGGAGGGGATGAGAAGTTCAGCTCAGGAGTTCATTATCACTTGGAGGGGATGAGAAGTTCAGCTCGGGGGTTCATTATCACTTAGAGGGGATCCAGGAGTTCATTATCACTTGGAGGGGATGAGAAGTTCAGTTCAGGGGTTCATTATCACTTGGAGGGGATGAGAAGTTCAGCTCAGTTGGTCATTATCATTCCAGGTGAGTGGACATCAGTTCCTATACATTGCATTTAGGATTAAGGTCTGGATCCAATCAAGATCTAGATCCAATTCCACTGGGCTGGTGCTAGGCAGCCTGCCATAATTGGAGTGTGCTTGTAACTTATGACGGGTGGGAAAATATCTGTTGGAATCAGTATATTTGATGGGTCCAGAACACATGCTTGATGGAGTCCAGAACACATGCTTGATGGGGTCCAGAACACATGCTTGAAGGGGTCCAGAACACATGCTTGAAGGGGTCCAGAACACATGCTTGAAGGGGTCCAGAACACATGCTTGAAGGGGTCCAGAACACATGCTTGAAGGGGTCCAGAACACATGCTTGAAGGGGTCCAGAACACATGCTTGAAGGGGTCCAGAACACATGCTTGAAGGGGTCCAGAACACATGCTTGAAGGGGTCCAGAACACATGCTTGAAGGGGTCCAGAACACATGCTTGAAGGGGTCCAGAACACATGCTTGAAGGGGTCCAGAACACATGCTTGAAGGGGTCCAGAACACATGCTTGAAGGGGTCCAGAACACATGCTTGAAGGGGTCCAGAACACATGCTTGAAGGGGTCCAGAACACATGCTTGAAGGGGTCCAGAACACATGCTTGAAGGGGTCCAGAACACATGCTTGAACCTCGGCAGCAGTATCTTTACTAATCCATTACTCTCAACGACCTCTCAGTTGACAATGTAATTACAATGACCTTCTCAATAATCAAAGACTCTCGATATTTCCACTCGCTGCTAAGGCTGGAGCGTCTGGTGGGAACTTGGAGAGAGTCAAGTTCAAGTTGATTACTGAGAAGGTCGTTGTACACTGATTGTTGTAGTGTGTATCACAGTAATTGGTAAAGGGTCATCAAACTGGTTGTGGTATGCATTGATACAGTCTTACCCCCTTCCTTTTGGTTGGTGTGTGTGTGTGCCTGGTGTATGTAGTCGGTGTCTCGTTGCTATCCGGTGTCGACCCACGGCTCGGTGCTGATTGTATGTGGTCCTGGCAACAATGGTGGAGATGGACTTGCAGCAGCAAGACACCTGCACTCCTTTGTAAGTAGAATATTATGTATCGTATATCGTAGTGCTGTGTGGAGGTGTGCTATATCTAGGCCTCTATGGTGCTGTGTGGAGGTGTGCTATATCTAGGCCTCTATGGTGCTGTGTGGAGGTGTGCTATATCTAGGCCTCTATGGTGCTGTGTGGAGGTGTGCTATATCTAGGCCTCTATGGTGCTGTGTGGAGGTGTGCTATATCTAGACCTCTATGATGCTGTGTGGAGGTGTGCTATATCTAGGCCTCTATGGTGCTGTGTGGAGGTGTGCTATATCTAGGCCTCTATGGTGCTGTGTGGAGGTGTGCTATATCTAGGCCTCTATGGTGCTGTGTTAGATCTAATGGAGTGTGTGTGAGATTTAGAACTTTCTACATGGAGTAGGTTTTAAAAGGTAACTGCTTAACCTTTGCTGTGATAGGTGAATGGGTGATGTCATTCTGTATTATAAGCAGCTATGTGTGTTTACTTATCCTTACCGCATTAGGAATTATTTAGCTTTATTAGACCATTGCTTTTTTGTGTATAAATAATCTGCATACTGAATTCAGACAAGAACTTCCCTATACTTACAAGTTATCAGTCGGTTAGTGTTTAATTTTCTGCTTTAAAGTTTAAACAAACTATATTGGCTTGCGTGTATTCTACATGTGTATGTGGATGCCAGACTGTGAGTGAGAGCTTCCCAAAGGATTTATTATTTTATCTATGTACAGATACAAAAGTTATTACGGTTAGCAAGAAGCGGACTTACTCAGATGCTTTTCTTCCTCATTGATTTGTCAATTTGCCCTCGAAGGACGAAGACCGACCACAGTGTATTAGCTGCAGCAAGGTTCTGATCAATCCTGAAGCCATCAAAACTTGCAAACCATCTGCTGAAATGTCATCCTGACCTCCACAACAAAGACCTAGTCTACTTGGAACACAGCCTGGTGAAGCAGTTGAAGGGTATTCAATTTGGAAACACTAGTACTGGTACTGCAGCAAAAAATCTTCTTGCCATTCTTGAAGCTTCCTGTGAGGTGGCCTACAAAGTTGCACAGCAGCAAAAGGGGCACACGATTGCCGGAAAATCTGAACATGTCATGTGCATGAGTAATGGTTGCCAAAGCATGTGGTGAAGAGCAGGCTTAAGAAGCTCAACAACACAATTCGACGTAGGACCAGCGAGGGGGCTGTGGATATACTGGCACAAGTAGTGGAAGAAGTCAAGACCAGTCCATAGGACAAATTTTCTCTGCAATTTGACATTACAGCAAAACAGGAGTGGATAGAGTTGAGAGTGAATGAGGCTTGGAAGCTGGAATTCCAGAACAAGGACCTGGAAACGTTCTGGATAGCCCGGCTAAATGACACACCGACATTGACAAGATGGGCTCTAAAGATCCCGCTTCCTTTTCAACTACTTACCGATGTGAGCAAGGCCATTCCATCATCATGGGAGTGAAAACCAAGAAACGGAACAGGTTGGAAGTGTCAACTGATGCAAAGAATTGCTCTCAGTTCTACAAAACCACACATTGAATACTTGACTAACAAAATACAAGCACAGCCATCCGGTGATGTCATTTGTTTTGCAATGACCAACTAACACTAAATACTAATACTTACTAACACTAAATAAAAATTCATAAATTAAAACGTGTTTTATTTTATATTACACAGGTATGGGTGGTATGGGTACTGGAACAGGGAGGATAGGACAATTTGGGTAATGGTTCCAAAAAGGTTGGGAACTACTGACATAAGGCGTGCAGTGTATCTGTACTTAACTGTTTTCCTCCAATAATTGGACCTAATCTACAAGTCTGGCCATGAAAAATGTCAAATGATGCCCAGGATAGTGAGTGGATGATAGGTCCTTCTCAAGCCCTGTCTCCTGGATGCATTGTGAGGTTGGGGCTAAACCCTGAGAGAAGTTTTGTAGTGAGGATGACACCTGTGTAGAGAAGATGACACCCTGAGTAGTAAAGATGACACCATGGGTGTGTGGATTGTACCCTGTGTAGTGAGGATGACACCTTGGTGTCTATAGAGCACAAACACCAGATTTGAGGCCAAGAGATTTTTTTAATATATTTTTTTAAGTGGACATATGTTCATGTGAAGAGGGTCCAAATTATTAAATACTAACACTAACTACTAACACTAACAAAACCTTGTAGATAGGACTTGGGAGCTCCATAGATTCTGCACACTCCACTATATATATATATTTATATAAATATAAAATATATATATATATATATAAATATATATATTATATAGCTCAAATGTCTGTGTGCTCTCTTTGATATTAAAAAAAGCTGCATAGGTATAATTATGGTGAAGTTACATGCAGCCAAAGTGGGAGTCCTCCAAATCTGTGCGCCTGAACTGTTTGTAGTTGTGGTTCTAGATTGGAAAGAGCTAGCCAGTTGAGATTGTGATCTGCTACTAGAGAAGCCTTACTCGACAAAACTAGCGTGTTCATTAGGCACTAAAACGTGACGAATTAGGCAAGTGTGGGTGCTGGAAAAAAAATTCCCCACCACCCGTGCTTGCCTAGTTCATCTGCTTTAGTGGCTAATGAATGCCTTCGTTTTACCAATGTTCCCATAGATAGGCGGTAGAAGTCATTTTTGGAACATTGACGAAAAACGAGAGCTTGTGTGAGAGGACTACACTATTGCTGACAGGATTTCTGAACTGTTGGAGTTGTGCTTAGATCCACCTACTTCAGAAAAATACTATGAGGTGCAGCAATGGGCTCTCCAGTATCTACAGTGGTAGCCAACCTTTATATGGACTTCTTTGAGGAATTGGCACTCACAACTGCCCCACCGAAACCAGGTTTTGGAAGAGATATGTGGATGATACCTTCTGCATTGTGAAGAAGGGAAGTGAGCAAGAGTTGTTGGACTATCTGAACAACATCAGGCCATCCATAAAGTTTACTCAATGGAGCTTGAAGTGGACGGATTATTGCCCTTTCTGGATTGCCACCTACACCGGAAGCTAACTGCAGAAAACCCACGCACACCAACCGGTACCTTGATTATAGATCAAATCTTCCTATCCAAGTCAGAAGGACTGGTTAAGATGATAGAGCCAGGAGATTAGTGACTGAGAAGGAGGACCTTTGGAAGGAAGAACATCATTTGAATAATAGAGAATGGTTATCCGCAAGCCTTCATCAACCTTTCATCTGCAGATACATCTAAATGCAGAAAAGAAGATAAGTTCACCGATACAGCGTCTAAAAACCTATGGTAGTGATTCCTTATGCAGCTATGATGAGTGAAGACATCAGGAAGGTCTGCAGGAGTCGTTTTTAGATCGGAAAGAACTCTGAGGACACAACTGAGCAGAGTGAAGGATGTTTTACCAGCTAATATGCCCTCATGCATTGTGTACCGTATCCCTTGCAGCTGTGGGACTGCTTATGGGAGACCATCAGAAGACTGGAGACCAGAGTGAAAGAACACAAGATGCCTGTAGAAAGTCTGCTAAACATGCATGGGATAATGGCCTCCTATTTTGTGGGAGGAAGCCACCATCTTGGATCAGGCCAGAAGACAGAAGGAACTGCTAGTGAAGGAGACATTGCACATCAAGCCTCAAAGTGTGAGCGGTTCAATGGAGACTGTGGAATGGACTTGCCTGGCTGCTGGGGAGCTACTCTCAAGAGCCTTAACTTGAAGCCATGACCACCAAAAAAGTTCTGCATTCAGTTATTTATTTTTCTTTGGCGATGTTTTAATATCAAGCATGTCTTTATTTATTTATTATTATTGTTGTTGTTGTTGTTGTTGTTATTATTTTAAATTTAGTTATTATTTATTGTTGTTGTTGTTATTTTAAATTTAGTTATTATTACTATGTATTTATTATTACTATGTATTTATTGTTGTTGTTTTGTTATTATTATCAATTTATTTTATATTATTTTTATTATTTTTAAATTTTGAAAACAAGTGTTTATTTATTATTATTATTTGTTAATAATTAATTAATTGATTAGCTTTACTATATTTTTCCACATCCTGTTCCCATGTGCCAGGATGTGGTTTGTATCACTAGGATGTGGTTATGTCACATGTTGAATAACTAGCCACTGGCATCAAGTATTTATTATTTTATTCATGTTATATTATGTATTTTTAGTTAATTAATTAATTGATTAGCATCCTGTTCCCATGTGCCAGGATGTGGTTTGTATCACATGTTGAATAACTAGCCACTGGCATATAACATGCTCATCAAGTTAAAATATACAATTCAAGTATAATTACTGAGAAGGTTATTGTATTATATATGGTTGCTAGGGACTGGAGTGACTAATATATATGGTTGCTAGGGACTGGAGATGGTTGCTAGGGACTGGAGTGAATAATATATATGTGGTTGCTAGGGACTGGAGTGAATGGTTGCTAGAGATTGGAGTGAATAATATATATATGGTTGCTAGGGATTGGAGTGAATAATATATATATGGTTGTTGCTAGGGATTGGAGTGAATAATATATGGTTGCTAGGGATTGGAGTGAATAATATATGGTTGCTAGGGACTGGAGTGAATAATATATGTGTTTGCTTAGGAGTGAATGGTTGTGAATGGTTGCTAGAGACTGGAGTGAATAATATATACATGTATGTGGTTGCTAGGGACTGGAGTGAATGGTTGCTAGGGACTGGAGTGAATAATATATATTTATATGGTTGCTAGGGTCTGGAGTGAATATGGTAGCTAGGGACTGGAGTTAGTTTCTGACTTGTGGAACTGAAGTTGGTTAGATTTTTTAAACCCCTCCCAGCAATCTGACGGTGAGCTGGTTATTAAATTGACTTGTCGCTGAAGAAAATTGCCCCATGCCCCATGTAGACCAGAAATATTTGTAAGACCCTTTACCTATTAATAGAATTAACAATTTAGACTTCATGTTTGCTTCAAAAGTTTCCAAGGTGAAGGTCTATAATTATGTGTGTGTTTGTGGTCTACATTGAAAAACTTGTTTTGGGTCATCTGCCTATAGGGTGTGGGAGTACTGCTCATGAATCTCATTGTGACTCTTGACATAATACTTTTATGCGATAGCTCCTTTAATCCCTTCAAGTAATCACCCCCTTAGGATTAGAAGCCATTTGAACCCATTTGCAAGCTATTAACCCTTTCAGAGCTCCCAAGATTTGTTTAACCCTTTTAGGCTTAATGGCATTTGATTAGCAACCACCATTTTTATGCCAATTCTGGTATTTCTTTAACCCTTTCAGGGCTACCAGCCGGTGCTGTTCTATCCAAAGAGACCCAAGAAGGAGATCTACCAGATCTTGGTCAAGCAATGTGAGAAGTTGCACCTTCCCTTTCTCACCAGCCTACCTCCTGCGTCGGAAATAGACTCCACCTACAAGGTGGTTGTGGATGCCATTTTTGGCTTCAGCTTCAAGGCAACAACAGTCCGAGAGCCGTTTGATGCAGTTCTTTCCACACTCAAGGCGGTCAAAGTCCCTATAGCATCTGTGGATGTGCCTTCAGGTGTGACGTGTGTGCATGTGACAAGGTGTGTGTGTGTGAATGTGCATGCCTGTGATGTGTGAGCATGCCATAAGGTCCGTCCCGATAGCTCAAATAGGAGCATGTATTTGTCTTGTCTGTGCTGGCCGTGCTGTTGCAGCTTGCCTCGCTCATTATGCAGCCACCTGCAATATACATGCATGCTTCTGTTTCTCCTAAAGAAGATTCAGTTTTCACTTACCAATAATCTAGGAAGGTTTTTGTTCGGTGCAGCCGTACAGCTTGTGTGCATCTGTTGTACGGAACAGTGGGTGGGTGGGGCTAGTCTAGGGGAAGAGGGTGATAGCTCTTCACACTCCGTGCAAATGCTGTGATGCCGGCATTTTTGCATGAATGTTGAAGGAGCATGAGCTTGGCAGGTCTGTGAGGATAGGATGATAGATTTGGCAGTGCCTTATATAACAGTAGGCATCGCCACTCTGCCCCCTGATATAAGGCATGCCCCCTGATATAAGGTGTGGTTACCTGATATAAGGTGTGGCTACTGTGCCCCCTGATATAAGGCCTAGCTACTGTGCCCCCTGATATAAGGTGTGGCTACTGTGCCCCCTGATATAAGGTGTGGCTACTGTGCCCCCTGATATAAGGCCTAGCTACTGTGCCCCCTGATATAAGGCGTGGCTACTGTGCCCCCTGATATAAGGTGTGGCTACTATGCCCCCTGATATAAGGTGTGGCTACTGTGCCCCCTGATATAAGGTGTGGCTACTGTGCCCCCTGATATAAGGTGTGGCTACTGTGCCCCCTGATATAAGGCGTGGCTACTGTGTCCCCTGATATAAGGTGTGGCTACTGTGCCCCCTGATATAAGGTGTGGCTACTGTGCCCCCTGATATAAGGTGTGGCTACTGTGCCCCCTGATATAAGGTGTGGCTACTGTGCCCCCTGATATAAGGTGTGGCTACTGTACCCCCTGATATAAGGTGTGGCTACTGTGCCGCGTGATATAAGTGTGGCTACTATGCCCCCTGATATAACTGTGCCCCCTGATATAAGGTGTGGCTACTGTGCCCCCTGGGTTGCTACATCTACACATACAGTAAGTCAATGAACAACTTACTGCTAGGCCTGCATAGGACTCCTCCTAGGCTGGGAGTGATACTTCACTATCATGCTTGCATTGCTGGGGCTACTGCTAGGCCTGCATAGGACTCCCCCTAGGCTGGGAGTGATACTTCACTATCATGCTTGCATTGCTGGGGCTACTGCTAGGCCTGCATAGGACTCCTCCTAGGCTGGGAGTGATACTTCACTATCATGCTTGCATTGCTGGGGCCTGCATAGGACTCCTCCTAGGCTGGGAGTGATACTTCACTATCATGCTTGCATTGCTGGGGCTACTGCTAGGCCTGTGTAGGACTCCTCCTAGGCTGGGAGTGATACTTCACTATCATGCTTGCATTGCTGGGGCTACTGCTAGGCCTGCATAGGACTCCTCCTAGGCTGGGAGTGATACTTCACTATCATGCTTGCATTGCTGGGGCTACTGCTAGGCCTGCGTAGGACTCCTCCTAGGCTGGGAGTGATACTTCACTATCATGCTTGCATTGCTGGGGCCTGCATAGGACTCCTCCTAGGCTGGGAGTGATACTTCACTATCATGCTTGCATTGCTGGGGCTACTGCTAGGCCTGTGTAGGACTCCTCCTAGGCTGGGAGTGATACTTCACTATCATGCTTGCATTGCTGGGGCTACTGCTAGGCCTGCATAGGACTCCTCCTAGGCTGGGAGTGATACTTCACTATCATGCTTGCATTGCTGGGGCTACTGCTAGGCCTGCATAGGACTCCTCCTAGGCTGGGAGTGATACTTCACTATCATGCTTGCATTGCTGGGGCCTGCATAGGACTCCTCCTAGGCTGGGAGTGATACTTCACTATCATGCTTGCATTGCTGGGGCTACTGCTAGGCCTGTGTAGGACTCCTCCTAGGCTGGGAGTGATACTTCACTATCATGCTTGCATTGCTGGGGCTACTGCTAGGCCTGCATAGGACTCCTCCTAGGCTGGGAGTGATACTTCACTATCATGCTTGCATTGCTGGGGCTACTGCTAGGCCTGCGTAGGACTCCTCCTAGGCTGGGAGTGATACTTCACTATCATGCTTGCATTGCTGGGGCCTGCATAGGACTCCTCCTAGGCTGGGAGTGATACTTCACTATCATGCTTGCATTGCTGGGGCTACTGCTAGGCCTGTGTAGGACTCCTCCTAGGCTGGGAGTGATACTTCACTATCATGCTTGCATTGCTGGGGCTACTGCTAAGCCTGCATAGGACTCCTCCTAGGCTGGGAGTGATACTTCACTATCATGCTTGCATTGCTGGGGCTACTGCTAGGCCTGCATAGGACTCCTCCTAGGCTGGGAGTGATACTTCACTATCATGCTTGCATTGCTGGGGCTACTGCTAGGCCTCCTCCTAGGCTGGGAGTGATACTTAACTATCATGCTTGCATTGCTGGGGCTACTGCTAGGCCTGCATAGGACTCCTCCTAGGCTGGGAGTGATACTTCACTATCATGCTTGCATTGCTGGGGCTACTGCTAGGCCTGCGTAGGACTCCTCCTAGGCTGGGAGTGATACTTCACTATCATGCTTGCATTGCTGGGGCCTGCATAGGACTCCTCCTAGGCTGGGAGTGATACTTCACTATCATGCTTGCATTGCTGGGGCTACTGCTAGGCCTGCATAGGACTCCTCCTAGGCTGGGAGTTGGTCCTCTCCTTTGGCTTGCCTTCCACACAATGTTCTGCTGCTATTGGTCCTCAAACTCCTGCACATAAAATAGAGCACACCTTAATATAAAATGAGTTGTACATCAGCATAATTAGTCGGCTCTAGGTGCAGAGGTTACACGTGGACATTCCAAGCTCTAGGTGCACGAGGTCGCACGTGGACCATTCACAAGTTTTTATGCCAAACTTGATGTGTGTGTAGTACATACATGTGTGTGTGCATGTGTGTGTAGTACATACATGCATGTGTGGTATATACATGTACATGTATGTGTGAACATGTCATGATAGCATGTGACCTCTACAACTTAAATGCATGATGGTAGTGACCCTTTACCATATGATGATCTATTCTCTGCTGTTCATGTGCTTATTGTGAGATCCAAGCAACTTGCACCACCAGATATATATTCATCCACATCACACATGCACATCACACACTCACATCACACACTCACATCACACACTCACATCACACACTCACATCACACACTCACATCACACACTCACATCACACACTCACATCACACACACACACATCACACTCACATCACACACTCACATCACACACTCACATCACACACACGCACATCACACATGCACATCACACACTCACATCACACACTCACATCACACACTCACATCACACACTCACATCACACACTCACATAACACACTCACACACTCACATCACACACTCACATCACACACTCACATCACACACTCACATCACACACACACACATCACACCAATGAGTTTCTTTAGGATTGTATGGGAGAGGGAAAGTTTTATGTATGGTGGAGAGTTGTGTGTAGGGGAGCAGGTTTAGGGTGGCAGGGTCAGAGTTCAGCAATCGCAGTGTCTGGATCTCCCAAAGGAGGAGGAGGTCTCCCCCCTACCTCCCATGAACGAAACCATGCAAATATTATGTCCAGAATTTAAATATTGAGCGTATCCAAGCAGATGAGAGTAGTGCCACACCCTCACACCTGCAGTAGTGCTGGAGCAGATGAGAGTAGTGCCACACCCTCACACCTGCAGTAGTGCTGGAGCAGATGAGAGTAGTGCCATACCCTCACACCTGCAGTAGTGCTGGAGCAGATGAGAGTAGTGCCACACCCTCACACCTGCAGTAGTGCTGGAGCAGATGAGAGTAGTGCCACACCCTCACACCTGCAGTAGTGCTGGAGCAGATGAGAGTAGTGCCACACCCTCACACCTGCAGTAGTGCTGGAGCAGATGAGAGTAGTGCCACACCCACACACCTGCAGTAGTGCTGGAGCAGATGAGAGTAGTGCCACACCCTCACACCTGCAGTAGTGCTGGAGCAGATGAGAGTAGTGCCACACCCACACACCTGCAGTAGTGCTGGAGCAGATGAGAGTAGTGCCACACCCTCACACCTGCAGTAGTGCTGGAGCAGATGAGTGTAGTGCCACACCCTCACACCTGCAGTAGTGCTGGAGCAGATGAGAGTAGTGCCACACCCTCACACCTGCAGTAGTGCTGGAGCAGATGAGAGTAGTGCCACACCCTCACACCTGCAGTAGTGCTGGAGCAGATGAGAGTAGTGCCACACCCTCACACCTGCAGTAGTGCTGGAGCAGATGAGAGTAGTGCCACACCCTCACACCTGCAGTAGTGCTGGAGCAGATGAGAGTAGTGCCACACCCTCACACCTGCAGTAGTGCTGGAGCAGATGAGAGTAGTGCCACACCCTCACACCTGCAGTAGTGCTGGAGCAGATGAGAGTAGTGCCACACCCTCACACCTGCAGTAGTGCTGGAGCAGATGAGAGTAGTGCCACACCCTCACACCTGCAGTAGTGCTGGAGCAGATGAGAGTAGTGCCACACCCTCACACCTGCAGTAGTGCTGGAGCAGATGAGAGTAGTGCCACACCCTCACACCTGCAGTAGTGCTGGAGCAGATGAGAGTAGTGCCACACCCTCACACCTGCAGTAGTGCTGGAGCAGATGAGAGTAGTGCCACACCCTCACACCTGCAGTAGCAGGTCTCGAGGTCTCATAAATAGCAGTTGAGCAGTTGGTCACATGTCTTACTGCTTTGTCAGCCACGCCTCCTCCAGAATTTGGCCTCAGCCACGCCTCCTCCAGCAGTGGCTTTGGTGAACTCTACAGACCGAGTAGCAGCAAAGTACATGAACTAGTGACATGTACTAGTGACACACAGCCCTAGCCCTAGTGATCGAATGACCCTAGCCCTAGTGATTAGCCCTAGTGATCACACGGCCCTAGCCCTAGTGATTGGCCCTAGTGATTACACGGCCCTAGCCCTAGTGATTAGCCCTAGTGATTACATGGCCCTAGCCCTAGTGATTAGCCCTAGTGATTACACAGCCCTAGCCCTAGTGATTAGCCCTAGTGATCACACTGGCTGCTGAATACACAATGTGAGCAAGCTAGTAGAGCACACAAACCTGATGGACCGGCGGCACTTGCCCTGTTGATGATCCTTAACCTTCTGATGATCCCTACCCAACTGGCGATCCTTACCCTGCTGAAGAGCACCAACAATCCTTACGACGCCGACGATCCTTACACTGCCACGATCCTACCCTACGGATGATCCTTACCCTCCCAATGATCCATACACTGCCAACGATCCTACCCTGCCGATGATACCTACTCTTCCAATGATCTTTACCCTCCTGATGATGATGATCCTTACCCTGATGATGATTCTTACCCTGTGATGATCCTTACCCTGATGATCACACCCTGATGACGATCCTTACCCTGATGAGCCTACCTGATGATGATCCTTACCCTGACGATGATCCTTACTCTGACGATGATCCTTACCCTGAGGAGCCTCATGATGATGATCCTTACCCTGATTGATGATCCCTATCAATGGCTTTACCCCCACAATTGAAGTGGTGAATGTGCATGGTTGTGGAATCATCTGGTCCTGCACTTGCTGTGAATGGACATATTGATGCAAGATGGGCGTGTTCCTGCACTTGCTGTGAATGGACATATTGACGCAAGATGGGCGTGTTCCTGCACTTGCTGTGAATGGACATATTGACGCAAGATGGGCGTGGTCCTGCACTTGCTGTGGCAGGAAAGAGGCTGTGGCAGGAAAGAGAAGACAGGTCCTAAAAAAAGAATTTCAACAACTCAACATCCAGTGCAGCCAATAGCATCTGCAAGCAGCACAGTGCAGCTTAGAAGGACGCACTTGCGGGGGAGGAGGAGGTTAGCTGCGGGGGAGGAGGAGGTTAGCTGTGGGGGAGGAGGAGGTTAGCTGTGGGGGAGGAGGAGGTTAGCTGTGGGGGAGGAGGGGGTTAGCTGTGGGTGAGGAGGAGGTTAGCTGTGGGGGAGGAGGAGGTTAGCTGTGGGGGAGGAGGAGGTTAGCTGTGGGGGAGGAGGAGGTTAGCTGTGGGTGAGGAGGAGGTTAGCTGTGGAGGAGGAGGAGGTTAGCTGTGGGTGAGGAGGAGGTTAGCTGTGGGTGAGGAGGAGGTTAGCTGTGGAGGAGGAGGAGGTTAGCTGTGGAGGAGGAGGAGGTTAGCTGTGGGTGAGGAGGAGGTTAGCTGTGGAGGAGGAGGAGGTTAGCTGTGGAGGAGGAGGAGGTTAGCTGTGGGGGAGGAGGAGGTTAGCTGTGGGGGAGGAGGAGGTTAGCTGTGGAGGAGGAGGAGGTTAGCTGTGGGGGAGGAGGAGGTTAGCTGTGGGGGAGGAGGGGGTTAGCTGTGGGGGAGGAGGAGGTTAGCTGTGGGGGAGGAGCTGTGGGGGAGGAGGAGGTTAGCTGTGGGGGAGGAGCTGTGGGGGAGGAGGAGGTTAGCTGTGGGGGTGGTGGGGGTTAGTGTCTGCCATTTATCAAAGCAATATGTGTAGAAATCTCTAGGATGATCTCATTGATGACCTCGAGCATGGACCTCTAGGGTTTCCAGGGAAGACTGGGTTACCTTCGTTGTAATGGGGTGTGGTTGCTAGGAAGAGGGTTTGGGGAGGGATTAGCCCTTACAGGTGATGTGTATATACAGGCCAACTTCCTTTGTGAACTTCCTGTGTGAAATTTGACGACTCCTAGAGAGCAAGCGACAGAGGGAATTGTGTGTGTGTGTGTGTGTGTGTGTGCTGCTGTGGTGCCTCCATGCCTGGAGGGAACATTATGATCCCAACAAGAGCTCATTGTTCTGTGAGTGTAGACTTGAACCTGCAATCACATGACTGCCACCTCCAATGGGATCTGAGCACCCTCGCCCCCTGTGTGCTGCACCCTGTCTCACCACACCCTCTTGGCTTCTAGACACTGAGGGACTGGATCAGCTATTGTCGAGCGTCCCCCAACACCTCACCATCACCACTCCCCATCACCACTCCCCATCACCACCTCACCATCACCACCTCACCATCATCACCTCACCATCACCACCTCACCATCACCACCTCACCATCACCACCTCACCATCACCACCTCACCATCACCACCTCACCATCACCACCTCACCATCACCACCTCACCATCACCACCTCACCATCATCACCATCACCACCTCACCATCACCACCTCACCATCACCATCACCACCTCACCATCACCACCTCACCATCACCACCTCACCATCACCACCTCACCATCACCACCTCACCATCACCACCTCACCATCACCACCTCACCATCACCACCTCACCATCACCACCTCACCATCACCACCTCACCATCACCACCTCACCATCACCATCACCACCTCACCATCACCACCTCACCATCACCACCTCACCATCACCACCTCACCATCACCACCTCACCACCTCACCATCACCACCTCACCATCACCACCTCACCATCACCACCTCACCATCACCACCTCACCATCACCACCTCACCATCACCACCTCACCATCACCACCTCACCATCATCACCTCATCATCACCACTCCCCATCACCACCTCACCATCACCACCTCACCATCACCACTCCCCATCACCACCTCACCATCACCACCTCACCATCATCACCACCTCACCATCACCACCTCACCATCACCACCTCACCATCACCACCTCACCATCACCACCTCATCATCACCACCTCACCATCACCACTTGTTTAATAGAGACATGCTCCCAATTTCTTTCTGACATCCACCTTTACCAGTATCTGTCTAATAGAGACATCCACCATCAATAGTATCTGACTAATAGAGACATCCACCTTTATCAGTATCTGTCTAATAGAGACATCCACCATCACCAGTATCTGACTAATAGAGACATCCACCTTTACCAGTATCTGTCTAATAGAGACATCCACCATCAATAGTATCTGACTAATAGAGACATACACCTTTACAAGTATCTGTCTAATAGAGACATCCACCATCAATAGTATCTGACTAATAGAGACATCCATCACCACCATTATCTATTAATAGAGACATCTTCTATATCTGTCTGTTCAGCCAAGGATGTCCAGAGCTTGACGGAGCTATTGAACATTATAAGTGTTCTAAGAGGCCAGCTCAAGTGTCCCCAGGCTTCTTTCCCTATAGTTCTCTGTGGTTGTGAAGACTTCCATGATGAGGCTGAGACCAGCTCCGAGTCATGGGAAAAGGAATGTGCTACAACTCATATTAATTAATTTAACAGGAAAAACATCCCAATTATGGGGTACCTGCACCGAGTTTCCCAAGGGAGCTATGCAGGGAAAGCTCTGTGTCTGCATAATTGACATCACATTTGTGAGTCGTGAGGTGGGCCATTCCCTAGGGCCCCTAATGGCCTGCTTCCTGATGATGTCAACCTCTCAACCTCTCATAGCATAAATACAGAGCAGCTGCTTGTGGTGCGCCTTATAAGGACTGGAGCCTCCCTTCCTGAAGGACTTGTGACTGGGAGGCTGGGACTTTTTGCACCTCATCAGAATGTCCAGTACGTTGGTAGGAACCCCTTTTTGTGAGGGGGGACAACAAAAGCACCAGTAATCTCAGTAATCTCAGCTCATATCTCAGTAATCTCAGCTTATATCTCAGCTCACAGACATCACAGCTCTATCCATCTATCCATCCATTTAATCATCTATCTATCTAAATACTGGAGGGCCCTTTATAATGACTTTAGTACCAGAAGACTCCGAATGTTCCAATGCACGTCCACAACTAGTCGCATGTTGGAAGAGTCATCCTCAATGTTGCCATCAGTCTGGCCCTTGATGGTGCCATCAGTCTGGCCCTTGATGGTGCCATAGTCTGGCCCTTGATGGTGCCATAGTCTGGCCCTTGATGGTGCCATAGTCTGGCCCTTGATGGTGCCATAGTCTGGCCCTTGATGGTGCCATCAGTCTGGCCCTTGATGGTGCTATAGTCTGGCCCTTGATGGTGCCATCAGTCTAGCCCTTGATGGTGCCATCAGTCTAGCCCTTGATGGTGCCATCAGTCTAGCCCTTGATGGTGCCATAGTCTGGCCCTTGATGGTGCCATAGTCTGGCCCTTGATGGTGCCATCAGTCTAGCCCTTGATGGTGCCATAGTCTGGCCCTTGATGGTGCCATAGTCTGGCCCTTGATGGTGCCATAGTCTGGCCCTTGATGGTGCCATAGTCTGGCCCTTGATGGTGCCATCAGTCTGGCCCTTGATGGTGCCATAGTCTGGCCCTTGATGGTGCCATCAGTCTAGCCCTTGATGGTGCCATCAGTCTAGCCCTTGATGGTGCCATCAGTCTAGCCCTTGATGGTGCCATAGTCTGGCCCTTGATGGTGCCATAGTCTGGCCCTTGATGGTGCCATCAGTCTAGCCCTTGATGGTGCCATAGTCTAGCCCTTGATGGTGCCATAGTCTGACCCTTGATTGTGCCATAGTCTGGCCCTTGATGGTGCCATCAGTCTAGCCCTTGATGGTGCCATAGTCTGGCCCTTGATGGTGCCATAGTCTAGCCCTTGATGGTGCCATCAGTCTAGCCCTTGATGGTGCCATCAGTCTAGCCCTTGATGGTGCCATCAGTCTGGCCCTTGATGGTGCCATAGTCTGGCCCTTGATGGTGCCATAGTCTGGCCCTTGATGGTGCCATCAGTCTAGTCCTTGATGGTGCCATAGTCTAGCCCTTGATGGTGCCATCAGTCTAGCCCTTGATGGTGCCATAGTCTGACCCTTGATGGTGCCATAGTCTGGCCCTTGATGGTGCCATCAGTCTAGCCCTTGATGGTGCCATAGTCTAGCCCTTGATGGTGCCATAGTCTGGCCCTTGATGGTGCCATCAGTCTAGCCCTTGATGGTGCCATCAGTCTAGCCCTTGATGGTGCCATCAGTCTAGCCCTTGATGGTGCCATAGTCTAGCCCTTGATGGTGCCATAGTCTGGCCCTTGATGGTGCCATCAGTCTAGCCCTTGATGGTGCCATAGTCTAGCCCTTGATGGTGCCATAGTCTGGCCCTTGATGGTGCCATAGTCTGGCCCTTGATGGTGCCATAGTCTAGCCCTTGATGGTGCCATAGTCTAGCCCTTGATGGTGCCATCAGTCTAGCCCTTGATGGTGCCATCAGTCTAGCCCTTGATGGTGCCATCAGTCTAGCCCTTGATGGTGCCATCAGTCTAGCCCTTGATGGTGCTATAGTCTGGCCCTTGATGGTGCCATAGTCTGGCCCTTGATGGTGCCATCAGTCTAGCCCTTGATGGTGCCATCAGTCTAGCCCTCGCAAGACAAGCTGGAGAAGAGATGGCAGCTGTAGACAGGGATGGAGACCAGCTGGCCAGCCAAGTTTACAGTCTGTGGGGATGGCTCTCAGCTGTGAGCATCTCTCCAGGTTGAGATTATAGTCTGTGGGGATGGCTCTCAGCTGTGAGCATCTCACCAGCATTTATAGTCTGTGGGTTTGCTGGGACAGCTCGTGGTAGAGC
This sequence comes from Cladorhizidae sp. MBARI D1340-BT2, assembly GCA_028752905.1. Lineage (NCBI taxonomy): Eukaryota > Metazoa > Porifera > Demospongiae > Poecilosclerida > Cladorhizidae > Cladorhizidae sp. MBARI D1340-BT2. The sequence continues at coordinate 38,050,952 of JAQNBH010000010.1, read as the reverse complement.
TGCCAGCTCTGATAGCTGTGGTATGTGCTCCTCTGGCCATACCCCAATTCTGCCCCCTCCCCCCCCCCCCCCCCAGTCGTGTCAACATGTTTGTCAACATTGAAGTTATAGCAACAATCAAGTCATTCCTGCTTGATATTAGATTTTAAAACTGCAGCAGCTTGACAGGCAGCAGCGTAGGAAGCTCTGCTGTGTGGATGGGCAGCAGCATAGGAGGCTCTGCTGCATGCTCTGGGACGATGGTAGTGTTGGAACAGCTACGCAGTGAATGAAATGTCTCAGATCTGGTGGAGGCGTGGCAATATCACATCACAGCATGAAGAGGTCTGATGATGATCGGAGGAAATCCTCCAGCAAACAGCCTTCCAGATCAATATTGAGGAAACACAATGATGTCATTAAATTTAGAATCAGGTCCCAGTTTCCTGATGCACCTCCCAATGTGACCAGAGGCAGTGCTTGACCTTAGTGCTTGTGACTAGGGCAGTGCTTGACCTTAGTGCTTGTGACTAGGGCAGTGCTTGACCTTAGTGCTTGTGACTAGGGCAATGCTTGACCTTAGTGCTTGTGACTAGGGCAATGCTTGACCTTAGTGCTTGTGACTAGGGCAATGCTTGACCTTAGTGCTTGTGACTAGGGCAATGCTTGACCTTAGTGCTTGTGACTAGGGCAATGCTTGACCTTAGTGCTTGTGACTAGGGCAGTGCTTGACCTTAGTGCTTGTGACTAGGGCAGTGCTTGACCTTAGTGCTTGTGACTAGGGCAATGCTTGACCTTAGTGCTTGTGACTAGGGCAATGCTTGACCTTAGTGCTTGTGACTAGGGCAGTGCTTGACCTTAGTGCTTGTGACTAGGGCAATGCTTGACCTTAGTGCTTGTGACTAGGGCAATGCTTGACCTTAGTGCTTGTGACTAGGGCAATGCTTGACCTTAGTGCTTGTGACTAGGGCAGTGCTTGACCTTAGTGCTTGTGACTAGGGCAATGCTTGACCTTAGTGCTTGTGACTAGGGCAATGCTTGACCTTAGTGCTTGTGACTAGGGCAATGCTTGACCTTAGTGCTTGTGACTAGGGCAATGCTTGACCTTAGTGCTTGTGACTAGGGCAATGCTTGACCTTAGTGCTTGTGACTAGGGCAGTGCTTGACCTTAGTGCTTGTGACTAGGGCAATGCTTGACCTTAGTGCTTGTGACTAGGGCAATGCTTGACCATAGTGCTTGTGACTAGGGCAATGCTTGACCTTAGTGCTTGTGACTAGGGCAATGCTTGACCTTAGTGCTTGTGACTAGGGCAGTGCTTGACCTTAGTGCTTGTGACTAGGGCAATGCTTGACCTTAGTGCTTGTGACTAGGGCAATGCTTGACCTTAGTGCTTGTGACTAGGCAATGCTTGACCTTAGTGCTTGTGACTAGGGCAGTGCTTGACCTTAGTGCTTGTGACTAGGGCAGTGCTTGACCTTAGTGCTTGTGACTAGGGCAATGCTTGACCTTAGTGACTCCATTGCTTGACCTTAATGACCCTGGGGTAACATGAATTGCTGAGTGCCTAATTGGGAAAGGGAACATGTCAGATATGTATTGAACCCTTGACATTTCCTGCAGCAGAGTGGGAGGTGCCCTTCATGTATTGAACCCTTGACCTTTCCTGCAGCAGAGTGGGAGGTGTCTCTCGTACTGGTAAGCTTGGTCTTTGTGCAACTAAACTTTGACCTCATCAGTTAGGTTTCCAAAGGCTCGTAATTTGTAAAGAATTTCATCTCTGGAGCTTATCATGTGATCTGTCACATGATGAAAAAACTTAATTAGTTCAAGCATGGGAAACTTGTCCAGCACCAGGAACAGTGTGTAGAGGAACTGGTCCAGCACCAGGAACAATGTGTAGGGGAACTGGTCCAGCACCAGGAACAATGTGTAGGGGAACTGGTCCAGCACCAGGAACAATGTGTAGGGGAACTGGTCCAGCACCAGGAACAATGTGTAGGGGAACTGGTCCAGCACCAGGAACAATGTGTAGGGGAACTGGTCCAGCACCAGGAACAATGTGTAGGGGAACTGGTCCAGCACCAGGAACAATGTGTAGGGGAACTGGTCCAGCACCAGGAACAATGTGTAGGGGAACTGGTCCAGCACCAGGAACAATGTGTAGGGGAACTGGTCCAGCACCAGGAACAATGTGTAGGGGAACTGGTCCAACACCAGGAACAATGTGTAGGGGAACTGGTCCAGCACCAGGAACAATGTGTAGGGGAACTGGTCCAGCACCAGGAACAATGTGTAGGGGAACTGGTCCAACACCAGGAACAATGTGTAGGGGAACTGGTCCAGCACCAGGAACAATGTGTAGGGGAACTAGTCCAGCACCAGGAACAATGTGTAGGGGAACTGGGCCAGCACCAGGAACAATGTGTAGGGGAACTGGTCCAGCACCAGGAACAATGTGTAGGGGAACTGGTCCAACACCAGGAACAATGTGTAGGGGAACTGGTCCAGCACCAGCGTCTGCCCACCAGCCACTCGATCAAGTGCCAGTCACATGATCAAGTGTTTCATGTTTCCCTCAGTAGGCCACTCCTATTAGGAGCTATGGACCTGCAAGATCCAGGCAGGCCCTCCCTCCCTTTGGAACCACTAGCCCAGGCAGGCTCCCTAATATCCCCCTGGCCCCTGGCCAACCCCCATCCCCCTCACTCTGCACCGTCAGATATCACATATTCACATCATTAGTAATACAACTTCCTCTCCCAGCTGTTGAATGACCATATATGTGCCTACCCGGTCCTCCTCATTGGATACTATTTTAAACCATTTTAAAGTTCAAAAGCCCTCGGTGGGTTCCAATCTTTGGACAAGTGCATGGGAAGTACAGGAGGAAATGTCCTTGGACAAAGTCCAGTGTTGACCTCCAAGTCCCACGAGTACCTCCTATAACTGTATTGTGATAGCTAAGTGCTGTCATCATTGTCCTCGGAGTGTAGTGGCCTTATGTACTGCCCGGCATTCCTGCCCTAGATCATCCATGGCATATTAGGCTTTTTTCCCAGCTATGCTTCAATTATATATTTGAAATCTCCCTTCAAACTTGACCTATTGTGCTTCAAACTTGACCTATTATGGATCTATTATGCTTCAAACTTGACCTATAATGCTTCAAACTTGACCTATTATGCTTCAAACTTGACCTATTGTGCTTCAAACTTGACTTATTGTGCTTCAAACTTGACCTATTATGCTTCAAACTTGACCTATTGTGCTTCAAACTTGACCTATAATGCTTCAAACTTGACCTATTGTGCTTCAAACTTGACCTATTATGCTTCAAACTTGACCTATTATGCTTCAAACTTGACCTATATTGTGAGATTCAAACTTGACCTATTATGCTTCAAACTTGACCTATTGTGCTTCAAACTTGACCTATAATGCTTCAAACTTGACCTATTGTGCTTCAAACTTGACCTATTGTGCTTCAAACTTGACCTATTGTGCTTCAAACTTGACCTATAATGCTTCAAACTTGACCTATTGTGCTTCAAACTTGACCTATTGTGCTTCAAACTTGACCTATTGTGCTTCAAACTTGACCTATTGTGCTTTAAACTTGACCTATTATGCTTCAAACTTGACCTATTGTGCTTCAAACTTGACCTATTGTGCTTCAAACTTGACCTATTGTGCTTCAAACCTATAATGCTTCAAACTTGACCTATTGTGCTTCAAACTTGACCTATTGTGCTTCAAACTTGACCTATTGTGCTTCAAACTTGACCTATTGTGCTTTAAACTTGACCTATTATGCTTCAAACTTGACCTATTGTGCTTCAAACTTGACCTATTGTGCTTTAAACTTGACCTATTGTGCTTCAAACTTGACCTATAATGCTTCAAACTTGACCTATTGTGCTTCAAACTTGACCTATTGTGCTTCAAACTTGACCTATTATGCTTCAAACTTGACCTATTATGCTTCAAACTTGACCTATTATGCTTCAAACTTGACCTATTGTGCTCCAAACTTGACCTATTATGCTTCAAACTTGACATATTGTGCTTCAAACTTGACCTATTGTGCTTCAAACTTGACCTATAATGCTTCAAACTTGACCCATTGTGCTTCAAACTTGACCTATTGTGCTTCAAACTTGACCTATTGTGCTTCAAACTTGACCTATTGTGCTTCAAACTTGACCTATTGTGCTTCAAACTTGACCTATTGTGCTTCAAACTTGACCTATTGTGCTTCAAACTTGACCTATTGTGCTTCAAACTTGACCTATTGTGCTTCAAACTTGACCTATTGTGCTTCAAACTTGACCTATTGTGCTTCAAACTTGACCTATAATGCTTCATACTTGACCTATTATGCTTCAAACTTGACCTTATATGGACCTATTATGCTTCAAACTTGACCTATTATGCTTTAAACTTGACCTATTGTGCTTCAAACTTGACCTATTGTGCTTCAAACTTGACCTATAATGCTTCAAACTTGACCTATTATGCTTCAAACTTGACCTATTATGCTTCAAACTTGACCTATAATGCTTCAAACTTGACCTATTGTGCTTCAAACTTGACCTATTGTGCTTCAAACTTGACCTATTGTGCTTCAAACTTGACCTATTATGCTTCAAACTTGACCTATTATGCTTCAAACTTGACCTATTATGCTTCAAACTTGACCTATTATGCTTCAAACTTGACCTATTATGCTTCAAACTTGACCTATTGTGCTTCAAACTTGACCTATTGTGCTTCAAACTTGACCTATTGTGCTTCAAACTTGACCTATAATGCTTCAAACTTGACCTATTGTGCTTCAAACTTGACCTATTGTGCTTCAAACTTGACCTATTATGCTTCAAACTTGACCTATTATGCTTTAAACTTGACCTATTGTGCTTCAAACTTGACCTATTGTGCTTCAAACTTGACCTATTATGCTTCAAACTTGACCTATTATGCTTCAAACTTGACCTATAATGCTTCAAACTTGACCTATTGTGCTTCAAACTTGACCTATTGTGCTTCAAACTTGACCTATTATGCTTCAAACTTGACCTATTATGCTTTAAACTTGACCTATTGTGCTTCAAACTTGACCTATTATGCTTCAAACTTGACCTATTATGCTTCAAACTTGACCTATTGTGCTTCAAACTTGACCTATTATGCTTCAAACTTGACCTATTGTGCTTCAAACTTGACCTATTATGCTTCAAACTTGACCTATAATGCTTCAAACTTGACCTATTGTGCTTCAAACTTGACCTATTGTGCTTCAAACTTGACCTATTATGCTTCAAACTTGACCTATTATGCTTTAAACTTGACCTATTGTGCTTCAAACTTGACCTATTATGCTTCAAACTTGACCTATTATGCTTCAAACTTGACCTATTGTGCTTCAAACTTGACCTATTGTGCTTCAAACTTGACCTATTATGCTTCAAACTTGACCTATTATGCTTCAAACTTGACCTATTATGCTTCAAACTTGACCTATTATGCTTTAAACTTGACCTATTGTGCTTCAAACTTGACCTATTATGCTTCAAACTTGACCTATTATGCTTCAAACTTGACCTATTGTGCTTCAAACTTGACCTATTGTGCTTCAAACTTGACCTATTGTGCTTCAAACTTGACCTATTATGCTTCAAACTTGACCTATTATGCTTCAAACTTGACCTATAATGCTTCAAACTTGACATATTATGCTTCAAACTTGACCTATTATGCTTCAAACTTGACCTATTATGCTTCAAACTTGACCTATTATGCTTCAAACTTGACCTATAATGCTTCAAACTTGACCTATTATGTTTCAATGTCTCCTCTACTTGTCCTAGTCCTTCCTCGTGTATCGGCAGAAATGATTGAAACAAATGTACCAGATTTTTTCCCTTCATCCTCAACTTCTCTTCTTCGTGAATAAAAGAAATGGCCTCACTGTGCAGTCAGACACAAAGCATCCTCTTCCAAGATAGCTTTGAAGTGCACTAGCTTTGCAATAGGAACCCCCTGCTCGCAGAAACTCTGCCATTACCTTAACTTGGTAGACTCACTGTTGTTCTGAAAGACACTCTCTTTGGGTGGACATATTTGTAAGGGCACTGGCAATATCCAACTCTCTTGATGGCTTCTGCTTGACACTTAGCGTGCTAGCTCCCATGTTTAGAAGACTTCACAAGGTATATATATATATAGTAATAAATAGAGAAGTATTGGGATGGCTAGTCCTACTATAGTTTCATGCTAATGCAATCATCAGGGACCAACTGAGGTGGCATGTGAGAGGTGGGGCAGGCAAGTGGGGTGATGCAAGTCCATGGATGGGCGTTAATGAATGGGTGTTGATGAATGTGATAATTCAAATGCTCTTGAGGAGAAACTTGTTCTTGTGCCTACACTTTGAAAGGAATCCTGATCGCTTGTTCAATGATGTTTGGCTGTCGGAGTAGATAATGTGGAATTTTTCAGCAATGCATAAGTTGCAACGTTTCAATATGGTGGAATATGATGCTGCTCTGTCGATACTGGCCCATTTTATGTTGAGTCGGGTTTTGCTGTCTTTAAGTTTCCATATGTATTTGGAGAGTTCTGTAGTGTTTCTCTTGTTTTCATGGTTGAAGGAGAACTTGTGGTTTGTGTAGCGTGCCTTGAAAGTTGTATCCGTGTGTGTTTTTCGTCATGGTCGGTGGAGACGGAGGCTTTATAAACTATAGATGTGGCGAAGCAGTGCCCATCCAGCGGGCAATCTTTCTTATTTCGGCAGCTGCATGACTTGCTTGGCTCTTGTTGTAGGTTGATAGGTTTGTTGTGGGACATAATTATGCTGTTCATGTTTCTGCAGCAAGAGTAGTTGACCTTGACATTGTTGGCATTGAATATTTTGTGCAGCTCATTGCCCTTGGGGAAGTGTAACTTGACGGGGTTGAGGAAAGATTTGCCGATGTTGGTGGCTACATGTTTGCTGAAGGGTGGGCTGTATCATATTATCTGCCTGCCTCTTGACTTTTTGGTGGGCTTAGTGCTATTTTTTGTTGTTGGGGGTTGAAAACTCATTTGGTATTCGTGTCCACTGTTGTGGAGAGCTTTCTGGTAGTCTGGTGCTGCCTTTCTGAAGGTACTCTCGTTATCGGAAATGCTGTTGATTATCTTATTGATGGATAGGGAGATGTTCTTTATTATAGATGGAGGGTGGTTTGATCTTTTTTGGAATGGCTGTTAGGCTTTTGGTATGGTTGGTATGACCCGTGGGCGAGGTCAAGTGTCACATCGAGGAAGTTGGTGATCTTGGTATTGGTGTGGATGGTGATGCGGAGGTCGAATGCATGGAAGATAGATATAATTTCCTTCTTCATCCTCTCGCATTGCCTTGGTGATGTGTCATGGAGTATTGCAAGTCCATCATCTCTATAAAGCCCAATTTTGTGCTTGGCTGCGAGATGCGACACGAGGAATGTGCCAATGAGCTCACATATCTCCGCTCCATCATAGCTCCCCATGGTGACATCGAAGAGGTTGGTGGTGTTTCCTCTTTGCCCATGTTGTGCTGCTGAACAGTACCGATTTTCATGCGTGCCAGATGACTTCAGCTTCCTCATCAGTGATGGTGGTGCATTGTTTAGCAAATGCCATTGTGTCTGAAAGTAGCTGTTTCTTGATTGAGGGCTCTATTATGTCAAAGGTGATGAAGGTCTGCCTAGGTCTGCCTGGGTTTGTGGGGGATGTTGGAGAACCACTTGATGACAGAGGAAGTGTTCTTCCATTGCTGCAGGTTCGTTTTCAGCAGGATATCATTGTTAACGCGATCCAGGATGGTTTTGCTAACAAGGCCTATCTCTGATTTGGTAGGGTTGATTAGTCGACAGCTAGGGTTGTTCTGGAAGTTTTCCTTGTCCTTTCAGGGTGATGAAGGCTTCACTCATAGGCATGCATTCTACTCTGTCATCGATGTCTAGGCTAGCAGTGATTCTCTTGGCCTCATGGTTTATCTCGGCAACGTCACCTTCACCGGCCTTCTTGTAGGTTTTAGTGATGTTTTCCTGCAGGAGTTTCCTGTATTGGTCGCATTTTAGCTTGTAGAAGTTGGATGATTTATCTGCACGTATGATCAGTTCCTCCGACTTGTTAATCTTTTTGATGTCTTGTTTAAGTTTATTTTGGAATTGGCATTTGACATTTCTGAATTCCACCGTCTCCACCATTTTCAGGACCTCTGCTTCGAAGAGTTTAGGTCCTTCAGTTGAGGGGGGTACTTATTTGTTTTGAAACCATACATTTGCTTCACTTGCTTGTCTTTGCTGCCATTTAGGAGGTGGAATGCTTTCCATCTCATGCGCTTTAGAACACTCTCAGTTTTGTCAATGAGCATCCTCTTGTAGTCTTTGGTAGATGGAATAGGGATGTTCTTCATTGAGTACTCAAAGTTAGCCGTTCCATTATTTTGATGCCTTCTTGGCGATAGTGCTCAACCAGTGGGAGTGTAGGTACTTGGAAGGTAGTTTGCTGGTGAAGGCTACAAATTGTGCTCAATAGCTCTGCTTTAAAACAGCATTGAGCACTATTTGTAGCTTTCACCAGCAAACTACTTCCAAGTATATATATATATATTTTGAGAAATGAGCTCAGTAGCAAAAGCTATTTATAGCCTTACATACGTAATAACATGATAGGTAGAAAAATGTTTGAAGTTAGGCGAAGAATTGTTTAATAAAGCGTTTGAAGGAAGAGAGTGAGGACGAGGATCTAATGGAGGTTGGGAGTGAGTTCCAAAGAGCTGTTGCGGAGGGAACGAAAGACTGCATAGCTGCAGTGTGGGAGAATGGGATTATGATGTTCGATGGGTGATATTGGCGAGAAGACATTCATGAGTATAGTAGGAGCTAATTGGATTGAGTCTGGAGGGAAGTGGATGTAATTGTTTATTAATTAGAAGGAGCTTGGCCCGAGCACGTCGTGTAGGAAGTTTAAAGGTGGAGAGGTTGGATGCATAGTCAGAAGTCCATTGGCGAGTACAGAGTCTGAGTGCATAGTGCTGAATGTGTTCTAAGGATTTTGAATTACAAGAAGAGGTAGGAGGTGACCACACAGAGGAACAGGAACTTAGATGAGGGAGAACTAATGTGGTGTCAAGTTTAATTAGCATATGAGAGGATAAGTGATGGTAAAGGTTGCGATAAATTAATCCTATTATTTTCCTTGATTTAGTGCGTACTTTGCTAATGTGCAGGTTCCAGGAGAGGTTAGAGGTGAAAGTAACTCCTAAGTATGTAAATGAAGTGATGAGATCAGGGGGAGTGCTATTGAGGACCTATACAGTGGAGTATGAGGATGCGAGGGGTTTACGAGAGATCATCATGTACTTGCTCTTATTTGGGTTAATTATTAGGAGACAGGAAGATAGCCATGGTGATATAATGTCAATGTCTGATTGCACTGAATCTAAGGAAGAGGTGGAAGAGAATGGATGGGAGAGGAGGATGTCGTCTGCATAGAGAGTAAGTGTAGAAGATGTCGAGAGTGGGAGCTTTGCAATATCGTTAATGTAAAGAACAAAGAGAAGAGGACCAAGAATAGATCCTTGAGGTACTTCAGAGGATGCACGACACGAAGAAGAGTAAACACCACAGATAGTGACACTCAGTGACCAGGCCGTAAGATAGGAAGTGAGCCAACAGAGGAGGTGAGAAGGAATATTAAGTGAGGACAGAGTGTTTAAGAGTGGTCTATGCGGCACAGAGTCAAAAGCTTTCTTGAACGTCTAGAAAGACTGCACAGACAGACTTGTGGGCATCCAGGGAAGTAAACCAGGATTGAGTTACGTTAAGTATTGCTATTTCAGTAGACAGGCCTGGGCGAAATTTGAACTGAACGTTTGACAAAACATCTCGCAAGGTGATAAGGACAAAACATCTTGTAAGGTGATAAGCTTGTTTAAATAGTTAAATATGTGGAGTTCTAATACCTTGCTTATTAGGGATAATAAGGAGATTGGATGATAGTCCTTGGGGAAAGGTAGGTGGAGATGTTTTTGGGATAGGAACTACAAAGGAATGCTTCCAGTCAAGTGGGTAGTGCACCAGTAGAGAGGGAGGAATTAAAGATAAGAGAAAGAGGAATTGATATGGATGCAGCTGTGGATCTAAGCATTCCGGCAGAGATAGAATCAAGCTGTGCTTCTTTTAATAGACAAAGTTTCCTGACCTTAAAGAAGACTTCACATGACTGACAGCACATGTATAGCCGGTGCAGGGAGACAGCGGCTAGTGCAGAGTTCAGCTGGCTCTGAGTGCATTGTTAATGACATAATGACATGTGCAATGGTTTACACCTTGTGCATCTACGTAGGCATTAGCACATCAGCAACAAAATACTATTAATAAAAATCCACAGAAAAAGCAGTCCATTATGCTGACCTAATGTGTCAGGCCTAGTACTACTACAAGTCCCAGATGTCTGTATAGTTAGTGAGTGAACAGTTTGAGTGGCGAGTTGAGCAAGAGTTTGCAGGATAGCACTTAGCATTAATTAAGAGAAATCCACACCACATAATGAGCTCAAAGTTGTGGAATGTTCAAAACATGTTTTTGTTGTTTAGTATCCAGTACAATTCTGTGGAGCTCTTTCCCTTTGATCTTGCCAGCCAACCGCATGCACCTGAACTTGCTAGCCATGTGCGGCGAGGAGAGCCACTAGCACTGATCTTGTGACAGCCACATCAATAACTTTGTCCTGGCCATATGTATGTAGAGAGAGCTCACCAATGGCTGCAGATATGCAAGATGCAGCTCTAATTAAGGTGGTCCTTCATCCCAGACTCACAGGATGGCCTCATCCTATCCCAGACTCACAGGCTGGCCTCATCCTATCCCAGACTCACAGGCTGGCCTCACCCTATCACAGACTCACAGGCTAGCCTCATCCTATCCCAGACTCACAGGCTGGCCTCACCCTATCACAGACTCACAGGCTAGCCTCACCCTATCACAGACTCACAGGCTAGCCTCACCCTATCCCAGACTCACAGGCTAGCCTCACCCTATCACAGACTCACAGGCTAGCCTCACCCTATCCCAGACTCACAGGCTAGCCTCATCCTATCCCAGACTCACAGGCTAGCCTCACCCTATCACAGCTGGCCTCACCCTATCCCAGACTCACAGGCTAGCCTCACCCTATCACAGACTCACAGGCTGGCCTCACCCTATCCCAGACTCACAGGCTAGCCTCACCCTATCACAGACTCACAGGCTGGCCTCACCCTATCCCAGACTCACAGGCTGGCCTCACCCTATCCCAGACTCACTGGCTGGCCTCACCCTATCCCAGACTCACAGGCTAGCCTCATCCTATCACAGACTCACAGGCTGGCCTCATCCTATCACAGATGATTCTTTTCAACTGCAAAGAATGCCAGTCGATCTCAAGCAAGTCTCAGTGGTGTCTAAAGGTACCACTGCCTCTGTATATTAGAATGTTCATAGTGTCAGTTTGCTCCAAGTGTGATCTAGTCTACAGGTAGAGAACCAGCTGGCCACTGCTGCAGGTCAGTACACTAAAGAGAGCTAGTTCTAGAGAACCAGCTGGCCACTGCTGCAGGTCAGTACACTAAAGAGAGCTAGTTCTAGAGAACCAGCTGGCCACTACTGCAGGTCAGTACACTAAAGAGAGCTAGTTCTAGAGAACCAGCTGGCCACTACTGCAGGTCAGTACACTAAAGAGAGCTAGTTCTAGAGAGCCAGCTGGCCACTGCTGCAGGTCAGTACACTAAAGAGAGCTAGTTCTAGAGAGCCAGCTGGCCACTACTGCAGGTCAGTACACTAAAGAGAGCTAGTTCTAGAGAGCCAGCTGGCCACTGCTGCAGGTCAGTACACTAAAGAGAGCTAGTTCTAGAGAGCCAGCTGGTCACTGCTGCAGGTCAGTACACTAAAGAGAGCTAGTTCTAGAGAACCAGCTGGCCACTGCTGCAGGTCAGTACACTAAAGAGAGCTAGTTCTAGAGAGCCAGCTGGCCACTGCTGCAGGTCAGTACACTAAAGAGAGCTAGTTCTAGAGAGCCAGCTGGCCACTGCTGCAGGTCAGTACACTAAAGAGAGCTAGTTCTAGAGAGCCAGCTGGCCACTGCTGCAGGTCAGTACACTAAAGAGAGCTAGTTCTAGAGAGCCATCTGGCCACTGCTGCAGGTCAGTACACTAAAGAGAGCTAGTTCTAGAGAGCCAGCTGGCCACTGCTGCAGGTCAGTACACTAAAGAGAGCTAGTTCTAGAGAGCCAGCTGGCCACTGCTGCAGGTCAGTACACTAAAGAGAGCTAGTTTTAGAGAACCAGCTGGCCACTGCTGCAGGTCAGTACACTAAAGAGAGCTAGTTCTAGAGAGCCAGCTGGCCACTGCTGCAGGTCAGTACACTAAAGAGAGCTAGTTCTAGAGAGCCAGCTGGCCACTGCTGCAGGTCAGTACACTAAAGAGAGCTAGTTCTAGAGAGCCAGCTGGCCACTGCTGCAGGTCAGTACACTAAAGAGAGCTAGTTCTAGAGAACCAGCTGGCCACTGCTGCAGGTCAGTACACTAAAGAGAGCTAGTTCTAGAGAACCAGCTGGCCACTGCTGCAGGTCAGTACACTAAAGAGAGCTAGTTCTAGAGAACCAGCTGGCCACTGCTGCAGGTCAGTACACTAAAGATAGCTAGTTCTAGAGAGCCAGCTGGCCACTGCTGCAGGTCAGTACACTAAAGAGAGCTAGTTCTAGAGAACCAGCTGGTCACTGCTGCAGGTCAGTACACTAAAGAGAGCTAGTTCTAGAGAACCAGCTGGCCACTGCTGCAGGTCAGTACACTAAAGAGAGCTAGTTCTAGAGAGCCAGCTGGCCACTGCTGCAGGTCAGTACACTAAAGAGAGCTAGTTCTAGAGAGCCAGCTGGCCACTGCTGCAGGTCAGTACACTAAAGAGGGCTAGTTCTAGAGAACCAGCTGGCCACTGCTACAGGTCAGTACACTAAAGAGGGCTAGTTCTAGAGAACCAGCTGGCCACTGCTGCAGGTCAGTACACTAAAGAGAGCTAGTTCTAGAGAGCCAGCTGGCCACTGCTGCAGGTCAGTACACTAAAGAGAGCTAGTTCTAGAGAGCCAGCTGGCCACTGCTGCAGGTCAGTACACTAAAGAGAGCTAGTTCTAGAGAGCCAGCTGGCCACTGCTGCAGGTCAGTACACTAAAGAGAGCTAGTTCTAGAGAGCCAACTGGCCACTGCTGCAGGTCAGTACACTAATGAGAGCTAGTTCTAGAGAGCCAGCTGGCCACTGCTGCAGGGTCAGTACACTAAAGAGAGCTAGTTCTAGAGAACCAGCTGGCCACTGCTGCTGGTCAGTACACTAAAGAGAGCTAGTTCTAGAGAGCCAGCTGGCCACTGCTGCAGGTCAGTACACTAAAGAGAGCTAGGTGTTGTGTGTGTCAGTCAGCTAGAGCACGAGTCTGATAACATTGGAGCTCTGGATAACCTACTTGAGGTCATGACATCTCAAGCACACTACTGCTGCAGATTCCTTCCACAAATGTAATAGTTTCTCCGAGTGATTCAAGAGGAAACCAGGGTCAAAGTGCAATAACATTACCCTCAGCCAGTGCCACCGAACATCATTCTACGTATAGCATATACCTATAGTTGTATTCACCAAGGCAAGTCTGTGTGTCCCCAAGACTCCTAATAGCACTACTACTACTACTACTACTACTACTACTACTACTAATCTCTCTGGACATCTAGAGAATCAGCTGAAGTATTGGCTGTGGCTGTTATTCAACTAGATCACAGGAAGGGGACATAGCCAGGCATGCTGCCACACCTCTAATCATAATATCACTGCCGACTTACCTCAGACTCACTTAGTCTCCTTTTACAAGATGGCACTATGGCAGGCATGGCCAGGAATGGCCAGGCATGGGGTGGCACTATGGCAGGCATGGCCAGGCATGGCCAGGAATGGCCAGGCATGGGGTGACACATGGCAGGCATGGCCAGGTATGGGGTGGCACATGGCAGGCATGGCCAGGCATGGCAGGCATGGGGTGGCACTATGGCATGCATGGCCAGGCATGGGGTGGCACTATGGCAGGCATGGGGTGGCACTATGTGGGCATGCATGGCCAGGCATGGGGTGGCACTATGTGGGCATGCATGGCCAGGCATGGGGTGGCACTATGGCAGGCATGCGGTGGCACTATGGCATGCATGGCCAGGCATGGGGTAGCATTATGGCAGGCATGGCCAGGCATGGGGTGGCACATGGCAGATATGGCCAGGCATATTTCTGTGGGATTGGCCTGATGCACATGGTGAAGATGAGTTCTGGATTTCTCAAGGCAGTTAATCTCACGAGAACAAGACCTGTTACTCTGAGCACTGGCATCAGCCAAGCATCAGCAAGATGCCTTCCTGTCCACTGAAGGATGTATTATGAGGGGCCAAGCATCAGCAAGATGTCTTCCTGTCCACTGAAGGATGCATTATGAGGAGCCAAGCATCAGCAAGATGTCTTTGTCGGGGTCGGGTCTGCATTAGGTCTCCGATCCACCAGTTAATAAGCTGCCACCAGAGATATCCTCAAGACAAGGTAGGGGTTAGTCTACCCAAGACTCGGTTAGAGATTCAACAACTTATCTTATGCCAAGAAAATAGGATATCTGCATCACTACTCAGGGGGTGGCTTTAAATAGTCTGTCCCCCTTTGGTTCTGCCTTTACCATATCACATGGGATGCTGTAATATATGACCAATTGGATCAGTCCACCTATAAGGATTATGATGGTGTTGTTATGAATAAAGGAACAGGTGAATATGTACTGAAACACGCACGTGGTTTATACGGTATGTGTAAATTCTCTTTGTCTTGGCTCTTCTCTGTCTATCTCTCTAGGTCTCTCCCCCTTCTCTCTCCTCCCCTCTCTCATGTCGGTCCAGTGGGTCCTGACATCTCCCCCTCGCGAGATTGCAGTGGTCCTCCACAGCCACCCAGTCTTGTCTAGATAGGGCATCCGCGTTAGTGTTCTTACTCCCAGGCCGGTACCGTATCTCGAAGTCATAGTGTTGTAGACGGAGGCACCATCTAGTGAGGCGGGGATTCAGGTGTTTGGCTGTGTGTAGGAATGTGAGAGCTCTGTGGTCCGTCTGGACTACAAAGTGGCGACCCGTAAGGTAAATGTCAAAGTGTTCAATAGCTGAAACCACCGCTAAACCCTCCAGCTCAGTAGCAGCATAGTGTTGCTCAGCCGGCTTTAACTGCCTGGAGTAGAAACCAGTTGGCATTTCTTGGGAATCACGGATGACGCTCAATGTACCCGAGATACCACAACTGGAGGCATCCGTCTGTAGGATATATACATCATGGGGTTGGGGAACAATAAGGGAACAACTATTGGCAAGGGTATTACACAAATAGAGAAAATCAGACATCATTGCATCATTCCAAACAACAAGTAATGGCGCGGACTTCCGCGTTGCTTGTGACAAGTGCACCGAGTGCTGCGCAAAATCTTTGATAAAACGGCGATAGTAGCCGGTGACTCCAAGGAACCGACGTATTCCTGACTGTGTTTCGGACGCTTGTATGTTCTAATGTCCTTGACTCGAGCTTCTGGAACAGAGATGTGTCCTTCACCAGCCACATGTCCAAGGAACTCTATCTTGGTAGCTCCCCACTTGCACTTGCTGGGTTTGAGGGTGAGACCGTGCTGCCTAAAGCGATCCAGGACCATAGAGACGTGTTTGAGATGTTCATCCCAGTCCTGACTAAAAATGACCACGTCGTCTATGTAGGCATTGGCAAATGTTGGAATATCAGCCAGGACGACATGCATTAGGCGCTGGAAGGTTGCGGGCGCGTTGCGCAAGCCAAAGGGCATCATGGTGTACTCCCATTTTCCCCATGGCGTACAAAATGCTGTCTTGCATTGATCCTCCTTTGATACCGGGATCTGATGGAATCCTTTTGTTAAGTCCATCTTGGTTAGAAATCGGGCATTCCCAATCTGTGAGAGCATATCGTCGACACGAGGCATCTGATATGGGTCGGGTGTAGTGATGTTATTTATCTTACGGAAGTCTAGGCAGAGCCGCACTGATCCATCTGGTTTACGGATGGGAACAACAGGAGATGACCATGGGCCGAAGGAGGGTTTGAGTACTCCTTTCTCAGCAAGATCCCGGATCTCCTCTCTCAGCTGGTTGATCCAAAGTGGTGGTAGTCTGGCGAGATAACCTCTGATGGGTGAAGCTTCGCCTGTATCTATCTTCAAGCGTACCGTATTTGTCTTGCCTAACATCTCTGTTACTACATCAGTGTAACTAGACAATAAGGTGGTTACTTGCCTCTGTTGCTCCTCAGTCAACTCTGCTCCTAGCTTCTGGGTCACTTCCTTCTCATCCCCAAGCTCCTCCTCCTCTTGGGCCACAGTCACCCGTAAAACTGCGGCCTCTGGAGCGATCCAGGACTTAATCCTGTTGATGTGAACAACCTGTTTTCTGTTCCGTCTGGATGGCACAGCTATTTCTAGAGTGACATCCGAGATGAGTCTGGTGACTTCGTATGGACCATCCCAGACATCCTCAAGCTTCCCACGGAGGTCCGGTGCTCTGATCAGCACCATGTCTCCTTCCTTGAATGTGCGTACCTTGGCTTTCACATCATAGTGTCTCTTCATGCGAGCTTTTGCCAGCGCTTCCCGCTCCTTCACCACCTCCCTGGTCATCTCGAGGTGGTCCGCCAGCTCGTTCACCCAGTCGACGACATTGGTGCTGGTCATACCACCATCAGTCCATCCTTCGTGTAAGATTTCCAGGGGTCCTCTAAGAGCCCTACCGTACACAATCTCAAAAGAAGAAAAACCAGCGTTAGAATGGGGTGAATTGCGATATGCAAACAAAAATTTTTTTAGTAGTAAGTCCCAATCTTTCTGCCTATCCTCACATTTCCTGAGCATGTGCTTGAGTGATCCATGCCATCGCTCAAGTGCTCCATCTGTTTGGGGATGGTATGGGGAAGTCTTTAACTGTTTAATATTGCACAAGGTACAGAGCTGTTTCATGAGCCGGCTCATAAATACTGACCCCTGGTCTGTTAGGAGCTCAGATGGGAGGCCTATACGGGGAAAATTTTCCATCATTGCATCAGCGACTGTAGTCGCTTCTACCTTTCTCAGGGGTATAGCATCAGGATATTTGGAACACAAACACATACATGTGAGCAAGTACTTGTTCCCACGGGTTGTCCGAGGTAAAGGACCTACAAGATCAAAAGCAACTCGTGAAAAGGGGGTTTGGATTATAGGTAGAGGGTGTAAAGGGGCTTTAGCTGGGTTGGATTTTCCTGCTTTCTGGCAGTCAGGGCACGCCACACACCACAGGCGTATGTCCTTGGTCATCCCTGGCCACATAAACAGTCTTTGGATTGCTGCTTTAGTTTTCCTAATGGAAAAGTGGCCACTAAGGCGGTTGTTGTGAGCTAGCTTAAGGACAGTTTTCCTCCTCCCAAGTGGAAGAACTATTCTCTGTCTGGTGTGACCTGTCTCCTCCTCTAATGTATGCCTGAGCAAGCCCTGGTCCCAATGGTATCCTTGTTTGTTACTTTCAGCTAATGATCGAACATGAGTGAGGGTTTCATCCTCCTCCTGTTCTACCCTCAACAAATCTCTATCTGCATTACTGTCGGCTAGGGCTGGGAGTGGTAAAAGGTCGCCTGGCCCGTCAGGGATACTCTGTACTACCTTCAGTACGGGGTCATTAGAGAATAGATCGTCGTCAAATTCAAAAATGTTACTCAAAGGGGTTGGTTCTGCACTTGACATAAGGTCAGCTCTCTCATCTTGTTCGTCCCTTTCCTTCTTTTGTTTATTCTCTGCTCTTGTCAACAAAACCTGGCAGGAATATTCTTCCTGCTGCTCTTTATGGAGCTTGGCAATATAGTGGAATAAATTGAGGTCAGCACCTAACAGTACTCTATCAGGACCTCCTTCCAAAACTGCTACCAATCGTTTCATCTGATACTGCCCTACAGTAATCCAAACCCGAGCTAGGGGCCTAGAGATAACTCTCTGATCTGCCACTACCAGGAGCTTATAGTCACCGGTATACTCATGTGGGAGAACCATATCCTCTCTCACAAGAGTGATCTCTGCCCCAGTATCGTACTTCATGACACAAGGCTCATCTCTCACTTTCCCTCTAATGTACACATTGGACCTACCCTCTTTACTTAGGATTAACGCCACTTTAACTGGACAGTCCGGTTTCTTGTGGCCCTTCTTCCCGCAGCTGTAGCATGTTGGGACCCAGGGATCCTCGCGTGGTGATGGTGGTGTTACTCCTGAAGGTGGGGGTCTGTTGTGGTGTTCAGTTTGCTGCTCTCCTTTCCTGTCCGATTTCCCCCTGTAGTTCTGCTGCTGCCAGCTCTGGCTAGGTCTGGTGTAGTTCGAGCGTTCGCGTTTTACCGCATTCCGCTCATCGACAATGTTGGCTGCATCCAATATTGAGATTGGTTTCCAGAGACGGACAAAATCTGCATCCTCTGGGTGAAATAGAGAAAGAAGTTTAGACATTGAAATCATATTCTTTACCTCTTGCACCGTGGTGCAATTATCTGTCATACGGTCTACCATAGTTTCCACCAGGCGTGCCGTCTGCTGCCACGTATCTGTGTACTTTTTTTTGAGAGTCCAGAATTCTCTCTGGCATCTCTCTATAGACATCCCCATCGCTTTGAGGAGTTCTTCTTTGAGGGAGGAGTAGGTAGCTGCTGCTCGTCGGGGTACATTATGGGTATAAGCATCTAGAGCCTTCCCAGCTAACAAGGGTATTAACCTACTGGGCCACTGCTCTACACTAATTCCAGCATCCTGCATTACATGCTCAAACCTGCTCAGATATGCCGTAGGATGCTCCATGTCTGTCCAGGGAGTCATCCTGTCAGCAAGTCTACTCCGCTTAGATGTCTCTTGTCTCCTATCCTCCCACTCCATTTGTTTTTCAAATCGTTCATCCTCCCATTTTTGTCGCTCCCACTCTAGTTTCCTTCTCTCCTTTTCGACTTCGACCATTAGTTCCTGCTGTTTCTGTTCCTTAGCTATGTGGGACTCCTGTAGTTGGATCAGTCTTTCCTCTGTCTGCAAACTCCTGTTGGCTGTTTCCGTCTGGGAGAGAACCAGCTGGGTTAGGAGGTCCGTTATTTGGGACTGTCGGGTTTGGGAAGGCTGAGTCATCCTCTTGTCTGATGGTTAGCTCAGAAGGAGGAATAACTGTAACCAATGAAGTAGTTCAGTAGCTATGCAATAATTCGATGGCTAGAAGATGTAGTTTACCGCTGCCACCATGTGTCGGGGTCGGGTCTGCATTAGGTCTCCGATCCACCAGTTAATAAGCTGCCACCAGAGATATCCTCAAGACAAGGTAGGGGTTAGTCTACCCAAGACTCGGTTAGAGATTCAACAACTTATCTTATGTCAAGAAAATAGGATATCTGCATCACTACTCAGGGGGTGGCTTTAAATAGTCTGTCCCCCTTTGGTTCTGCCTTTACCATATCACATGGGATGCTGTAATATATGACCAATTGGATCAGTCCACCTATAAGGATTATGATGGTGTTGTTATGAATAAAGGAACAGGTGAATATGTACTGAAACACGCACGTGGTTTATACGGTATGTGTAAATTCTCTTTGTCTTGGCTCTTCTCTGTCTATCTCTCTAGGTCTCTCCCCCTTCTCTCTCCTCCCCTCTCTCATGTCGGTCCAGTGGGTCCTGACAGTCTTCCTGTCTACTGAAGGATGCATTATGAGGGGCCAGGCATCAGCAAGATGCCTTCCTGTCCACTGAAGGATGCATTATGAGGGGCCAGGCATCAGCAAGATGTCTTCCTGTCCACTGAAGGATGCATTATGAGGGGCCAGGCATCAGCAAGATGTCTTCCTGTCCACTGAAGAATGCACTATGAGCAGCCAAGCATCAGCAAGATGTCTTCCTGTCCACTGAAGAATGTATTATGAGGAGCCAAGCGTCAGCAAGATGTCTTCCTGTCCACTGAAGGATGCACTATGAGCAGCCAAGCATCAGCAAGATGTCTTCCTGTCCACTGAAGGATGTATTATGAGGAGCCAAGCATCAGCAAGATGTCTTCCTGTCCACTGAAGGATGTATTATGAGGGGCCAGGCATCAGCAAGATGTCTTCCTGTCCACTGAAGGATGCATTATGAGGGGCCAGGCATCAGAAAGATGTCTTCCTGTCCACTGAAGGATGTATTATGAGGGGCCAGGCATCAGCAAGATGTCTTCCTGTCCACTGAAGGATGTATTATGAGTGGCCAAGCGTCAGCAAGATGCCTTCCTGTCCACTGAAGGATGTATTATGAGGAGCCAAAGCGTCTTGGAGAGAGACAACGATTGAAAAGTGTCCAACGTTCCAATTCTTGGATCCTGTACTCAGAATGGAGAGAATGGCTAATATTTGGCAGGGCCCTTGGTGAAGCTGACTTCCTCTCAATGCTGAATATCTCCGTGGTGCTTTGCATTGGATTATTACCATTAAGCTCGTTTGGTGCATGTTCACATCTGAGACTTGGGAAGTCTCCAGCATCCACTATCCAAGAATTTTAAGTGCATGGACAAGGAGTTGTTCGCAAAACCCAAACCATTTCATAGCTATGATAAATGATCAGTCTTATGAGAGGAACAATGAGTTGGTCTGGTGGTGTTGTGGGACTCACCGAGAATCCTTCAGCTTTCTGGACCTCAGGGCTAGACTATAAGGGAATTTGCAATGCAATATCCACCAGAGGTCACACTAAATGTTCACATCATGAAGAAGGGCTTTCTGCACAGCAAACTTTCAAACAGCAAGTTCTTTCTCTGGTGCACACCAGTGAAGACCGGGCAATCCATTTCCTGCCCCTCCTGAACCGCTGACCTTGCACATGCTGTTAATGAGTGTGTAAGTGGGTATGCCCTCACATGCTGTTAATGAGTGTGTAAGTGGGTGTGCCCTCACATGCTGTTAATGAGTGTGTAAGTGGGTGTGCCCTCACATGCACTTGATGAGTGTGTAAGTGGGTGTGCCCTCACATGAGTGTGTAAGTGGGTGTACCCTGGCAGGATAGAAGCTCTTGGCAAAGAGCAGGCAACAAATATTAATAATCCATTATTTTACATTGTATCTACTCCACACACTAATCTTTTGAAGAGAGCTGCCTTGCACTTTTCAAAAGGCCCAACCCTGTAGAGCAAGGCCCACACAGACAATCATTGAGATCAGCCCAGTTCATTTGATGTCATGGCCGCTTTGAGGTACTCTGATAGGACACCTCCTCCCTACAAACCACATCACATTGGATGAGTACAGCAGTGGATTTTTGCTTCACAGAACACACCTACTACTAGAGTGGATGTTGGCTAGGAGACATGCACCATGGAGATATCAAGGCCACCACAAGAGACAAGCCAGGCAGAGGGGATGAAAAGGACAGCAACTGGGAAGAACAAAGTGCCGAGAACTGGCGGGGACTTCTTGTGCCGATGACGTTAACCAGCAAGACCTGTTTGAATTGCTCTCACACAAAAAAGGATGGAAGTGTTGTCCTGTATGAGGCCTGGAAATGTTGTCCTGTGTGAGGCTGTCCTGTGTGTGGCCAGGAAGTGTTGTCCTGTGTGTGGCCTGGAAGTGTTGTCCTGTGTGTGGCCTGGAAGTGTTGTCCTGTGTGTGGCCTGGAAGTGTTGTCCTGTGTGTGGCCTGGAAGTGTTGTCCTGTGTGTGGCCTGGAAGTGTTGTCCTGTGTGAGGCCTGGAAGTGTTGTCCTGTGTGTGGCCTGGAAGTGTTGTCCTGTGTGTGGCCTGGAAGTGTTGTCCTGTGTGAGGCCTGGAAGTGTTGTCCTGTGTGAGGCCTGGAAGTGTTGTCCTGTGTGAGGCCTGGAAGTGTTGTCCTGTGTGTGGCCTGGAAGTGTTGTCCTGTGTGAGGCCTGGAAGTGTTGTCCTGTGTGTGGCCTGGAAGTGTTGTCCTGTGTGAGGCCTGGAAGTGTTGTCCTGTGTGTGGCCTGGAAGTGTTGTCCTGTGTGTGGCCTGGAAGTGTTGTCCTGTGTGTGGCCTGGAAGTGTTGTCCTGTGTGTGGCCTGGAAGTGTTGTCCTGTGTGTGGCCTGGAAGTGTTGTCCTGTGTGAGGCCTGGAAGTGTTGTCCTGTGTGTGGCCTGGAAGTGTTGTCCAGTGTGTGGCCTGGAAGTGTTGTCCTGTGTGTGGCCTGGAAGTGTTGACCTGTGTGACAAGAACTTCCATCCCATAGCACTAGACCCTCACACCTTGTACTGTCATAGATCTACTGTTTTCTGGAAGACTTGGCAGGTGTTCTCTGTCACAAAACCTGTGAACTGACACTGTCAATGAAGCAAGCAGGGAGTTATTCTACCACGGACACAGTGTTAATGAAGCAAGCAGGGAGTTATTCTACCACGGACACAGTGTTAATGAAGCAAGCAGGGAGTTATTCTACCACGGACACAGTGTTAATTAAGCAAGCAGGGAGTTATTCTACCACGGACACAGTGTTAATGAAGCAAGCAGGGAGTTATTCTACCATGGACAGTGTTAATGAAGCAAGCAGGGAGTTATTCTACCACGGACACAGTGTTAATGAAGCAAGCAGGGAGTTATTCTACCACGGACACAGTGTTAATGAAGCAAGCAGGGAGTTATTCTACCACGGACACAGTGTTAATTAAGCAAGCAGGGAGTTATTCTACCACGGACACAGTGTTAATGAAGCAAGCAGGGAGTTATTCTACCATGGACAGTGTTAATGAAGCAAGCAGGGAGTTATTCTACCACGGACACAGTGTTAATGAAGCAAGCAGGGAGTTATTCTAGTGTTAATGAAGCAAGCAGGGAGTTATTCTACCACGGACACAGTGTTAATGAAGCAAGCAGGGAGTTATTCTACCGCAGACACAGTGTTAATGAAGCAAGCAGGGAGTTATTCTACCACGGATACCGGATACAGTGTTAATGAAGCAAGCAGGGAGTTATTCTACCGCGGACACAGTGTTAATGAAGCAAGCAACCACGGACACAGTGTTAATGAAGCAAGCAGGGCGTTATTCTACCACGGACACAGTGTTAATGAAGCAAGCAGGGAGTTAATCTACCACTGGACACAGTGTTAATGAAGCAAGCAGAGAGTTAATCTACCATTGGACACAGTGTTAATGGAGCAAGCAGGGAGTTATTCCACCACGGACACAGTGGTAATGAAGCAAGCAGAGAGTTAATCTACCACTGGACACAGTGTTAATGGAGCAAGCAGGGAGTTATTCCACCACGGACACAGTGGTAATGAAGCAAGCAGAGAGTTAATCTACCACGGACACAGTGTTAATGAAGCAAGCAGAGAGTTAATCTACCACTGGACACAGTGTTAATGAAGCAAGCAGAGAGTTAATCTACCACTGGACACTGTTAATGAAGCAAGCAGGGAGTTATTCCACCACGGACTCTCTGGGATCCCCAACCGTAGAGCCCCCACAACTCAATGAGTTTTATTGATTATTAACGAAATTCATTTTCCACCCGCCGCTTGACCACGACATTTTAATGCCTAATGAAAACACTCATTGAATAGCCTAGAGCTTCCTCTAGCCACTGGTACGAATTAGCACTTTGCAATCTGGAGATATTTATGCGGAGGTTTCAGGCGTTCAGGTTTTTTAGGGTCCCTCCACTTGTAGCTTCCGTAACTTGGCTATAGTTATACTTATGAAAAATATTTTAGTATCAACAGAGAGCACAAAGACAGACCTATCTTTTGAGCTATATATCAAGTCCATACCATGAAGTTTACGAGTTATAAAGTGGTAACCACACACACAAAAAAAACAAAAAAAACATGTGGGTCACCCCCCCCCCCCCCAAAAATGCAACTGTCTCCCCAATATGGATAGAACTAGATTCAGAGTAATTAGGATGCACACAGGCAGAGCCAGTTTAGTCGTGAATTATAAGTCTACATTATATTCCTCTCCTATGTCCCAGAGAACACCCCATCTTACCCTGCCATCATTCCCTGATACCTAACACTGGTGACAGCTACAAGAAACCAACCCACCCCTACCTCTGAAAACTACTGCCTATCCGACTCGGAGCTGACTCTCATTGAATTTGCAGAACTGTGTACTCTCTCCTCATCCCTCCAGACTACCTGGACTATGGCTTCCAAAGCTAAGAGCTCTGGCAGACGGATGGCCCATGACCTACCTCTCACACCTGACTTTGAGGCAGGCACCCAACCACCCTTGGAGGGGGAGTCCTTAGTGGAGGAATCCTCTGCCTCCTCTGCAGCCACTGAGGGGAGACTGCTCATCAGGAGATCTGGCTACCAATGATGACCCTGTTCCTCCAAATGCAGCAGGCTGACCGAGAGGAAGGTCGGCGGGAGGCAGTGGAACCTGACAGTTGGAACAAGACTGTGTGGAAGAAGCCAGGTGACTGGAGCATGAGAGGGAAGAGACCCGCCGTCAGGAACAGGAGAGAGAAGCAGAGAGATGGTTCAGAGCTGAGGATGCCAGGAGAACCAAGCGAAAGCAATATGAGGAGAGATGGAACCTGGAAGACCGACACCCCTTACCTGACCACAAAGAGATACCTACCTGGTCGACCACACCCTCCTCAGCCCCTCCCAAACTGAACCCAGAACTCCTCCCCTCACAGACAGAAGAACTCCACACTCTGCTCACCCCGGGCCAGCAGGTCTTGACTGACCAGCCTGGCCTCACTGCCCTGACATCAATCAGCATCGACACCGGTGAGCCCCTCCCAATTAGCTCACCCCCTTATCATCTACCCCAGGCTTGAATCCAGTTAGTGAAGGACGAGGTAGCAGCCATGCTGCGGGCAGGTCTGATCGAGGTGAGCAGGAGTCCGTGGGCTTCTTCCATTGTCCTTGTTCCCAAGAAGGATGGGTCGCTGCACTCGTGTGTGGATTACCGCCATCTCAATGCAGTGACCTGCCCAGATCATTCCCCATGCCAGAGTTGAAGATCTCCTAGATGGCTTAGCACGAGTACACTACATCTCCATGCTAGACCTAACGAAGGGTCACTGGCAGGTGCCTGTGGCAGTGGGCTCACAGGAGAATACGGCATTCATCACACCTTTCGGAAAGTACCACTTCTCTGTGATGCCCTTCGGTCTAGTAGGAGCACCTTCCAATGCCTCATGAACTCGCTTTTGGGAGACCTCGCCACTCATGTTGCTGCATATATGGACAATGTGTGATTTTTAGTCGTTCCTGGCCAGACCACCTCATCCACGTCGCCAGACTCTGACCCGTCTAGTCTATGCAGGTCTCACTATCAAGTTGTCTAAGTGTCTGTTTGCCATGCACGAGTGCGTATACCTCAGCCACCATGTAGGCCAAGGCCTAGTCCAACCTGACACAGCCGAGATCCAGGCCATCCAAGCCAAGATCCAGGCCATCCAAGACTTTATCCAGCCCCACACAGAAGGACAATACGTTCCTTCTTAGGCCTAGCCAGCGTTTACCAGTGTTTCGTGCCTAACTACGCCTCTGTCTCACCTCACCTGTAAGGACATGCCAGACAGATTGTAATGGAAGGAACTTCACCAGGCTGCCTTCAGTGCTCTCAAGTTGTCCCTCTCCTCTGAGCTGGTATTACAGGGTCAGGACTACGCTCGACCCTTCATACTCCAAACAGGTGCATCAGATGTGGCATTGCTGCTCTCCTCAGCCAACACTCCGACCATGATGGCCACCCACCCCAGCACTCCGACCATGATGGCCACCCATCCCAGCACTCCGACCATGATGGTCACCCGCCCCAGCACACTGACCATGACGGCCACCTACCCCAGCACTCTGACCATGACGGCCACCTACCCCAGCACTCTGACCATGATGGCCACCCGCCCCAGCACTCTGACCATGATGGCCACCTACCCCAGCACTCTGACCATGATGGTCACCCGCCCCAGCACTCTGACCATATGATGGCCACCCGCCCCAGCACTCCGACCATGATGGCCACCCGCCCCAGCACTCCGACCATGATGGCCACCCGCCCCAGCACTCTGACCATGATGGCCACCCACCCCAGCACTCCGACCATGATGGCCACCCGCCCCAGCACTCCGACCATGATGGCCACCCGCCCTGTGGTGTTCTACTCCAGGAAACTCTGTAGCCAGGAGAGAAACTACGCGGCGGTGGAGCAGGAATGCCTAGCCATCGTTGACGGAGCCATTTCAGGGTATCCCTGACAGGTGTTTCATTTACCATCATCACCGATCACAGTTTCCTATGGTATCTTCATCATATGAAGGATGTTGGAGGCTGACTTACACACTGGTCCTCACGACTCCAACCATTCTCCTTCACAGTCATGCAATGGAAACGCTGATGGCCTCTCTCGGCTTGGTCGATGGAAGAACCTGATGACCACGCCCTAGTCTCATTGCAGGAGGGGAGGAGTGTCATAGACCCCCAACCATAGTGGACCCCCACAACTCAAGAACCACTTAATATGGATTAGATTCAGAGTAATTAGGATGCACACACCAAGTGCTAATGATGACCTAATTAGCTATGCATTAGACCATAGTCGGAGTAATTAGGATGCATACAAAATAAGTGCTAATGATTACCTAATTAGTTATGGGTTAGACCACAGTCGGAGTAATTAGGATGCACAAACTAAAGCTATACATATAAGGTCCTGAATGGGACTCTGGCTGGCAGCATATTTAAGGGAGCCAGGCAGAGCCAGTCTAGTCATGTTATAAGACTCTCCATTATATTCCTCTCCTATTTCCCCGAGAACACCATTCCCTGATTCCTAACACAGACAGTGTTAATGAAGCGAGCAGGGAGTTATTCTACCACGGACAGTGTTAATGAAGCAAGCAGGGAGTTATTCTACCACGGGCAGTGTTAATGAAGCAAGCAGGGAGTTATCCTACCACGGGCAGTGTTAATGAAGCAAGCAGGGAGTTATTCTACCATGGGCAGTGTTAATGAAGCAAGCAGGGAGTTATTCTACCACGGGCAGTGTTAATGAAGCAAGCAGGGAGTTATTCTACCACGGGCAGTGTTAATGAAGCAAGCAGGGAGTTATTCTACCACGGACACAATGTTAATGAAGCAAGCAGAGAGTTATTCTACCAAGACAATACAAGGGAGCGAACTCCACCAACACAAGGAGGTTTTCTACAGCATTCAAAGCATAAGCTGGTCTCTGACAACCAGCGAACTGACCAAACAGGAAGGGCATGCACCAGAGGGTTGGGCTTGGAGTTGGGATGACAAAATCCTGTCTTGGATTACTGTCTGGACCACTCAACTACCCATCAATCGTGCAGCACATATATAGTTGCAGGCCCGGAGGAAGCTAACAATTATTGGTAGGGCCAAAATGGGTGAGGAAGCCAAGGGTGTAATACAATGCCATGGTTTGGGGGGGTTGGGGTCAAGAACAAAGTCTGTATATACATGAATGAAAAACAAAACTTATTAAAATTCCCAAACATCTTTCTCCTGTTATCACTCGCCAACAAATTCACTAGCTATATCCATCTTACTAAGAGAATCTGTATGTTCCTTGTGTACATGTTCCTTGTGTACATGCAGTACCATTAGATTATCTAATCTTTTCTGTGTCGTGGAGCTACAAAGGTAATTTTTCACTCTTCGTAAGGCACTAAAAGAACGTTCTGAAGTAGCATTCGTTGCTGGCATTACCAACAGGTGTTGCATGATGCGGCATACTTGGCTGAGTAGCTCTCTTTGGCCTGCACTGAGGAATTGAAAGTAGTCCCTGATATTAAATATCGTAACATCAGCCCCATTTCCTTCAGCAGTACATTCAAAATCAATAGCAAAGGTAAGAAGTTGAGAACTTAGGAGAACTTGCTATAAAATGAGCAAACAAATTCAATTTCATCTTCAAAAGCTTCCCTTTTAGCTGCTTTTCTCAAAAGCTTCTCCAGGTTGCAGTCAACATTGTAACCAGGTTGCAGTCAACATTGTAACCAGGTTGTTCAAAGCGACTCTTCAAACAATTTGTGATGTTGTCAATAGCTTCATAGTACTGCTGTCGAAAATAGAGCTTAGCAGACATGTGAAAATCACCGCTAGATCCCCCAATTTCATAACGCCGTGGTGTCTCTTGTTGACATGGAAGTTGTGGATCACTCACATCCACTAATTGAGAAAATTTGTTAACTTTCTCCCAAAAGCAATCATACAGTTGTTCTGTACGAAATGAATTTAGAGTGTCAATTATCATCTTGCCAATATGCTGACCTTCTGCAGCAGATATGGTCTTCTTCTGTAATGCTGCACTCGGGTTGTCTGTATGTCGAAATAGCATTTCACCCAAGTTTACACCAAAAAGGAAGTCAAAAGATTTCATCTGTGAAGAAACTCCAATAATTCTGGCCTTTGTTTCAGTATCCCTCGCCAAATCAAGTGCTTTATCCCATGTTGACTGTAATTGTTGATGATACTGTCCAGGGAATCAGCCCTTACAGGCCACCTAGTGGGGCAAAGTACGTTAATGCCCGCTGATGTAGTCATATCACTAGCTTGCTTCAAGTCTCGAAATAGACATTCACGCCTAGGTGAGAATTTAATTAACTTTGTGATTTCATATGTCAAATCAAGTGCATCTCGCATGAGCTTCGTCTGTTTTACTGAATCACTTACTGCTAGATTAATAGAGTGCCCATAGCAGTGGGTAAAAACATCACGGGGTTCCAGATCAAGGATCCTTTTTGCGACACCAAATTTTGCTCCCCTCATGGTGCTAGCTCCATCATAGCACTGGCCCCGAAGCTTGCATAAGGGTAAATTCAGCCTAACCATGAAATTCTTAATAATACTTGTCAGTGTTTCAGCATCAATACGTGGAACTTGGTATAAGTCTATGAATTCTTCAAACACCTCGAACCGTCATTAACGTGACGGAAAACAATGGTTGCCTGCTCATTATTGGAAATGTCTGTTGCCTCATCGATCATAACAGTGAGGAAAGGGGACTGTTGAACTGTAATATTTCTGAGAATATTATTAGCCATAACACCAAGAATGTCATTCTGAATTTGATGTGAAGTATATTTGCAAGACTTGTGATTCAACCATTCAATCATTTCAGTATCATCTTCACCATTTATCTTCAGCAGTTGAAGAAAACCATCTCCTTCATCCCCTCACCTCTCAGAGCTAACCCTTGTCTAGCCAAATGTCGAATGCTAGACACAATCTTTAGAATCGTTTTGCGATTGTACTCTCTTTCTTTGGCATGTGTTGTACAAGTTGCTCCCCAACATCCATTGTCGTAACTGGAATTCTGATGACTACATCAACTGCTTCTCGATGACAGTCACTTAGTGGAATAAACTGGTTGCATTTTTCCAATTACTAAATCCTGTGGATGTGAAAATTTAGTGAATTACTAAATGATACACACACCCACCAAAACTATTGAGAGATACTTACAAAGGCTGAGCCTTAGAAGACCTCATTTTCCCATGTTTGAAGCTTGTCACCACAAGTTTGGCAGTAAACAACATCTTTTAACTCATCGTAGTGTAGAAATGGCCATTGCTTGAGCCAAGTGGATTGAGATGACCGACAAACAACACTCTTCACCCCAAAAGATCGCTTGGGGAATTTAAAATTAGCAGGCTGGTGAGGAGCAGTAGGAAGTTCTGGGACCCCAGTGAAACTTGAAGACGCGGCCATTGTAACAAGAGCACATGGTACAACACACGACCAGAATATTCTAGAACTAGCTAATGACAGCTGGCATCCTAGTGATTGTATGCCAGCTGGCACATTAATTTACAAGCAATTAACAAGGCTGGCTGTTAATTAGCTTGAATGCTTCACAAACTTTGGGAGTGTAGTACTGTAGTTATACATGGCATTCTGAGAGTTTTTGATGCATGCACTGGCTACTCTAAAAATTCAATTTCAAGATCAGCAAAATATTAATTGAAGTAAAGAGCCAAATATTGGTAGGGCCGCAGCCCTACCTGCCCTATAGACTCCTCCCGGCCTGAGTTGGTGTGAGAATGTGATGTAAGGTAGGTAATGAAGTGGTTACAACTCTGTGAAGGATGAGGAATATCCAAGAAATATCTCGTGGGCCCACGTGGGCCAGCTCTGTCTCCTGTGCCTACTTGTAGGTGTCAGGGCCACAGAAATATGTCTCCTGTGTCTACTTGTAGGTGTCAGGGCCACAGAAATATGTCTCCTGTGTCTACTTGTAGGTGTCAGGACCAGCAGAAATATGTCTCCTGTGCCTACTTGTAGGTGTCAGGACCAGCAGAAATATGTCTCCTGTGCCTACTTGTAGGCGGCAGAAATATGTCTCCTGTGCCTACTTGTAGGTGTCAGGACCAGCAGAAATATGTCCCCTGTGTCTACTTGTAGGTGTCAGGACCAGCAGAAATATGTCTCCTGTGCCTACTTGTAGGTGTCAGGACCAGCAGAAATATGTCTCCTGTGCCTACTTGTAGGTGTCAGGACCAGCAGAAATATGTCCCCTGTGTCTACTTGTAGGTGTCAGGACCAGCAGAAATATGTCTCCTGTGTCTACTTGTAGGTGTCAGGACCAGCAGAAATATGTCTCCTGTGCCTACTTGTAGGTGTCAGGACCAGCAGAAATATGTCTCCTGTGCCTACTTGTAGGTGTCAGGACCAGCAGAAATATGTCTCCTGTGCCTACTTGTAGGTGTCAGGGCCAGCAGAAATATGTCTCCTGTATCTACTTGTAGGTGTCAGGACCAGCAGAAATATGTCTCCTGTATCTACTTGTAGGTGTCAGGGCCACAGAAATATGTCTCGTGTGTCTACTTGTAGGTGTCAGGGCCAGCAGAAATATGTCTCCTGTGCCTACTTGTAGGTGTCAGGACCAGCAGAAATATGTCTCCTGTGCCTACTTGTAGGTGTCAGGACCAGCAGAAATATGTCTCCTGTGCCTACTTGTAGGTGTCAGGACCAGCAGAAATATGTCTCCTGTGTCTACTTGTAGGTGTCAGGGCCAGCAGAAATATGTCTCCTGTGCCTACTTGTAGGTGTCAGGGCCAGCAGAAATATGTCTCCTGTGTCTACTTGTAGGTGTCAGGACCACAGAAATATGTCTCCTGTGCCTACTTGTAGGTGTCAGGACCAGCAGAAATATGTCTCCTGTATCTACTTGTAGGTGTCAGGGCCAGCAGAAATATGTCTCCTGTGCCTACTTGTAGGTGTCCGGACCAGCAGAAATATGTCTCCTGTGCCTACTTGTAGGTGTCAGGACCAGCAGAAATATGTCTCCTGTGCCTACTTGTAGGTGTCAGGACCAGCAGAAATATGTCTCCTGTGCCTACTTGTAGGTGTCAGGACCAGCAGAAATATGTCTCCTGTGTCTACTTGTAGGTGTCAGGAGACCAGCAGAAATATGTCTCCTGTGCCTACTTGTAGGTGTCAGGGCCACAGAAATATGTCTCCTGTGCCTACTTGTAGGTGTCAGGGCCAGCAGAAATATGTCTCCTGTGTCTACTTGTAGGTGTCAGGACCAGCAGAAATATGTCTCCTGTGCCTACTTGTAGGTGTCAGGACCAGCAGAAATATGTCTCCTGTGCCTACTTGTAGGTGTCAGGACCAGCAGAAATATGTCTCCTGTGCCTACTTGTAGGTGTCAGGGCCAGCAGAAATATGTCTCCTGTGTCTACTTGTAGGTGTCAGGACCAGCAGAAATATGTCTCCTGTATCTACTTGTAGGTGTCAGGACCAGCAGAAATATGTCTCCTGTATCTACTTGTAGGTGTCAGGGCCAGCAGAAATATGTCTCCTGTATCTACTTGTAGGTGTCAGGACCAGCAGAAATATGTCTCCTGTATCTACTTGTAGGTGTCAGGACCAGCAGAAATATGTCTCCTGTGCCTACTTGTAGGTGTCAGGGCCAGCAGAAATATGTCTCCTTGCCTACTTGTAGGTGTCAGGGCCACAGAAATATGTCTCCTGTGCCTACTTGTAGGTGTCAGGACCAGCAGAAATATGTCTCCTGTGCCTACTTGTAGGTGTCAGGGCCAGCAGAAATATCTCTCCTGTGCCTACTTGTAGGTGTCAGGGCCACAGAAATATGTCCCCTGTGCCTACTTGTAGGTGTCAGGGCCAGCAGAAATATGTCTCCTGTGCCTACTTGTAGGTGTCAGGACCAGCAGAAATATGTCTCCTGTGTCTACTTGTAGGTGTCAGGGCCAGCAGAAATAGGATTCCTAAGATCTAAGGTACTTCCCAAAGTTGTGCTTTGGGGGTCTGTCCCCACATTTCACTTTGCCCCCTCACTGTGACAAGTATAGACCTGGCTGGAGGCACTAGCTCTCTCTGTGGTGTTGGTGTTGGTGTTGCCCAGGTAGGTGTTGGTGTTGCCCAGGTAGGTGATGGTGTTGCCCAGGTAGGTGTTGGTGTTGCCCAGGTAGGTGTTGGTGTTGCCCAGGTAGGTGTTGGTGTTGCCCAGGTAGGTGATGGTGTTGCCCAGGTAGGTGATGGTGTTGCCCAGGTAGGTGATGGTTTAGTCCAGGTAGGTGATGGTGTTGCCCAGGTAGGTGATGGTGTTGCCCAGGTAGGGGCAGCTCTGCAGCAGCAGATGAGAAACACAGTTAGCTAAAGTGCACTATGAATAGAACTACTTTGTCGTTGACATGGTATTGTGGGTGTGTAGCACATGAGGGGTGTGTCAGAGCCGGTGGTCAGGCGGTGTTGGAGAGTGTTCCAACTAGACCACGTGCATGCAGCCATACACACACTCCCACATCTGCAGAGTATTACCATTAGTGCCAGTCCTCTCTGGTAACCAAACACAGCAGTGTGCTGGCCCACTAGTGGCAGTGCTGGCCCACCTTGTGTCTGCCCACTAGTGGCAATGTGCTGGCCCACCTTGTGTCTGCCCACTAGTGACAGTGCTGGCCCACCTTGTGTCTGCCCACTAGTGACAGTGCTGGCCCACCTTGTGTCTGCCCACTAGTGGCAGTGCTGGCCCACCTTGTGTCTGCCCACTAGTGGCAGTGCTGGCCCACCTTGTGTCTGCCCACTAGTGGCAGTGCTGGCCCACCTTGTGTCTGCCCACTAGTGGCAGTGCTGGCCCACCTTGTGTCTGCCCACTAGTGGCAGTGTGCTGGCCCACCTTGTGTCTGCCCACTAGTGACAGTGCAGGCCCACCTTGTGTCTGCCCACTAGTGGCAGTGCTGGCCCACCTTGTGTCTGCCCACTAGTGGCCCACCTTGTGTCTGCCCACTAGTGGCAGTGCTGGTCCACCTTGTGTCTGCCCACTAGTGGCAGTGTGCTGGCCCACCTTGTGTCTGCCCACTAGTGGCAGTGCTGGCCCACCTTGTGTCTGCCCACTAGTGGCAGTGCTGGTCCACCTTGTGTCTGCCCACTAGTGGCAGTGCTGGCCCACCTTGTGTCTGCCCACTAGTGGCAGTGTGCTGGCCCACCTTGTGTCTGCCCACTAGTGGCAGTGCTGGCCCACCTTGTGTCTGCCCACTAGTGGCAGTGCTGGCCCACCTTGTGTCTGCCCACTAGTGGCAGTGCTGGCCCACCTTGTGTCTGCCCACTAGTGGCAGTGCTGGCCCACCTTTGTCTGCCCACTAGTGGCAGTGCTGGCCCACCTTGTGTCTGCCCACTAGTGGCAGTGCTGGCCCACCTTGTGTCTGCCCACTAGTGGCAGTGCTGGCCCATTAGTGGCAGTGTGCTGGCCCACCTTGTGTCTGCCCACTAGTGGCAGTGCTGACCCACCTTGTGTCTGCCCACTAGTGACAGTGCTGGCCCACCTTGTGTCTGCCCACTAGTGGCAGTGTGCTGGCCCACCTTGTGTCTGCCCACTAGTGACAGTGCTGGCCCACCTTGTGTCTGCCCACTAGTGGCAGTGTGCTGGCCCACCTTGTGTCTGCCCACTAGTGGCAGTGCTGGCCCACCTTGTGTCTGCCCACTAGTGGCAGTGCTGGCCCACCTTGTGTCTGCCCACTAGTGGCAGTGCTGGCCCACCTTGTGTCTGCCCACTAGTGACAGTGCTGGCCCACCTTGTGTCTGACCACTAGTGGCAGTGCTGGCCCACCTTGTGTCTGCCCACTAGTGGCAGTGCTGGCCCACCTTGTGTCTGCCCACTAGTGGCAGTGCTGGCCCATTAGTGGCAGTGCTGGCCCACCTTGTGTCTGCCCACTAGTGGCAGTGCTGGACCACTAGTGGCAGTGCTGGCCCACCTTGTGTCTGCCCACTAGTGGCAGTGCTGGCCCACCTTGTGTCTGCCCACTAGTGGCAGTGCTGGCCCACCTTGTGTCTGCCCACTAGTGGCAGTGCTGGCCCACCTTGTGTCTGCCCACTAGTGGCAGTGCTGGCCCACCTTGTGTCTGCCCACTAGTGGCAGTGTGCTGGCCCACCTTGTGTCTGCCCACTAGTGGCAGTGCTGGCCCACCTTGTGTCTGCCCACTAGTGGCAGTGCTGGCCCACCTTGTGTCTGCCCACTAGTGGCAGTGCTGGCCCACCTTGTGTCTGCCCACTAGTGGCAGTGCTGGCCCATTAGTGGCAGTGTGCTGGCCCACCTTGTGTCTGCCCACTAGTGGCAGTGCTGGCCCACTAGTGGCAGTGCTGGCCCACCTTGTGTCTGCCCACTAGTGGCAGTGCTGGCCCACCTTGTGTCTGCCCACTAGTGGCAGTGCTGGCCCACCTTGTGTCTGCCCACTAGTGGCAGTGTGCTGGCCCACCTTGTGTCTGCTCACTAGTGGCAGTGCTGGCCCACCTTGTGTCTGCCCACTAGTGGCAGTGCTGGCCCACCTTGTGTCTGCCCACTAGTGGCAGTGCTGGCCCACCTTGTGTCTGCCCACTAGTGGCAGTGTGCTGGCCCACCTTGTGTCTGCCCACTAGTGGCAGTGCTGGTCCACCTTGTGTCTGCCCACTAGTGGCAGTGTGCTGGCCCACCTTGTGTCTGCCCACTAGTGGCAGTGCTGGCCCACCTTGTGTCTGCCCACTAGTGGCAGTGCTGGCCCACCTTGTGTCTGCCCACTAGTGGCAGTGCTGGCCCACCTTGTGTCTGCCCACTAGTGGCAGTGCTGGCCCACCTTGTGTCTGCCCACTAGTGGCAGTGCTGGCCCACCTTGTGTCTGCCCACTAGTGACAGTGCTGGCCCACCTTGTGTCTGCCCACTAGTGGCAGTGCTGGCCCACCTTGTGTCTGCCCACTAGTGGCAGTGTGCTGGCCCACCTTGTGTCTGCCCACTAGTGGCAGTGCTGGCCCACCTTGTGTCTGCCCACTAGTGGCAGTGCTGGCCCACCTTGTGTCTGCCCACTAGTGACAGTGTGCTGGCCCACCTTGTGTCTGCCCACTAGTGGCAGTGCTGGCCCACCTTGTGTCTGCCCACTAGTGGCAGTGCTGTCCCACCTTGTGTCTGCCCACTAGTGGCAGTGTGCTGGCCCACGTGTCTGCCCACTAGTAACAGTGTGATACGTGAGAGGAGGGGAGGGGCAACCTGGGCAGAGCGTGTGAGGGGAGGGGCATATGCCAGCTGTGATAGATGTTCTGCTCGTGATGTGAAGACAACCACCCACCTGTGCTTAAGATTCCTGCATGGAGGGCAGCTTGCACCAGCAGAGAGCTGCATGGATTGCACCAGCAGAGAGCTGCATGGAGGGCAGCTTGCACCAGCAGAGAGCTGCACTAGATGACATTGTGTGGATTAGCATTATGAAGTATGTGGTTGATGGCTGTACTGCCAGCCAGACCTGCACAGGTTAGTTTGGTCAACAGCTGAAGAAAAACCTGTAAATGAGTGTGCTTGACCTGTAGGACAATCCTTCAGGTGAGTGTGGTCGACCTGTAGGACAGTCCTTCAGGTGAGTGTGGTCGACCTGTAGGACAGTCCTGTAGATATGTGAGTTAAAACAATGTCAGAATGTGCTTGGGTTTGTGTTCAGGGCCCATCAATTAGTACAAACCCAGCTTGCTGCCCATCTCAATTAGCTCAATTAGGATATCATTACCAAGACAACTTGGGAGTTCTAAAGTGGCATTTACCTGGCGTCTTTAAGATAATAACTCGGGTTGGGTTGCGCCAATTACTGGTTATGTACAGATACCTTTAACCAACCCCAGGAGGTGACCCATCAATCCCCGGACCAAATTGAGGCTACAAACTTGTAACTTATAATGTAAATAAAGATGGGGGACTCTGGAGGAGGGAATTCGTTGTGTTTTTTTGAGATCAGGTATTTTGACCACCAAAATGAACTAGCATGGCAGTACAGGTAGGACTACACACCAACTAGCATGGTAGGACCACACACCAACTAGCATGGCAGTACAGATAGGACTACATACCAACTAACATGGCAGTACAGGTAGGACTACACACCAACTAGCATGACAGTACAGGTAGGACTACACACCAACTAGCATGGCAGTACAGGTAGGACTACATACCAACTAGCATGGCAGTACAGGTAGGACTACACACCAACTAGCATGACAGTACAGGTAGGACTACACACCCACTAACATGCCAGTACAGGTAGGACTACATACCAACTAGCATGGCAGTACAGGTAGGACTACACTCCAACTAGCATGGCAGTACAGGTAGGACTACACACCAACTAGCATGACAGTACAGGTAGGACTACACACCAACTAGCATGGCAGTACAGGTAGGACTACATACCAACTATCATGGCAGTACAGGTAGGACTACATATCAACTAGCATGGCAGTACAGGTAGGACTACATACCAACTATCATGGCAGTACAGGTAGGACTACATATCAACTAGCATGGCAGTACAGGTAGGACTACACACCAACTAGCATGGCAGGACTACACACCAACTGGCATGGCAGTACAGGTAGGACTACACACCAACTAGCATGGCAGTACAGGTAGGACTACACACCAAACACACCAATTAGCATGACAGTACAGGTAGGACTACATATCAACTAGCATGGCAGTACAGGTAGGACAACATATCAACTAGCATGGCAATACAGGTAGGACTACACACCAACTAGCATGGCAGTACAGGACTACACACCAACTAGCATGGCAGTACAGGTAGACTACACACCAACTAGCATGGCAGTACAGGTAGGACTACACACCAACTAGCATGGCAGTACAGGTAGGACTACATACCAACTAGCATGGCAGTACAGGTAGGACTACACACCAACTAGCATGGCAGTACAGGTAGGACTACATACCAACTAGCATGGCAGTACAGGTAGGACTACATACCAACTAGCATGGCAGTACAGGTAGGACTACATACCAACTAGCATGGAAGTACAGGTAGGACTACACACCAACTAACATGGCAGTACAGGTAGGACTAAATACCAACTAGCATGACAGTACAGGTAGGACTACACACCAACTAGCATGGCAGTACAGGTAGGACTACATATCAACTAGCATGGCAGTACAGGTAGGACTACATATCAACTAGCATGGCAGTACAGGTAGGACTACATATCAACTAGCATGGCAGTACAGGTAAGACTACATACCAACTATCATGGCAGTACAGGTAGGACTACACACCAACTAACATGGCAGTACAGGTAGGACTACACACCAACTAGCATGGCAGTACAGGTAGGACTACACACCAACTAGCATGGCAGTACAGGTAGGACTACATATCAACTAGCATGGCAGTACAGGTAGGACTACATATCAACTAGCATGGCAGTACAGGTAAGACTACATACCAACTATCATGGCAGTACAGGTAGGACTACACACCAACTAACATGGCAGTACAGGTAGGACTACACACCAACTAACATGGCAGTACAGGTAGGACTACATACCAACTAGCATGACAGTACAGGTAGGACTGCACACCAACTAGCATGGCAGTACAGGTAGGACTACACACCAACTAACATGGCAGTACAGGTAGGACTACATACCAACTAGCATGACAGTACAGGTAGGACTGCACACCAACTAGCATGGCAGTACAGGTAGGACTACACACCAACTAACATGGCAGTACAGGTAGGACTACACACCAACTACGTAGCATGGCAGTACAGGTAGGACTACATATCAACTAGCATGGCAGTACAGGTAGGACTACATATCAACTAGCATGGCAGTACAGGTAGGACTACATATCAACTAGCATGGCAGTACAGGTAGGACTACACACCAACTAGCATGGCAGTACAGGTAGGACTACATACCAACGAGCATGACAGTACAGGTAGGACTACATATCAACTAGCATGGCAGTACAGGTAGGACTACACACCAACTAGCATGGCAGTACAGGTAGGACTACACACCAACTAACATGGCAGTACAGGTAGCACTACACACCAACTAACATGGCAGTACAGGTAGACTACACACCAACTAGCATGGCAGTACAGGTAGGACTACACACCAACTAGCATGGCAGTACAGGTAGGACTACACACCAACTAGCATGGCAGTACAGGTAGGACTACATATCAACTAGCATGGCAGTACAGGTAGGACTACATATCAACTAGCATGGCAGTACAGGTAGGACTACATATCAACTAGCATGGCAGTGCAGGTAGGACTACACACCAACTAGCATGGCAGTACAGGTAGGACTACATACCAACGAGCATGACAGTACATGTAGGACTACATATCAACTAGCATGGCAGTACAGGTAGGACTACATATCAACTAGCATGGCAGTACAGGTAGGACTACACACCAACTAGCATGGCAGTACAGGTAGGACTACATACCAACTAGCATGGCAGTACAGGCATATCTCTGGCTAGACTTCCATTGTTCACCATCTGTGGGTGGAGAGTTAGTTGCCAGTTTCCCTCGTCTCTGTATGAATCTTGCATGATGCCATTACTGTTATGTGTAGTGCTGCTGGGGCCAGTCAATCCTGGGCCCTATAATGTGTGGTGCTGCTGGAGCCAGTCAATCCTGGGCCCTATAATGTGTGGTGCTGCTGGGGCCAGTCAATCCTGGGCCCTATAATGTGTGGTGCTGCTGGGGCCAGTCAATCCTGGGCCCTATAATGTGTGGTGCTCCCATGGGGACCAGTCAATCCTGGGCAGTGCTCCCATGGGGCCAGTCAATCCTGGGCCCTATAATGTGTGTTGCTCCCATGGGGCCAGTCAATCCTGGGCCCTATAATGTGTGGTGCTCCCATGGGGCCAGTCAATCCTGGGCCCTATAATGTGTGGTGCTGCTGGGGCCAGTCAATCCCGGGCCCTATAATGTGTGGTGCTCCCATGGGGCCAGTCAATCCTGGGCCCTATAATGTGTGGTGCTCCCATGGGGCCAGTCAATCCTGGGCCCTATAATGTGTGGTGCTCCCATGGGGCCAGTCAATCCTGGGCCCTATAATGTGTGGTGCTCCCATGGGGCCAGTCAATCCTGGGCCCTATAATGTGTGGTGCTCCCATGGGGCCAGTCGGGATGTGTGCTGGAGCTAGCGGCACTTGTTATGTCCTCTGCTAATTGTTGCTCATAACTTTTACACTTATTACATAGCTCAGTATCCAGGAAGTGAGGCTGACATGCATGGCCAGGCAGATGAGGCTGACATGCATGGCCAGGCAGATGAGCTGACATGCATGGCCAGGCAGATGAGGCTGACATGCATGGCCAGGCAGATGAGGCTGACATGCATGGCCAGGCAGAGAGGTTGTCTGGCGAG
>JAQNBH010000010.1:37843723-38006223 GCA_028752905.1 Cladorhizidae sp. MBARI D1340-BT2 | reverse complement strand
GTGTGCAGTGTGGGCAGGCCTTGAGGCACTGCTCCTGTGTGCAGTGTGGGCAGGCCTTGGGGTAGTGATTGGTAAAGTGTCAGCAACGAACAAAAAAGGTGTTCCAGCTTGTGTTGGTAGAGCCAAGTGTGTGCCCCTCCCCCTTCTCCCCTCCCTCACAGAGTGGTCAAGCACTTTAGCTTTTGAAAGTAGTTTAAACGAGTTTCTTGATGTAATTTGTCTCTCAATGTTTGGGTGAGATGCTCTAGCCGTCATCAGGACGAAGATGAAGGCTAGAGCATTTAGCCGAAACATCGAGAGACAACTTTCAGGAAGATCATCGAGAAACTCGTGTATTCTGCTGTCGCCTATGTGTTTGTTGAGGATGGTCAAATACTTTGCCATGGCAACACAGAGTAGCCGCACTGAAGCAATAGCTACAGAAACTGTTTTGAAGTCAATTGAAGTTTTTATTGGGCACTTCTTATAAACACAGCCATTTCCAATTCACAAAGCAAGCAGTCTCAAGTCTTGTTGCTGGTCCAGCCTGCCTTGCACCTGAGCTAACTCTCCACACAAAAATTGCCTGCCACAGGTGTAGAGAAGGCAAACTTGTTCCCTGAATGTTGGACCTTCAGGTAACCATTACACATGGTGTGGCTGGAAGTCTTAATTAATGGCCACTTACAGTAGGGCATGATTAACACTCCATCAACACCTTAGCTAATCACTCCCTTGCTAATAATGCAAGGCCACTCTCTTCACAAGGAACCCTATAGTTCTTGTGCAGCAATCAAGCTGATTAAGTAGGTGTCTATTAATAAACCACCCACTTTAAGTGCTGTGTCTCTAAATTTTAAGTGCTGTTCCCTCATGTTGTGCCTCTATATATTAAGTGCTGTTGCCTCTATATATTAAGTGCTGATCTTGACTGTCCCCTCTTGCTTGAAAGTGAGTGTTTGTTCCGTTGCTGATAACCAGACAAATCTGTAGATGTGCGGTTGCTCAAAGGCACTCTCCAGGCACTGTTCTGTAACTGTTAGCCAGCCTCTCTAGCTTCCCACTGGTACATACTCCTAAGAGGATGAGCAGCTCTGCACACGTGGGCATTGCGTGTTAAGTAGCTTCTCAGTGAGGTGTCATTTTCTTGTGATGACATCAACACACTCATTGTTACTGTTACTCTTGTTGTTGTTGTTGTCATGAAGGTTGCTACTCTTGTTGTTGCTTTCATGAATATTGTTACTCTCGTTATTGTCATGAATACTGTTACTCTTGTTGTTGTTATGAAGGCCATTACTCTTGTTGTTGTCATGAATACTGTTACTCTTGTTGTTATGATGGCCATTACTCTTGTTGTCATGAATACTGTTACTCTTGTTGTTATGAAGGCCATTACTCTTGTTGTTGTCATGAATACTGTTACTCTTGTTGTTGTTATGAAGTCCATTACTCTTGTTGTTGTCATGAATACTGTTACTCTTGTTGTTATGATGGCCATTACTCTTGTTGTCATGAATATACTGTTACTCTTGTTGTTATGAAGGCCATTACTCTTGTTGTTGTCATGAATACTGTTACTCTTGTTGTTGTCATGAATACTGTTACTCTTGTTGTTTTCATAAGGCTGGCACGTGGAAGAAGGTGATATTTATCACCTAGGTTTCTCGCCAGACTTACTAATCTCTCTGACGGCTCCTAAGACCTGCTCCAGGCTCTTCACAGGCCGCCACCACTACTTGGGCTTGAGGATGATCCCCCGGGAGCTGTGTGAATCCTACCATCTGCGCATCCCTGAATACCCCGGCACAGACCAAATAGTATGCATCAAATAGACTGTATGACTCTGCGTACATGTACACACACATACCTACATATACAAGCTTTGTTGTCATCTCTGAAGTCAACATTGCTGATATTATCATAATGTTGAATACATGCATCCTTTGTGTGTGTGTGTATGGGGTGTTAAGGGGGGGGGGGCAGGTGTGTGTGTATGTGTGTTTGTGGGGGGGGGCGGGGAGGTGTGTGTGTGGTGTTTGAAGGTCCTAGATATTTAGTTACTGTGTGTGAAGGACCACCTCTGACCTCACTGAAACCCTCACAGGTGGAGAGCTGTGCTTATGGCTGGGCATGCAGTAATGTGATCAGCATCCTCCACTTGAGCTCACTGGCTGCCTCACCAGTTTCACAATGCCAGCATTGTCCCGAGTTCAGCCCGGGCAGGCTGGCACCCTATGTGCTGGTGAGATACAGTAAAGCAGTCCGTGTAGCAATTGTCCTAGGTTCACCCCGGGCAGGTTGGCACCCTATGTTAAGGGGGGGGGGGGGGGGGGGGGGGGGGGAGGTGTGTGTGTGGTGTTTGAAGGTCCTAGATATTTAGTTACTGTGTGTGAAGGACCACCTCTGACCTCACTGAAACCCTCACAGGTGGAGAGCTGTGCTTATGGCTGGGCATGCAGTAATGTGATCAGCATCCTCCACTTGAGCTCACTGGCTGCCTCACCAGTTTCACAATGCCAGCATTGTCCCGAGTTCAGCCCGGGCAGGCTGGCACCCTATGTGCTGGTGAGATACAGTGAAGCAGTCCGTGTAGCAATTGTCCTAGGTTCAGCCCGGGCAGGTTGGCACCCTATGTGGCCAGGCTGGCACCCTATGTGCTGGTGAGATGCAGTGAAGCAGTCGGGTATCCATCAATGAGTGAGGGTGTGTCCATGTTACAGCTAAAAAGACTGTCTTCAGTTGTCTTGAGCAGCTGTGCCACTGGCCTGGACATGTCATGACTAGTCATTAGGGCAACACCCTTATTAGCACATTATATTAATATACTTTGTATGTAGAGGCTAATCCCAACCAACTCTGCCTGGAGTTGGATTAGCCTGCTTACAGCCCAGTCTTCCTGCCTGGCCACTTAAGGTGAGCTAAAAGCTCTTAATAGAATTGTTAATTGCCCCCACCCCGCACACACGCACGGCTAGCTAGCACTATGTCCCCGCACAAGGACATGCACGGGAAGGCTTCTCATGTGACCCGACAACAGGTGGCTAGGCTTTGGCAAGCTTATAATTAAAGTTGAGTTCATGTTCCATCTGTGCCGACTGGCACTAACATTCTGTACAAACATGAAGAATGTGTGCTCTTCCTTATCAAGTTATGGTGAGTGATATGAGACAGACTGGTGTTTGCAATGTGAAGTGAAGTATGCAATAGAGTTATGATGTGTGTATTTGAAATGTTAATCTGAGTCATCCAGTTCACTGTCGTCATCTTCAATCCTCATTGATGTGAGAGCTACTGCACTGAACCTCCCAGAGCAAGTAAACGGTTCACTGAGACCAACATCCTTGCTCTCACCGTCTTCAACATCATCGTCGTCCAACGAGGAGAGTGTCCTCATGTGCTTAATGGCAGACGGTTGGAACTCGGCCTGGCTCGTCACTTTACAAAAGGTAGGGTCAAAGCAGTTGCTCCAGGCCCAGGTGGTATCTGGGGGCAGGAGCGTTACCCTCCTGGAGGCGAAGAGGCCGAAACTCGATCGCTTGTGCAAATGGGAGGGCCTGACCACAATCTGGGGCACAGCAGCCTCACTCTTCCTTCGCAGCTCTTCCTCTTTTTGGTTTCGCTCCTGGCTGAAGGACGTGGTCCGTTCTCTCATTTGTCTCCGCAACTTCAGGCCCATACTCTTGGACCGATCTCGACGTGGAGAGGCAGTGGAGGATTCCCTGGGCAAAGAAGAACTGAGGGAAGGTCGAGGTGTTGGTGAAGGTCGAGAGGTCAGGGGTGGACGAGGAGATGGGGTCAGTCGAGGGGAAGGGGTCGGTTGGGGGGATGGAGATGGTCGAGGGGACTGTTGGGGGGAAGAGATAGGAGATTCAAACGTGGAAAAGGATGGGGGGGAGGGAGGGTGGCTGAATGGTTGGTCTTCAATGGGTATCTCAGCATAGGATGTTATCTGTTCTATCTTGATGAGGTTCTTGAGGGCATGCTTGAGTGCTTTACGGTCCTTGCACATAGAGATGCCCTCACTGTACACAGTCTTAGCCTTCTCCCATTCATTAATCATCACCAGAGATGCTCCCATCTGCAAGTACCACTTGGGTTCAGCATGCTTCCTCTCTACCCCTTCTGCTGCCTGATAAAAGGTTTCTTGTAGCTGTC
Source organism: Cladorhizidae sp. MBARI D1340-BT2 (assembly GCA_028752905.1). Taxonomy (NCBI): domain Eukaryota; kingdom Metazoa; phylum Porifera; class Demospongiae; order Poecilosclerida; family Cladorhizidae; species Cladorhizidae sp. MBARI D1340-BT2. The sequence goes on along the minus strand of JAQNBH010000010.1, from coordinate 38,002,086 downwards.
GCAAGATGCGCGAGCACTTTGCTGAGCCGTGGCTATTGCTGTGCGCCTGCAAAAGTCTCGAGTCCACCTCGGAGCGCACTAAGCCGCTCATATAGCCTATAGATGTGTCATAGAGACAGTCCAGCTCCGTCTGCAGCTCGATAGCTAGCGCATGGTTGAAATCCAAGACTGCACCCTTCAAGTTACCATGGCTGAAGGCTTCCCTGCCCTCGATGGAAGCCGCCACGTACTCGTCTAGTGTAGCGCTCACGCACTGCTTGGTATACGGACATGACTGTGAAAGAGAAGAGGAGGACGACGTAGAATCGATTGAGGAGCGAGTAATAGCGGAATCCAGACTGCTATCTGACCCTCTGCCGTGGCCTGCTGGGGAGATACGGTGTCTAACTAGTAAAGGACTAGGCCACTCTTTGTCCACCAGCAGCTCATTATTATAACCGGAGGTAGCTATAGTAGACATCACTTAATCTGCAGTAGACTTAGATACGAGAGAAGAAACAACTACTTGGCGACTGACTCCCGAGAACAGACCGAGCAGACTTTATATCCTCTCAATAAATTCCAGCGGGTTACGTAAATGAAATAGTGGGTGTTGGTCCGCTCACATTCCGAGGCTGATGCGTTAATGGTATTCATGCATAGCTAATAACTAGGGACTTTCCTGACGTAGCGACAAAATAATAGCCTGCTACTTCAATCACTGTTGTGGTCATTAGTTGATTGTTTGCACAAACAATTATCTGCCCTGGGGGTACAAAGCCTTACTAAAGCAGTGGGCCAGAGGCATGCTTGTATGTGCTACATGCTAGCAAAAGTCAGCACTTCACTAGCCCATCATCTTGCATTTCCTCAAGGTTAGCCATTATCTTGCATTTCCTTATGGTTAGTATACTAGCCCATTATCTTGCATTTCCTCAAGGTTAGTATACTAGCCCATTATCTTGCATTTCCTTATGGTTAGTATACTAGCCCATTATCTTGCATTTCCTCAAGGTTAGTATACTAGACCATCACCTTATGGTTAGTATACTAGCCCATCACCTAATGGTTAGTATACTAGCCCATTATCTTGCATTTCCTCAAGGTTAGTATACTAGCCCATTATCTTGCATTTCCTCAAGGTTAGTATACTAGCCCATCACCTTATGGTTAGTATACTAGCCCATCACCTAATGGTTAGTATACTAGCTCATTATCTTGCATTTCCTTATGGTTAGTATACTAGCCCATTATCTTGCATTTCCTCAAGGTTAGTATACTAGCCCATTATCTTGCATTTCCTCAAGGTTAGTATACTAGCCCATCACCTTATGGTTAGTATACTAGCCCATCACCTAATGGTTAGTATACTAGCTCATTATCTTGCATTTCCTTATGGTTAGTATACTAGCCCATTATCTTGCATTTCCTCAAGGTTAGTATACTAGCCCATTATCTAGCATTTCCTCAAGGTTAGTATACTAGACCATCACCTTATGGTTAGTATACTAGCCCATTATCTTGCATTTCCTCAAGGTTAGTATACTAGCCCATTATCTTGCATTTCCTTATGGTTAGTATACTAGCCCATCATCTTGCATTTCCTAATGGTTAGTATACTAGCCCATTATCTTGCATTTCCTCAAGGTTAGTATACTAGACCATCACCTTATGGTTAGTATACTAGCCCATCACCTAATGGTTAGTATACTAGCCCATCATCTTGCATTTCCTCAAGGTTAGTATACTAGCCCATTATCTTGCATTTCCTTATGGTTAGTATACTAGAAAAAACAAATGCAAATGTCAACTAGAAAACATTCATGGAGAACACATGCCCTTCCAATGCTATAGTCACACCATAGCCATGCTATAGTCACACCATAGTCATGCTATAATCACACCATAGTCATGTTATAATCACACCATAGGCATGCTATAATCACACCATAGTCATGTTATAATCACACCATAGGCATGCTATAATCACACCATAGTCATGTTATAGTCTCACCGTAGCCATGCTATAGTCATGCCATGTTATAGTCGCGCTGTAGTCATGCTATAGTCATGCCATGCTAGTCATGCTATAGTCATGCCATGCTGTAGTCATGCCATGCTAGTCATAATAGTCATACCATGCTATAATCATGCTATAGTCATGTCATAATAGTCATGCCATGTTATAGTCATGCCATGCTATAGTCATGCCATGAAATTGTTGTAATCATGCTGTGCTGTGGTCATGCCATGGTATGTCCATTCTTCGATGAATTTAGAATTAGAATACCAGGAACCCTGTGCACTTGAACTACTTAGAGCTCCTCTTCTTGCAGAGGTAGTCTGTGCTGCATGGAGAGGGAGAAGCTTGCCAGCTCTAGTGATGGCTGCTCTAGTCTGTGCTGCATGGAGAGGGAGAAGTGACTTGCCAGCTCTAGTGATGGCTGCTCTAGTCTGTGCTGCATGGAGAGGGAGAAGTGACTTGCCAGCTCTAGTGATGGCTGCTCTAGTCTGTGCTGCATGGAGAGGGAGAAGTGACTTGCCAGCTCCAGTGATGCTCTAGTCTGTGCTGCATGGAGAGGGAGAAGCTTGCCAGCTCTAGTGATGGCTGCTCTAGTCTGTGCTGCACGGAGAGGGAGAAGTGACTTGCCAGCTCTAGTGATGGCTGCTCTAGTCTGTGCTGCATGGAGAGGGAGAAGTGACTTGCCAGCTCTAGTGATGGCTGCTCTAGTCTGTGCTGCATGGAGAGGGAGAAGTGACTTGCCAGCTCTAGTGATGGCTGCTCTAGTCTGTGCTGCATGGAGAGGGAGAAGTGACTTGCCAGCTCTAGTGATGGCTGCTCTAGTCTGTGCTGCATGTAGAGGGAGAAGTGACTTGCCAGCTCTAGTGATGGCTACTCTAGTCTGTGCTGCATGGAGAGGGAGAAGTGACTTGCCAGCTCTAGTGATGGCTGCTCTAGTCTGTGCTGCATGAGAGGGAGAAGTGACTTGCCAGCTCTAGTGATGGCTGCTCTAGTCTGTGCTGCATGAGAGGGAGAAGTGACTTGCCAGCTCTAGTGATGGCTGCTCTAGTCTGTGCTGCATGGAGAGGGAGAAGTGACTTGCCAGCTCTAGTGATGGCTGCTCTAGTCTGTGCTGCATGGAGAGGGAGAAGTGACTTGCCAGCTCTAGTGATGGCTGCTCTAGTCTGTGCTGCATGGAGACAGAGAAGTGACTTGCCAGCTCTAGTGATGGCTGCTCTAGTCTGTGCTGCATGGAGAGGGAGAAGTGACTTGCCAGCTCTAGTGATGGCACGTGAAGACGCATAGACGCACCAGGATCTTGTGGTGACCTCACCACCGTGTGTATGTTATAATAATAGTGGTGCACAATCAAGCCTGCTTCATGCATAGTAGTGATGCACAGCTTGGGGGTGCCCGTGAGTGTGTGTGTGTGTGTGCTTACAGTTTCAATATTGCGCAGGCATTACCATACCGGCACTTCCAGTTATCCAACAAGGATAGAGCAAGCAGCAGGTGAGCTTCCGGGAGTCCTACATTCTTCCCACGTTCAAGTTCCTGCAGACACTCACTAGCCACATGCATCACTATATGCTGTGAATAAAGGCACGCCTCCATGCTAGTAGCACGTGCATGTGGTGAGAGCACGTGCCTGTGGTGAGAGCACGTGCCTGTGGTGAGAGCACGTGCCTGTGATAATAGCACGCACCTGTGATAATAGCACGCACCTTTGGTAAGAGTGAGTATTGTTTAAATTCACTCACCTGCCATCACAAAGTAGAACCCTGGCAATTTCTTTTGTCTGGACAAACACACTTACCTCAGCTAGCTGCCAGCTCTGTGCTGCACAGCTGCATCACTTAGCCTCAGCTTGGTGCCGGTGCAAGATGTCTAATATGTCTATGACTGCTGGACACTAGCATGCACCACACTCCTTCAGCCCCCATACTGCCTGTAAGTCCCCTTGACTGGTGGCCTGTCTTGACTCCTCACTCACCAGTGATGGTTCAGGAGAGCTTGTCTTGACTCCACACTCACCAGTGATGGTTCAGGAGAGCCTGTCTTGACTCCTCACTCACCAGTGATGGTTCAGGAGAGCCTGTCTTGACTCCACACTCACCAGTGATGGTTCAGGAGAGCTTGTCTTGACTCCACACTCACCAGTGATGGTTCAGGAGAGCCTGTCTTGACTCCTCACTTACCAGTGATGGTTCAGGAGAGCCTGTCTTGACTCCACACTCACCAGTGATGGTTCAGGAGAGCTTGTCTTGACTCCACACTCACCAGTGATGGTTCAGGAGAGCTTGTCTTGACTCCACACTCACCAGTGATGGTTCAGGAGAGCCTGTCTTGACTCCTCACTCACCAGTGATGGTTCAGGAGAGCCTGTCTTGACTCCACACTCACCAGTGATGGTTCAGGAGAGCTTGTCTTGACTCCACACTCACCAGTGATGGTTCAGGAGAGCCTGTCTTGACTCCTCACTTACCAGTGATGGTTCAGGAGAGCCTGTCTTGACTCCACACTCACCAGTGATGGTTCAGGAGAGCTTGTCTTGACTCCACACTCACCAGTGATGGTTCAGGAGAGCTTGTCTTGACTCCACACTCACCAGTGATGGTTCAGGAGAGCCTGTCTTGACTCCACACTCACCAGTGATGGTTCAGGAGAGCCTGTTTTGACTCCACACTCACCAGTGATGGTTCAGGAGAGCTTGTCTTGACTCCTCACTCACCAGTGATGGTTCAGGAGAGCTTGTCTTGACTCTTCACTCACCAGTGATGGTTCAGGAGAGCTTGTCTTGACTCCACACTCACCAGTGATGGTTCAGGAGAGCTTGTCTTGACTCTTCACTCACCAGTGATGGTTCAGGAGAGCCTGTCTTGACTCTTCACTCACCAGTGATGGTTCAGGAGAGCTTGTCTTGACTCCTCACTCACCAGTGATGGTTCAGGAGAGCCTGTCTTGACTCCACACTCACCAGTGATGGTTCAGGAGAGCTTGTCTTGACTCCACACTCACCAGTGATGGTTCAGGAGAGCCTGTCTTGACTCCTCACTCACCAGTGATGGTTCAGGAGAGCCTGTATTGACTCCACACTCACCAGTGATGGTTCAGGAGAGCCTGTCTTGACTCTTCACTCACCAGTGATGGTTCAGGAGAGCCTGTCTTGACTCTTCACTCACCAGTGATGGTTCAGGAGAGCTTGTCTTGACTCCACACTCACCAGTGATGGTTCAGGAGAGCCTGTCTTGACTCTTCACTCACCAGTGATGGTTCAGGAGAGCCTGTCTTGACTCTTCACTCACCAGTGTTGGTTCAGCAGCAGCTACAGCAGCTGCAATTAGAGGAGAGCAAGTCTTGTCCTAGCCACTTCAAGTCAACACCTTCTACTTTATTTAGTCTAACCGACACCACTGGAGTCATGGCAACAGGCACTTGAACTAAGTACATGTGGCTGAGTCTCAGTACTTAGCCCGCCAGACAATACCAACAACTTGGTTCAGTCACTAACTAAACAAGACACCATTCATGGCCACCTTCATGCCCTGTCTTGCCCACCTGCCACCTGCCTGCCCATGAAGTAGTGCCTGCCCCACCCCTTGAAACTTTAAATTGAATTTTTGGAGCATGTATTATGCCAAACTAACTTACACTAACTTCATTAGCTTACACTAACTTCATTAACTTATGGTGGGAGATCTGTAGGTCTACACACCCACACCACATATACAGGGTGACACCCCCACATGTACAGGGTGACACATGCACCCCCACATATACAGGGTGACACCCCCACCCACCCCACATGTACAGGGTGACACTCCACATGTACAGGATGACACCCCACCCACCCCACATGTACAGAGTGACACCCCCACATGTACAGGGTGACACCCCCACCCACCCCACATGTACAGAGTGACACCCCCACATGTACAGGGTGATACCTCCACATGTACAGGGCACCCCCACATATACAGGGTGACACCCCCTCCCACCCCACATGTACAGGGTGACACCCCCACATGTACAGGGTGACACCCCCACATGTACAGGGTGAACCCGCACACCCACATACACAGGGTGACACCCCCTCCCACCCCACATGTACAGGGTGACACCTCCCACCCCACATGTACAGTGTGACACACACACCCCACACACACATGTACAGGATGACACCTCACATGTGGTTCACGCACCCTATGTGCCTATAACTAGAGACAAAGTTTGTGGTTGGTGTCCGGGGGGGTCTGACGATTACTCTGTGACTGAAGAAGCTCGAGTTGACCATCCAAAAGTCACTCACTGTTCATGTGTCATGCTATACTCCCCCACATCACTCACTGTTCATGTGTCCTGCTATACACCACCACCTCACTCACTGTTCATGTGTCCTGCTATACTAACTCCCCCACATCACTCACTGTTCATGTGTCCTGCTATACTCCCCCACGTCACTCACTGTTCATGTGTCCTGCTATACTCCCCACCTCACTCACTGTTCATGTGTCCTGCTATACTCCCCCACATCACTCACTGTTCATGTGTCCTGCTGTACTCCCCCACGTCACTCACTGTTCATGTGTCCTGCTATACTCCCCACCTCACTCACTGTTCATGTGTCCTGCTATACTCCCGCACCTCACTCACTGTTCAAGTGTCCTGCTATACTCCCCCACGTCACTCACTGTTCATGTGTCCTGCTATACTCCCCACCTCACTCACTGTTCATGTGTCCTGCTATCCTCCCCCACGTCACTCACTGTTCATGTGTCCTGCTATCCTCTTATATAGTTTTGCAATAAGCCGCAGTGTGAAATGTCTTCAGATGGTGTGATGATATTTCATTCCGGCATTACTGTAACATCACCCAGCACACCACCTCACCCAGCACACCACCTCACCCAGCACACCACCTCACCCAGCACACCACCTCACCCAGCACACCACCTCACCCAGCACACCACCTCACCCAGCACACCATCTCACCCAGCACCACCATCTCACCCAGCACACCATCTCACCTAGCACACCAGCCTCACCCAGCACACTACCTCACCCAGCAGACTGATGGTATTCGATCAGCACTGCCCTGCAATTAAAATAACTGCTCAGTTGACATGACCCCACAACACTGAAGCCCTTTAGCCACCCGGCATGACAGCACGCGCTCATTACCCGGCATGACAGCACTTACCTGCACATGTTAAGCAAGGGTAACCCAAATAGAGTAGAGAGGTCAACTGATAAAATGTCATGTGACCTCATGTGACCTCTGAGATACATCTCTGATGTGGTCCGCACACTTGTCCTGCTGCCTACACATTCCCTGCTACAAGGCCATTGTTGTCCTCAATGCATGCCATGTCCTGGTCCGCACTGCCACACCCCCTGCATGAGGTGCATGCCATGTCCTGGTCCACACTGCCATGCCCCCTGCATGAGGTGCATGCCATGTCCTGGTCCACACTGCCATGCCCCCTGCATGAGGTGCATGCCATGTCCTGGTCCACACTGCCATGCCCCCTGCATGAGGTGCATGCCATGTCCTGGTCCACACTGCCACGCCCCCTACATGAGGTGCATGCCATGTCCTGGTCCACACTGCCACACACCCTGCATGAGGTGCATGCCATGTCCTGGTCCACACTGCCACGCCCCCTGCATGAGGTGCATGCCATGTCCTGGTCCACACTGCCACGCCCCCTGCATGAGGTGCATGCCATGTCCTGGTCCACACTGCCACGCCCCCTGCATGAGGTGCATGCCATGTCCTGGTCCACACTGCCACGCCCCCTGCATGAGGTGCATGCCATGCCCTGGTCCACACTGCCACGCCCCCTGCATGAGGTGCATGCCATGTCCTGGTCCACACTGCCACCCCCCCTGCATGAGGTGCATGCCATGTCCTGGTCCACACTGCCACGCCCCCTGCATGAGACAAGCTGGTGTAGGCATGGCCAAAATAACTCAGATTGCTATGTGCTGAAGATTTGAATTGGTGCGAGTGGCTAGAGGAAGCCCGCCTCTATGCAATCACCTTTTTCATTAGGCGTTAAAATTTTAGTACGTGGCCAAGACGCGGGTGGAAAATTGATTACGTTGATTTTGGATGAGGTTTTGGGGATGCAGGTTATTGAGGTCCCTCCACTTTAGGGTCTAGTAACTTGCCTATAGTTATACCTATAAAAACATATTTTAGTATCAAAAGAGAGCACACAGAGATACCTATCTTTTGAGCTATATATCAAGTCCATACCATGAAGTTTGCAGCATCTACGGAGCTCTAAAGTTGTAACCACAAGTAAAATTTAAAAAATTTAAAATGCAACTGTCTCCCCTTAAGTGGGAGGAGCTATAATTGCCTGTAATTAGAACAATTCCACCTTTCTTATAGACATATCCTGCCAGCTCTAGTGATGGCAGCTCTAGTCTGTGCTGCATGGAGAGGGAGAAGTGACTTGCCAGCTCTAGTGATGGCTGCTCTAGTCTGTGCTGCATGGAGAGGGAGAAGTGACTTGCCAGCTCTAGTGATGGCTGCTCTAGTCTGTGCTGCATGGAGAGGGAGAAGTGACTTGCCAGCTCTAGTGATGGCAGCTCTAGTCTGTGCTGCACGGAGAGGGAGAAGTGACTTGCCAGCTCTAGTGATGGCTGCTCTAGTCTGTGCTGCATGGAGAGGGAGAAGTGACTTGCCAGCTCTAGTGATGGCTGCTCTAGTCTGTGCTGCATGGAGAGGGAGAAGTGACTTGCCAGCTCTAGTGATGGCTGCTCTAGTCTGTGCTGCATGGAGAGGGAGAAGTGACTTGCCAGCTCTAGTGATGGCTGCTCTAGTCTGTGCTGCATGGAGAGGGAGAAGTGACTTGCCAGCTCTAGTGATGGCTGCTCTAGTCTGTGCTGCATGTAGAGGGAGAAGTGACTTGCCAGCTCTAGTGATGGCTGCTCTAGTCTGTGCTGTATGGAGAGGGAGAAGTGACTTGCCAGCTCTAGTGATGGCTGCTCTAGTCTGTGCTGCATAGAGAGAGAGAGAAGTGACTTGCCAGCTCTAGTGATGGCTGCTCTAGTCTGTGCTGCATGGTGGTGGTGCTGGTGAGTGACACAGAACAATGTCTCTTCCAGAGGGAGAGAGGAAGCATGTCATTGAGTACCCATCCCTTGGAGATGAGCGCGTAGTGGAGAAATCTCTGCACATTCCCCCTGCCCCCCTATATCCTCACAAACTCTAACTTGTCCCTTACCCTACAGCTTCACGCTCTAATTTACATCATCCAATATAACCCTCCCACGTAGAATAGTGGCAGGACTGACGGAGTAAATGAGGCCATATATAGCGCTAGCTGGTGTCTTCTTGGCAGAGCAGAAGGAATGAGAACTGGGCATGCAATGGCTCCCTGTCTGAGAGCACTTCTCTGCAGAGGATGTGAGCAGCTAGTTCCAGACACAGCAAAACAACAGTGCAAAGGTAACAGCTCTGCCGACCTCAAATGCTTTGAATTCCTCACATTGCAAAGGCTTAGGCCAAGTGTTAACGACATCATCCCCTCCTTACAAGGACACCATTTTGCGGTTCCTACACCCACTCATATGCACATTTACACGCCCACTCACAGGATAGCGGTCGGACAAGGCAACATCCTATGGCTTGAGGAGTTCTACTAGCAGTATCCTGTTTCTTCGACGACCCTACGACCTTTGCTGGAGTGTATAGAAGTGTGGAGGCATGGGAAAGAAGGTGATGAAGTCACACCCACTTGCAATAGCCAGGGGCAAGATAGGTAGGACCAGCTGAAGAAGAAGCCAGAGAATCATCAATAATGTAGTGAGCATGTGTGTATGTGTGTGTCCATATATGTGTGACCATGTCAACCCTGTACCTGGTCCCGGCTAGTTCCCGGCAAATGTGGTGACTTGAGTACGAGCTGTTGAGGAGTTTTCTCTTGTTGCTAGGGAAGACATCTTGTTGCTTGGAGAGGCATCCATGTTTCTCCACTGTGAATGACTAACGAGCAGCACTTTCTGCTGCACACGCTCAGTGGTGTTACTCAGGAACCTAGCAACCAGCCCCTTAGCAACCAGCCATGTTGCCGCATGGAATAACAGACAAGGAACATTCAAAAATTAAGATTTTTTAAGATGAGAGAGTGTTTGATGTGGACATGCACTTAGAGGCATCCATCCCTCTCCTGCATGGCGACAAGATTCACTAAAGCTAACCCAGCATTAGTGAGACACAGCTTTTGGCAGCGTGCTAAGCTCTATATAGCCTTCCACCAGCAACTCACTTTCCTCTATGGCTAGTAGACACTGCTGCTCAGCTTTCCTGCTCTCTCCTATCGTGTCCACCTGTCTCCTGCTGCTCCCGTGTTATTGCCGATGCTTGGGGGGGGGGCTGCATTATTCATTATCATGTGGCCTCCTAGCATGGCATTCTGTCTCTGCCTGCTAGTGTTGCCATGGCGCAGAAATTTCCCTCTCTCCTTGTATATTCATTATCTATACATTAGCTCTGCACTCCCTGAGCCCACCACTTACCTCAAGAGGAGAAGACCTCTGCCCTTCTAGAGGGGTGCTGTTCTCACAGGGTTGCCCTCATTAGTCAGGGTTGCCCTCATTAGCAGGGTTGCCCTCATTAGTCAGGGTTGCCCTCATTAGTCAGGGTTGCCATCATTAGTCAGGGTTGCCCTCATTAGTCAGGGTTGCCCTCATTAGTTAGGCTGCTCTCAAGCTGCTTTTGTATGAAGTAAGTAGTTCAATGAAGGGAAGGAGAGTCATGTGACAATGACCATTTTCTATGGCTGGCAGTGAGACATGATTAGTATCTCCATGGTTATAGGCACAGTGGGTCCCTGCAGCCACTGAGTTAGCTAGCAGAGGCAGGTTGGAAGCAGCTGTTAGGAGTTAAGTGTGTGTGTGTGTGTGTGTGTGTGTGTGTGTGTGTGTGTGTGTGTGTGTGTGTGTGTGCTGTGGTCCCCAACTAGACCATTTCCCACTTGCTAGACTTCTAATTGCTGCAGTTAAGAGGTTATAAGCATAACATTGCTAATAGCTCCACCACACACCCAATCTGCAGCCATCACTCTGAGCTATGCAGGCTGCCCGAGAGGGAGTGTTACGATGGAATGAGGCTAGCCAAAACTAACAGAATACTAGCCCGAGAGTGTGTATGCATGTACGTGTGTGTATGTGCGTGCGTGCACGAGCATTATAATTTTGTACACAATTTGTACCTCATTAATTGAAGTTCTCTAGCAACAGTGAGCTGTGGAGATCTATACCCGACAATCTCATAGTCACAGAGCTACCCCAGCAGCCATGGCAGGTATGGTTCCAGCCAGACCAGCAGCCATGGCAGGTATGGTTCCAGCTAGACCAGCAGCCATGGCAGGTATGGTTCCAGCTAGACCAGCAGCCATGGCTGGTATGGTTCCAGCTAGACCAGCAGCCATGGCTGGTATGGTTCCAGCTAGACCAGCAGCCATGGCTGGTATGGTTCCAGCTAGAGCAGCAGCCATGGCTGGTATGGTTCCAGCTAGACCAGCAGCCATGGCTGGTATGGTTCCAGCCAGACCAGCAGCCATGGCTGGTATGGTTCCAGCTAGACCAGCAGCCATGGCAGGTATGGTTCCAGCTAGACCAGCAGCCATGGCTGGTATGGTTCCAGCTAGACCAGCAGCCATGGCTGGTATGGTTCCAGCTAGAGCAGCAGCCATGGCTGGTATGGTTCCAGCTAGACCAGCAGCCATGGCTGGTATGGTTCCAGCCAGACCAGCAGCCATGGCTGGTATGGTTCCAGCTAGACCAGCAGCCATGGCAGGTATGGTTCCAGCTAGACCAGCAGCCATGGCTGGTATGGTTCCAGCCAGACCTGCAGCCATGGCTGGTATGGTTCCAGCCAGACCAGCAGCCATGGCTGGTATGGTTCCAGCCAGACCAGCAGCCATGGCTGGTATGGTTCCAGCTAGACCAGCAGCCATGGCAGGTATGGTTCCAGCTAGACCAGCAGCCATGGCTGGTATGGTTCCAGCTAGACCAGCAGCCATGGCTGGTATGGTTCCAGCTAGACCAGCAGCCATGGCAGGTATGGTTCCAGCTAGACCAGCAGCCATGGCTGGTATGGTTCCAGCTACCCCAGCAGCCATGGCTGGTATGGTTCCAGCTAGACCAGCAGCCATGGCAGGTATGGTTCCAGCTAGAGCAGCAGCCATGGCTGGTATGGTTCCAGCTAGAGCAGCAGCCATGGCTGGTATGGTTCCAGCTAGAGCAGCAGCCATGGCTGGTATGGTTCCAGCTAGACCAGCAGCCATGGCTGGTATGGTTCCATAGACCAGTAGCCATGGCTGGTATGGTTCCAGCTACCCCAGCAGCCATGGCTGGTATGGTTCCAGCTAGACCAGCAGCCATGGCAGGTATGGTTCCAGCTACCCCAGCAGCCATGGCTGGTATGGTTACAGCTACCCCAGCAGCCATGGCTGGTATGGTTCCAGCTAGACCAGCAGCCATGGCAGGTATGGTTCCAGCTAGACCAGCAGCCATGGCTGGTATGGTTCCAGCTACCCCAGCAGCCATGGTTGGTATGGTTCCAGCTAGACCAGCAGCCATGGCAGGTATGGTTCCAGCTACCCCAGCAGCCATGGCTGGTATGGTTCCAGCTAGACCAGCAGCCATGGCTGGTATGGTTCCAGCTAGACCAGCAGCCATGGCTGGTATGGTTCCAGCCAGACCAGCAGCCATGGCTGGTATGGTTCCAGCCAGACCTGCAGCCATGGCTGGTATGGTTCCAGCTAGACCAGCAGCCATGGCTGGTATGGTTCCAGCCAGACCAGCAGCCATGGCTGGTATGGTTCCAGCTAGACCAGCAGCCATGGCTGGTATGGTTCCAGCTACCCCAGCAGCCATGGCTGGTATGGTTCCAGCCAGACCAGCAGCCATGGCTGGTATGGTTCCAGCTACCCCAGCAGCCATGGCTGGTATGGTTCCAGCTAGACCAGCAGCCATGGCTGGTATGGTTCCAGCTACCCCAGCAGCCATGGCTGGTATGGTTCCAGCTAGACCAGCAGCCATGGCTGGTATGGTTCCAGCTAGAGCAGCAGCCATGGCTGGTATGGTTCCAGCTAGAGCAGCAGCCATGGCTGGTATGGTTACAGCTAGACCAGCAGCCATGGCTGGTATGGTTACAGCTACCCCAGCAGCCATGGCTGGTATGGTTCCAGCTAGACCAGCAGCCATGGCAGGTATGGTTCCAGCCAGACCTGCAGCCATGGCTGGTATGGTTCCAGCTAGACCAGCAGCCATGGCAGGTATGGTTCCAGCCAGACCTGCAGCCATGGCTGGTATGGTTCCAGCCAGACCAGCAGCCATGGCTGGTATGGTTCCAGCTAGACCAGCAGCCATGGCTGGTATGGTTCCAGCTAGACCAGCAGCCATGGCTGGTATGGTTCCAGCTAGACCAGTAGCCATGGCTGCTATTCTAATATAAATTGTTAGGCTTGGAGTACAGGTAAGCTTTGGAGCTCTAAAGGAGAGAGACACCCTCTTTCCCTGAGTTCTGGCCCACTGAGCCCATTTCTGAGGGGATGAGGGGACTGGCTTATCTGTGTAACTATATTCATAGCTATATTCATAGCTAGAGCTATACATTATCTCCTAGCAGGAGGTGCGATTGCTCTGGACATCTCCCTGTAGGGGCTCCTCGTGTGTCTGAGTCCATGTGGAGACAGCTTCCTGCTCAGGAGGTTAGCTCAGCCATTGATGTGTGCAGGTGTTGATGACTAGGGCTTCAGTTGACCATACTGAGGGCTCTTCTATGAGGTCAGAGTGCATGGATACACACCCCCACATTATAATAATAATGAAGAGCCACAGCGAACTGTGAGGTCAGAGTGAATGGATGCACACACCCACAATATAATAATAATAATAATAATAATAAATAATGAAGAGCCGTAGCGAGCTGTGAGGTCCTGCCAATCCCACCCTAGCAACCGTGTGGATATATCATATGTATGTATGTGTGTGCATGTGTATGTGTATACATACTCCACCTCTGTTGGTGTCTGTATGCCAACACAAGATACTACTGGCATGTCTCCACAGACTAGAGCAGCCATCACTAGAGCTGGCAAGTCACTTCTCCCTCTCCATGCAGCACAGACTAGAGCAGCCATCACTAGAGCTGGCAAGTCACTTCTCCCAGCACAGACTAGAGCCTCCATCACTAGAGCTGGCAAGTCACTTCTCCCTCTGCATGCAGCACAGACTCCCTCTCCATGCAGCACAGACTAGAGCAGCCATCACTAGAGCTGGCAAGTCACTTCTCCCTCTCCATGCAGCACAGACTAGAGCAGCCATCACTAGAGCTGGCAAGTCACTTCTCCCTCTCCATGCAGCACAGACTAGAGCAGCCATCACTAGAGCTGGCAAGTCACTTCTCCTCTCAATGCACTGGCAGAATATGTCTATAAGAGGTGGAGTTGCTCTACAGGTATTAGTAGCACGTGCTGAGTTATGTGGGCATCTTCTTGCCGCTGGTCTGAGTGCAGCTAACATTTGAGGATAAGATAATTCACTTGCTCTGTTAGACATTATTCCTCCTTGACTGATAGCTATACACCACACACACACACACAGATACATACATACACACATGTGTGTGTATAGCTATACATCATAATATATATGTTCCATCCAATCTATGAATCTGCCCAATCTATAGATTGTGCAGCACAATCTATGAATGCCCATCTTGCCTGCCAATCAATATACTTCAAACATGGTAGCATATTAACACCCTTTGCAACAAGAAACAGAGAAAGTGATGATTGAAACTGAGTGTGTAATGATGTAGAAAAAAGTGATACTGAGAAAAAGTTCCACATGGACTTGGCAGATAAAGAACTAAGTGACATGGCAAGCGTAGCTAGAGCAAAAAAAGATATTTGAAGAATATTGCTCTGTCAAAAAAGATATAATGCACAGTTTGTAATACCCACGAACACTCGCACAACTGCTATAGTCCCCAAAAGTAGAGAAACTTGCCTCGCAAACAGCTCTTCTCCCTTCTTCTCTTTTCGTGGGAGTAGCGCAGGCTTTGTAAATTCCCATCATATTGTGTGGGTGGGTTCGGATATTTGGCTTGCACACTCGCTCAGTATAACTAGTCGATAATAAGTACTGGTCGATATGTTCCATCCAATCTATGAATCTGTTGCAAAGGGTGTTAATATGCTACCATGTTTTGAAGTGTATTGATTGGCAGGCAATAGATTGGCATTCATAGATTGTGCAGCACAATCTATAGATTGGGCAGATTCATAGATTGGATGGAACATACACACACATAGATGTGTGTATATATATGTACCGTAGATCTGGTTAATTTCAGTGAGTCGCTTTGTTTTCGCTATATTCGTGGTTAGGTAGTTATCGCATAATTAAAGAACTTCAAGTTTATTGTGTTTTAATTGTAAGTATCATAAAAATATTGAAATGATTTAAAATTTGCCACGTGTAGTTCATCAACGCTAAAATTGATGTCTCAGTGCCGCTAGCTAACATCTGGACGACTACCTGTTGCTATCAGAAGCGATCTCTCCTGGGACCATAGAGGCAGCCGATCTCTCCTGGGACCATAGAGGCAGCCGATCTCTCCTGGGACCATAGAGGCAGCCGATCTCTCCTGGGACCATAGAGGCAGCCGATCTCTCCTGGGACCATAGAGGAAGCCGGTCTCTCCTGGGATCATAGAGGCAGCCGATCTCTCCTGGGACCATAGAGGTAGCCGATCTCTCCTGGGACCATAGAGGCAGCCGATCTCTCCTGGGACCATAGAGGAAGCCGATCTCTCCTGGGATCATAGAGGCAGCCGATCTCTCCTGGGACCATAGAGGTAGCCGATCTTTCCTGGGACCATAGAGGCAGCCGATCTCTCCTGGGACCATAGAGGCAGCCGATCTCTCCTGGGACCATAGAGGCAGCCGATCTCTCCTGGGACCATAGAGGAAGCCGATCTCTCCTGGGACCATAGAGGCAGCCGATCTCTCCTGGGACCATAGAGGCAGCCGATCTCTCCTGGGACCATAGAGGAAGCCGATCTCTCCTGGGACCATAGAGGCAGCCGATCTCTCCTGGGACCATAGGGTTGTCAGGTGCAAAAATAAAGTCGGCCTAAAAAGCGTGGATCACACAATCACTTCACAGCCAAGCACAGAGCAGACGTTGGAAAGTATGGCAGCTCAAATGGTGTTGCAGGTACTTCTCAAAGAAATTTGAAAACAATATCAATGAAAGTTCTGTTCCCGAGGTATAAAAGTGGCCTACTCGAAGTAGTATCAGGAGAAAGAAAAGCTGAGGAGGAATTAGTGGTCGATGTTCTGCCTACTGCTAAACGAGGCAGGCCTTGACTTCTGGGAGTCCACGTGGATAAGCAAGTGCAACTATATTTGGAGAATTTAGAGGAGGAAGTGGAGCAGTTTCTGCTAGAGTAGTCATTGCAGCAGCTAGGGGTATAATTGTCACCTGAGACAAAACAATGCTTAAAGGATGTGGGGGTCCAGTTGTCCTGGGAAGGTCTTGGGCGTATTCTCTTCTTGCTCGTTTGGGTTTTGTCAAGAGAAAGGCTACAACAGCTCTGAGTAAATACAATGATGCTAATTTCGAGAAAGCTAAAGAAGAGTTTTTGAGTGAAGTCACCATGTCATAGGCTTGGAAGAAATCCAACCAGAGATTAAAAGTTGAATAAAGATGGTACCTTCGTCAAACTGGATATTAGAAAAACATGGCAGCAAACATGTTCAGCTACTCTTGGAGTCATGATAAAAGACAAATTACTGCTGTTTTTTTGTGGCTTGATGATGGGAGAGTTCCTTCCTCCTTACTTACAATGGTAAAATGGATCACTGACCCCACATTACGATTTTCCAACTCACTGGAGGGAGTATCCCCCACTCTCCCAACCACTGGCCAATGGAGGAGACTTCACTGGCATACATTAACAAGAAAGTACTTCCATATTATGCCGGGAAGGGAGGGATGACTAAGTTGGGTTAGTTAATCTGATACATGTAACTTCAAAGGTCAAGTTACAGCAGGTGTGTGTTCCGTTTTGGATACAAATAATATCATGTGCTGATGTGGCCGCTAAATACAACGCACCATTTGCAGCCGATGCATTTGTCTGATAATAAACCCATTAATAACAAAGTTCAATGACTGGTATTCTGACAAGATACAATGGCAGCTGCAGGAAGGATGAGCTGGAGTCTGTTTGCATACTCCAATTGATGTCAGCCTTTCCACAAGGAGATGTGTGTGGGAGCAGACTAGCTAGTCAAAGCTCTACAGATAGCCCATCCACAGCCATCAATGGATTTCTAACATTTGCAATTACTGGTGCTGCTTCAAAAGAATTGCAGTTAAGTTGTCGGGTGTTACTGAGTAGTGGTGGACCCGACTCTTGACCACGTACTGTACAGACACACACCATGTCATGCATGCATGCCACACACATGTCTGTACAGACACACCATGTCATGCATGCATGCCACACACATGTCTGTACAGAACACCATGTCATGCATGCATGCCACACACATGTCTGTACAGACACACCATGTCATGCATGCATGCCACACACATGTCTGTACAGAACACCATGTCATGCATGCATGCCACACATGTCTGTACAGAACACCATGTCATGCATGCATGCCACACACATGTCTGTACAGAACACCATGTCATGCATGCATGCCACACACATGTCTGTACAGACACACACATGCATGCCACACATGTGCATGTTGATAGTGTCACTATCAACGTCTTTTATGCAGTCAAATTTAACAATATTAGAGTCTCACATCTTACAGCTCCTCCCCTACACATCTTACAGCTCCTCCCCTACACATCTTACAGCTCCTCCCCTACACATCTTACACCTCCTCCCCTACACATCTTACAGCTCCTCCCCTACACATCTTACAGCTCCTCCCCTACACATCTTACAGCTCCTCCCTCCATATAAAAATCGAACAGATCATAGAGGAATGTGTCCAATAATTTTGACTATCCTTTACAGTGGCAAGTGCATACTTATAGATAACTCCCACACACAAGGTAAGTCCTCCCCTAGAGTAGCATCACACATTTCTTTGTAAACATGATATCCATGCATGCAAATTCTTCCTGACTCAAGACTAAAGCCCACCTCTCTCTATTTATACAAAGAAAATTAATTCTGATTTGGGCAACAGTGGGGAAAAAAACACTCTAATACAACAAGTGCTAACAAGTGAGAATTAAGTGCCGTGGAAATAAACACATTACAGTACATCCAAATGCAACTAATGGGCCTGCACCTAGTGCTGTTGCATGACTGCACCTAGTGCTGTTGCATGACTGCACCTAGTGCTGTTGACTGCACCTAGTGCTGTTGCATGACTACACCTAGTGCTGTTGAATGACTACACCTAGTGCTGTTGACTGCACCTAGTGCTGTTGACTGCACCTAGTGCTGTTGCATGACTGCACCTAGTGCTGTTGCATGACTGCACCTAGTGCTGTTGACTGCACCTAGTGCTGTTGCATGACTACACCTAGTGCTGTTGCATGACTGCACCTAGTGCTGTTGCATGACTGCACCTAGTGCTGTTGCATGACTGCACCTAGTGCTGTTGACTGCACCTAGTGCTGTTGCATGACTACACCTAGTGCTGTTGCATGACTGCACCTAGTGCTGTTGCATGACTGCACCTAGTGCTGTTGCATGACTACACCTAGTGCTGTTGCATGACTACACCTAGTGCTGTTGCATGACTGCACCTAGTGCTGTTGCATGACTGCACCTAGTGCTGTTGCATGACTGCACCTAGTGCTGTTGACTGCACCTAGTGCTGTTGCATGACTGCACCTAGTGCTGTTGTATGACTGCACCTAGTGCTGTTGCATGACTGCACCTAGTGCTGTTGCATGACTGCACCTAGTGCTGTTGACTACACCTAGTGCTGTTGCATGACTGCACCTAGTGCTGTTGCATGACTACACCTAGTGCTGTTGCATGACTGCACCTAGTGCTGTTGCATGACTGCACCTAGTGCTGTTGACTGCACCTAGTGCTGTTGCATGACTGCACCTAGTGCTGTTGACTGCACCTAGTGCTGTTGCATGACTGCTCCTAGCGCTGTTGCATGACTGCACCTAGTGCTGTTGCATGACTGCACCTAGTGCTGTTGCATGACTACACCTAGTGCTGTTGACTGCACCTAGTGCTGTTGACTGCACCTAGTGCTGTTGCATGAATGCACCTAGTGCTGTTGCATGACTACACCTAGTGCTGTTGACTGCACCTAGTGCTGTTGCATGACTGCACCTAGTGCTGTTGACTGCTCCTAGTGCTGTTGCATGACTGCACCTAGTGCTGTTGCATGACTGCACCTAGTGCTGTTGCATGAATGCACCTAGTGCTGTTGCATGACTACACCTAGTGCTGTTGCATGACTGCACCTAGTGCTGTTGCATGACTGCACCTAGTGCTGTTGCATGACTGCACCTAGTGCTGTTGACTACACCTAGTGCTGTTGCATGACTACACCTAGTGCTGTTGACTGCACCTAGTGCTGTTGCATGACTACACCTAGTGCTGTTGACTGCACCTAGTGCTGTTGCATGACTGCACCTAGTGCTGTTGCATGACTGCACCTAGTGCTGTTGCATGACTACACCTAGTGCTGTTGACTGCACCTAGTGCTGTTGCATGACTGCACCTAGTGCTGTTGACTACACCTAGTGCTGTTGACTGCACCTAGTGCTGTTGACTGCACCTAGTGCTGTTGACTGCACCTAGTGCTGTTGCATGACTGCACCTAGTGCTGTTGCATGACTGCACCTAGTGCTGTTGCATGACTGCACCTAGTGCTGTTGCATGACTGCACCTAGTGCTGTTGCATGACTGCACCTAGTGCTGTTGACTGCACCTAGTGCTGTTGACTGCACCTAGTGCTGTTGCATGACTGCACCTAGTGCTGTTGCATGACTGCACCTAGTGCTGTTGCATGACTGCACCTAGTGCTGTTGACTGCACCTAGTGCTGTTGCATGACTGCACCTAGTGCTGTTGCATGACTACACCTAGTGCTGTTGCATGACTGCACCTAGTGCTGTTGCATGACTGCACCTAGTGCTGTTGCATGACTGCACCTAGTGCTGTTGCATGACTGCACCTAGTGCTGTTGCATGACTGCACCTAGTGCTGTTGCATGACTGCACCTAGTGCTGTTGACTACACCTAGTGCTGTTGCATGACTACACCTAGTGCTGTTGACTGCACCTAGTGCTGTTGACTGCACCTAGTGCTGTTGACTGCACCTAGTGCTGTTGCATGACTACACCTAGTGCTGTTGACTACACCTAGTGCTGTTGCATGACTGCACCTAGTGCTGTTGCATGACTACACCTAGTGCTGTTGCATGACTGCACCTAGTGCTGTTGACTGCACCTAGTGCTGTTGCATGACTGCACCTAGTGCTGTTGCATGACTACACCTAGTGCTGTTGCATGACTGCACCTAGTGCTGTTGACTGCACCTAGTGCTGTTGACTGCACCTAGTGCTGTTGCATGACTACACCTAGTGCTGTTGCATGCACCTAGTGCTGTTGCATGACTGCACCTAGTGCTGTTGACTGCACCTAGTGCTGTTGACTGCACCTAGTGCTGTTGCATGACTGCACCTAGTGCTGTTGCATGACTGCACCTAGTGCTGTTGCATGACTGCACCTAGTGCTGTTGACTGCACCTAGTGCTGTTGCATGACTGCACCTAGTGCTGTTGACTGCACCTAGTGCTGTTGCATGACTGCACCTAGTGCTGTTGACTGCACCTAGTGCTGTTGACTGCACCTAGTGCTGTTGCATGACTGCACCTAGTGCTGTTGCATGACTGCACCTAGTGCTGTTGCATGACTGCACCTAGTGCTGTTGACTGCACCTAGTGCTGTTGACTACACCTAGTGCTGTTGACTGTACCTAGTGCTGTTGACTGCACCTAGTGCTGTTGACTGCACCTAGTGCTGTTGCATGACTACACCTAGTGCTGTTGCATGCACCTAGTGCTGTTGCATGACTGCACCTAGTGCTGTTGACTGCACCTAGTGCTGTTGACTGCACCTAGTGCTGTTGCATGACTGCACCTAGTGCTGTTGCATGACTGCACCTAGTGCTGTTGCATGACTGCACCTAGTGCTGTTGACTGCACCTAGTGCTGTTGCATGACTGCACCTAGTGCTGTTGACTGCACCTAGTGCTGTTGACTGCACCTAGTGCTGTTGCATGACTGCACCTAGTGCTGTTGACTGCACCTAGTGCTGTTGACTGCACCTAGTGCTGTTGCATGACTGCACCTAGTGCTGTTGCATGACTGCACCTAGTGCTGTTGCATGACTACACCTAGTGCTGTTGCATGACTGCACCTAGTGCTGTTGGATGTTAGCATTACTTACTCTGTATAATTAGTTAATGTAGTCGTAATAACTTATACATCACTACACGTGTGCATGTAACTACACGTCGTGTGCATGTAACTACATGTGTGCATGTAACTACACGTGTGCATGTAACTACACGTCGTGTGCATGTAACTACATGTGTGCATGTAACTACACATCGTGTGCATGTATCTACACGTGTGCATGTAACTACACGTGTGCATGTAACTACATGTGTGCATGTAACTACACGTCGTGTGCATGTAACTACATGTGTGCATGTAACTACACGTGTGCATGTAACTACACATCATGTGCATGTAACTACACGTGTGCATGTAACTACATGTGTGCATGTAACTACACGTGTGCATGTAACTACACATCATGTGCATGTAACTACACGTGTGCATGTAACTACACGTGTGCATGTAACTACACGTGTGCATGTAACTACACGTGTGCATGTAACTACACGTCATGTGCATGTAACTACATGTGTGCATGTAACTACATGTGTGCATGTAACTACACGTGTGCATGTAACTACACGTGTGCATGTAACTACACGTGTGCATGTAACTACATGTGTGCATGTAACTACACGTGTGCATGTAACTACACGTGTGCATGTAACTACACGTGTGCATGTAACTACACGTCATGTGCATGTAACTACATGTGTGCATGTAACTACACATCGTGTGCATGTATCTACACGTGTGCATGTAACTACACGTCGTGTGCATGTAACTACACGTCATGTGCATGTAACTACATGTCGTGTGCATGTAACTACACGTCATGTGCATGTAACTACATGTCGTGTGCATGTAACTACAGTTTAGTAGTAAGTATTAAACAGATAAATATTCAGTAAGTTGGTTCTGTGCCCCCAGTGTGGGTCTGGGTGGGTGTAGGCCTACACTGAGTCTGTATTGTAAATTTAAGACCATGCAGCATATATTTTACTAGTACACACAAACAGCTGCTTGGGACAATGGGTGCTGGCAAGGCCAGTATCAATGAGCTCATTGCTAATCTCCATTTGGATTTGGAGGGTTCTGATGAGCTTTGTTTGGATTAGCCATTAGTCATGTTGGATTGAAGTGGCGCTGTATACACACAGGTATATATATGTCTATATATATACACACAGTATATATGTGTATATATATATATATATATACACACACACAGGTATATATGTGTCTATATATATATACACACAGGTATATTATGTATATATGTGTATATATGTATGTATTATATGTGTGTGTATATGTGTGTATGTGTGTGTGTGTGTATGTGTGTGTATATATGTGTGTATGTATGTATGTGTGCATGTGTGTGTATATGTATGTGTGTGTATATGTGTGTGTATGTGTGCATGTATGTGCAAGTTTGTGGAGGTTAAGAGGTTCATTGTCTTACACTTCATTTGATTTTTGGCAACAGCCTGGAGGCATGCTGAAAGTATCTTAGGAGTTCATAATGGCTGTTTAGATTGCCAAGAAGCTGCCAGAGTGAGGTATGTTCAGGTATGAGTTATGTCTGTGTGACTAGGCGTGTTCTATGTTAAATAGGGTCAGACAAACATAATATAGGCAGTGCTACTCTGCTAGATGATGACACTAGCCCTACACACAGAGGTGCATCACATGTGCCTAGACTACAGTACTAGATGATGACACTAGCCCTGCACACAGAGGTGCATCACATGTGCCTAGACTACAGTACTAGATGATGACACTAGTCCTACACACAGAGGTGCATCACATGTGCCTAGACTACAGCAGTGGCAGGGGAAAGCCCCCCCCCCCCCCCCCCCAATTTTTATACTTTTGGGGCTTACCCCATTTTTTTGGTCAATGTCAACATGTTTAGTTTGATCATTCACGAACTGCCTTGTGTAATTACAGATAGAACTTTGCAAGTTATGTAGGCAGACTACAAAGAACATACACTAGATACACTAGATGTTCATGGTTTAATAGTGCACTTAATTAAGTGCTATAATACTGACTTGTGGCATGTTATTATAATTTAACCATAATCAATTAGTGCACTGAGGCGCCTACACTGACACTTGACTTGTGCATATTATAATGCCAATTGCAAGCTCAGCATCTAGACCACATGGGCACATAGCATTATAACCAGCTACATTATTATCTAGATACCAAGTTGATTTGTAGGCCCATACTGATAGCTACATTATGTCTAAGCGACAAGCCTCACTGAAAAGTTGGTCCAGTAAAGCTAAAAAAGCAAAGAAAACTGAAGATAGTTCAGAAGCCAGTGATTGTGATGAATCTGAAGCAATGGTGTCCTTGGCTGTGATGAAAAAGGAGATGCTCAACATGGAAGTCCAGAAAATATAGAGCAGCATTCAAGTGAGATAAACTCAAACACTCCTATCTTACCAACCCCTAATTATGCTCAAACTTCAAATCAGTGCATGTAACAATGTTGTAGTAGCGATGAAGAAGCTTTTCAACCAGTTGATAAGCCAACACTGGCACTACTGGTATCTAAACAGAGAAATTTTCAACCAAAGTGGTATAAAGAGTTTCCTTTGCTTAGTATTTGCATTACACAAAAGTTTGTCTATATTGTCGTTATAGCAACAAGCATTGTTTACTTTCATTCAGTAAAATGGGGGACAGTGCTTTTACTAAATCAGGATTTCAGAATTGGCCTTGGAAAAAAGCCTTGGAAAAGTTCAGAGGAAAAGTTCAGAGGACATCAAGTTTCGCATGCTCATAGAGAAGCAAAATTAAAATGGATAGCTCGTGGGATGCCAACAATTGCGAGCCAGCTGAGCTGCCACATGCAACAACTTCAGCAGACCTGAAGAGAAGGACTGCTAATGCAGTTAAAAGGCATACGATATCTTACTCATCAAGCAATAGCTATAAGAGGCCATACTGAATCAGAAGGCAACTTACAACACCTTCTGCTGGTTTGGAGTGAGAATAATGAAGCTATAAAAAACTGGATCAAAGAAAACCGATTCACTAGTCATCAGTCAGCAAATTTTTATTCTAGGGCAGACACTACTTCGAACCCTTTTAAAGAAAATGAAAAAGACTGAACCAATATGGTTCTCAGTAATAGCTGATGAGGCAACCAATGTTATCAACAGTGAACAGTCCATCCGCTGGGTGAATACTGACTATGAAGTACGAGAAGATTCAATTGGCTTATTTAGGGTTCCTGACAATAGAGCAGAGACTCTTTTCACAGTAATCAAAGATCTACTGATTCGATGCAGCCTCCCATTATCATTATGTCGAGGACAGGCCTGTGATGGAGCTGCCAACATGCAGGGAAGAAAATCTGGTGTGGCAAAAGGTTTAGAAATGAATACCCTTCTGCAATTGCACTGCATTGTTGTGCACATTCACTGAATGTTTGCTTACAGAATGTTGGAAGGAAGCTTGCATGTATCAGAGATGGTCTCGAAACAGTGAAGGAAATAAGCAAGTTCATTCGTTATCTCCGAAACGACAACCTCTCTTTTCATTGAAGTTACAGGAGACAAGTGGAGGTATTAGTCTGAAGCCATTATGTCCTACCAGATGGAGAGCAAGAACTGTTGCAATAGAAGCCATTCTCAAAGACTACACTCTATTGTTAGAGGCGTTGGAGGAAATTAATTCAACAACACATGATGAATATGGTTTAAAGGCTGCTGGCTTGATGCACTTTTTGGAAAAATTTGGTCTCCAACTCAGTCACTTTTTATTTAGTGCAACAGAACAAGTTTCTTTCACTTTGCAAAAAGAAGACATAGCTTTGCATGAAGCACTCTCTGCTGTTGATGCTGCCAAGATATTCTTCAAACGAAACAGGACAGATGAAAATTTCGACAGGTTTTATGACAAGTGTGTCACCATTGCTGAAAAGTTCAATATTGACCAACCAGAATTACCTTGTTACAGAAGGCATCCTCCACGTTTTTGAAAGTGGGAGTCAACCATACCTTTTTATGTCTGCAAGGGCATACTTTCGGCAAATATTCTTTGAAGCGTGTGACCTGCTCTATGGTGAGTTGGAAGACAGGTATAGTAAACAACATATTTCATCAATCCTGGCAATTGAAAAAAACTCTTGCGAGCGCAGCAAATGGTAATGATTATGAAGACAGCATGGAAGAGCTGAAGAAATCTTGCTACAAAGATGATGTCAATATCTCAGACTTAGCCAGACACCTCCAACTCTTACAAGATGTTGTCAAGCAAGGTAGCCCTGAAGTGAAGAAAGTCACTTCTGTACAGACGATCTGTGATGTAATGAACAAAAAAAGCATTTTCAAAACAATGTTACCAACTGCATCAGCTCCTTTGTCTCTATCTAACAATCCCTGTTACATCTGCAATGGCTGAAAGAACCTTTTCTGCACTGAAGCGTCTCTTAACGTACACAAGGTCTACGATGACTGAAGTAAGGCTTAATAATTGCTTGCTTCTCCATGTCCACAAAGATTTAACTGACTCACTTGACGTGGTTTCAGTCGCCAATGAATTTATTAATAATGATGAATGAAAAAGGGTTTTGGAAGCTTTCCTTGATGTGTTATATTTATCTTTGTACACACAATCATGCAAACAATACACCATTTGAGTCCTTTAAATTAAATTTATCAGTTGAGTCGGAATCCATGCGAGGAAGTATAATAATTGGTGGAGCTGGTATATATGGCTAGACAAGGTGGGCGTAGTCCAGCAAAATTTCTGCATGTATATCTCAGCCCCCCCCCACTTTTCATCTAGCCCTGCACACAGAGGTGCATCACATGTAGTACTAGATGATGACACTAGCCCTGCACACAGAGGTGCATCACGTGTGTCTAGACTACAGTACTAGATGATGACACTAGCCCTACACACAGAGGTGCATCACATGTGCCTAGACTACAGTACTAGATGATGACACTAGCCCTACACACAGAGATGCATCACATGTGCCTAGACTACAGTACTAGATGATGACACTAGCCCTACACACAGAGGTGCATCACATGTGTCTAGACTACAGTACTAGATGATGACACTAGCCCTGCACACAGAGGTGCATCACATGTGTCTAGACTACAGTACTAGATGATGACACTAGCCCTACACACAGAGGTGCATCACATGTGCCTAGGCTACAGTACTAGATGATGACACTAGCCCTGCACAGAGAGGTGCATCACATGTGCCTAGACTACAGTACTAGATGATGACACTAGCCCTACACACAGAGGTGCATCACATGTGCCTAGACTACAGTACTAGATGATGACACTAGCCCTACACACAGAGGTGCATCACATGTGTCTAGACTACAGTACTAGATGATGACACTAGCCCTGCACACAGAGATGCATCACATGTGCCTAGACTACAGTACTAGATGATGACACTAGCCCTACACACAGAGGTGCATCACATGTGCCTAGACTACATTTCTAGATGATGACACTAGCCCTGCACACAGAGGTGCATCAGGTGCCTAGACTACATCACATGTGCATCAGGTGCATCAAGATTTAGCTGCAACCCTTGAAAAGGATATAGGAGGCCATTTTGCTGGCCATCGTCACAGGCAACAAGAAGTAAGAAGATGACGATCTTGAAAATGATGATGAATTAGAGCGCACCAGAGGTGGACATCAACACTGACCAAATATATCGAGACGAGAAGAGTTATTGGAGCTGCTACGATATTTCAATTATTAGAGGAGAATATTAGACATGCACTAGTGTAGTGATGCACATCTTATTGTATTCATGCACTAAGTGCACTAGTGTTAGTGATGCACATCTTATTGTATTCATACACTAAGTGCACTAGTGTAGTGATGCACTTCTTATTGTATTCATGCACTAAGTGTACTAGTGTAAGTGATGCACATCTTATTGTATTCATACACTAAGTGCACTAGTGTAGTGATGCACATCTTATTGTATTCATACATTAAGTGTACTAGTGTAGTGATGCACATCTTATTGTATTCATACACTAAGTGTACTAGTGTAAGTGATGCACATCTTATTGTATTCATACACTAAGTGTACTAGTGTAGTGATGCACATCTTATTGTATTCATACACTAAGTGTACTAGTGTAAGTGATGCACATCTTATTGTATTCATACACTAAGTGCACTAGTGTAAGTGATGCACATCTTATTGTATTCATACACTAAGTGCACTAGTGTAAGTGATGCACATCTTATTGTATTCATACACTAAGTGCACTAGTGTAAGTGATGCACATCTTATTGTATTCATACACTAAGTGCACTAGTGTAGTGATGCACATCTTATTGTATTCATGCACTAAGTGTACTAGTGTAAGTGATGCACATCTTATTGTATTCATACACTAAGTGCACTAGTGTAGTGATGCACTTCTTATTGTATTCATGCACTAAGTGCACTAGTGTTAGTGATGCACATCTTATTGTATTCATACACTAAGTGCACTAGTGTAGTGATGCACATCTTATTGTATTCATGCACTAAGTGCACTATGTTGTGATGCATTATTCAGGAAGTAAGGGTTTTTTATCTCGCCACATCCACACCCCTGGAGCAGCTTAAAAATCTGTCACGAGGTTGCAACAAGTGCTATTCTCATCTAACACACACACATGCATGCACATGTTCACACACATGCACCTGTTCACACTCATAGACAGACATGTTCACACACATAGACAGACATGTTGATACACACACATGCTGACTCGTCACAAACATGCACACACTGTGGAATGTTAGTTACTGACCTACATAGTGGAAGAGAGAGAGAGGCTCGTGCCTTTCAGTGGCAAGACAACCTAAATGGATGAAAGGCAGCTGGCTAATGCCGCCAGGATATGGTAACATTGGGTGAGGATCATGTCTCATGGCTAATTAACAGCTAATGACATACATGATGCTCAAACAAGTCCTGGCCTCAGCCACAGGACCTATTTGTTGCCGGCAGGAAGTAAGCCACACAGGATGCAACCAACCAACCAACCAGCTCTCCTCCGCTACTAGTGAGGCACACACACACACACACACCTGTCCTGTCCTGTCCCAACCTGTCCTGTCCTGTTCCAACCTGTCCTGTCTCAACCTGTCCTGTCCTGTCCCAACCTGTCCTGTCCTGTCCCAATCTGTCCTGTCCTGTCCCAACCTGTCCTGTCCCAACCTGTCCTGTCCTGTCCCAACCTGTCCTGTCCTGTCCCAACCTGTCCTGTCCTGTCCCAACCTGTCCTGTCCTGTCCCAACCTGTCCTTTCCTGTCCCAACCTGTCCTGTCCTGTCCCAACATGTCCTGTCCTGTCCCAACCTGTCCTGTCCTGTCCTGTCCCAACCTGTCCTGTCCTGTCCCAACCTGTCCTGTCCTGTCCCAACCTGTCCTGTCCTGTCCCAACCTGTCCTGTCCTGTTCCAACCTGTCCTGTCCCAACCTGTCCTGTCCTGTCCCAACCTGTCCTGTCCTGTCCTGTCCCAACCTGTCCTGTCCTGTTCCAACCTGTCCTGTCCCAACCTATGTCCTGTTCCAACCTGTCCTGCCTATATATATGGGGGTGCTGTTACATGATATGCTTCCCTACTTGTGGGAACAAAGCTGATACCCCCCACCTCCGAGTGTCATGACTTACACATGCATGCACACATACAGTTACACACATGCGCGCGCACACAAACACACACACAATACATACACACACACATACATGCATGCACATATATATCACATACACACACATGCCTGCATGCACGCATACCAACACATGCATGATGCACACACACACATATATACATGTATATGCATTAATGTACATATACTAGGCAATAGTCAAGCATTATACACACACACACACACACACACCCACACACACACACACATATATGGGGATATGGAGCAAAGTAGACTTGCTAGGTACGGGTGGAAGTAAAACTTTATTTGTGCGTAGGTAAGCATGCATGAGGGGGGAAGGTTCTCCATAGCCTTAGCTTCTCCATTCCTCAGTGTTCTGACACTTGGCTCTTTCAAGGTCAGCCCTCCATG
Source organism: Cladorhizidae sp. MBARI D1340-BT2 (assembly GCA_028752905.1). Taxonomy (NCBI): domain Eukaryota; kingdom Metazoa; phylum Porifera; class Demospongiae; order Poecilosclerida; family Cladorhizidae; species Cladorhizidae sp. MBARI D1340-BT2. The sequence goes on along the minus strand of JAQNBH010000010.1, from coordinate 37,972,572 downwards.
GACCACGTCTCTATCTGTTTCCATCTTCATGGAGCACGTCTCTATCTGTTTCCATCTTCATGGAGCACGTGCCTATCTGTTTCCATCTTCATGGACCACGTCTCTATCTGTTTCCATCTTCATGGACCACGTCTCTATCTGTTTCCATCTTTATGGACCATGTCTCTATCTGTTTCCATCTTCATGGACCACGTCTCTATCTGTTTCCATCTTCATGGACCAGGTCTCTATCTGTTTCCATCTTTATGGACCACGTCTCTATCTGTTTCCATCTTCATGGGCCATGTCTCTATCTGTTTCCATCTTCATGGAGCACGTCCCTATCTGTTTCCATCTTCATGAACCATGTCTCTATCTGTTTCCATCTTCATGGAGCACGTCCCTATCTGTTTCCATCTTCATGGACCACGTCTCTATCTGTTTCCATCTTCATGGACCACGTCCCTATCTGTTTCCATCTTCATGGGCCACGTCTCTATCTGTTTCCATCTTCATGGAGCACGTCTCTATCTGTTTCCATCTTCATGGAGCACGTCCCTATCTGTTTCCATCTTCATGGACCACGTCTCTATCTGTTTCCATCTTCATGGACCATGTCTCTATCTGTTTCCATCTTCATGGGCCACGTCTCTATCTGTTTCCATCTTCATGGAGCACGTCTCTATCTGTTTCCATCTTCATGGAGCACGTCCCTATCTGTTTCCATCTTCATGGGCCACGTCTCTATCTGTTTCCATCTTCATGGACCATGTCTCTATCTGTTTCCATCTTCATGGGCCACGTCTCTATCTGTTTCCATCTTCATGGATGGTCTGTGAATCAAGATCAAGGTATTATCGCCTAAGAAGAGCAGCTTGACTCGTTAAAATGGAAGGACATTATCAACTCTAAAAGAAAGAAGCCTACCCGAGTAACTCCCACAGGTTGCCTGGCAAAAACTACAGCTGCACTAATCACAAACTCGACGACTGCACACATGTACACCACAACCATACAATTATAAAAATGGTAAAGGGTCACCTATATAATTGGCACATGATTACTTTATTTAGCAGGGCAACCCTTTACCCAGTTTGCTTCATTTGAGGAAATATCCATGACCTAGTAGTGAACAGTAATGAGTATGTCAGATATACCACACAGCCAGCACTCACAGCAGCCAGCACTCACAGCAGATACACAGCACTCACAGCAGATACACAGCACTCACAGCAGATACACAACACTCACAGCAGATACACAGCACTCACAGCAGATACACAACACTCACAGCAGATACACAGCACTCACAGCAGATACACAGCACTTACAGCAGATACACAGCACTCACAGCAGATACACAGCCAGCACTCACAGCAGATACACAACACTCACAGCAGATACACAGCCAGCACTCACAGCAGATACACAGCACTCACAGCAGATACACAGCACTCACAGCAGATACACAGCACTCACAGCAGATACACAGCACTCACAGCAGATACACAGCACTCACAGCAGATACACAGCACTCACAGCAGATACACAGCCAGCACTCACAGCAGATACACAGCACTCACAGCAGATACACAGCACTCACAGCAGATACACAGCACTCACAGCAGATACAGAGCACTCACAGCAGATACACAGCACTCACAGCAGATACACAGCACTCACAGCAGATACACAGCACTCACAGCAGATACACTGCACTCACAGCAGATACACAGCACTCACAGCAGATACACAGCACTCACAGCAGATACACAGCACTCACAGCAGATACACAGCACTCACAGCAGATACACAGCACTCACAGCAGATACACAGCACTCACAGCAGATACACAGCACTCACAGCAGATACACAGCACTCACAGCAGATACACAGCACTCAGAGCAGATACACAGCACTCACAGCAGATACACAACACTCACAGCAGATACACAGCCAACACTCACAGCAGATACACAGCCAGCACTCACAGCAGATACACAACACTCACAGCAGATACACAGCCAACACTCACAGCAGATACACAGCACTCACAGCAGATACACAGCACTCACAGCAGATACACAGCACTCACAGCAGATACACAGCACTCACAGCAGATACACAGCACTCACAGCAGATACACAGCCAGCACTCACAGCAGATACACAGCACTCACAGCAGATACACAGCACTCACAGCAGATACACAGCACTCACAGCAGATACACAGCACTCACAGCAGATACACAGCACTCACAGCAGATACACAGCACTCACAGCAGATACACAGCACTCACAGCAGATACACAGCACTCACAGCACTCACAGCAGATACACAGCACTCACAGCACTCACAGCAGATACACAGCACTCACAGCAGATACACAGCACTCACAGCACTCACAGCAGATACACAGCACTCACAGCACTCACAGCAGATACACAGCACTCACAGCAGATACACAGCACTCACAGCAGATACACAGCACTCACAGCAGATACACAGCACACACAGCACTCACAGCAGATACACAGCACTCACAGCACTCACAGCAGATACACAGCACTCACAGCAGATACACAGCACTCACAGCAGATACACAGCACTCACAGCAGATACACAGCACTCACAGCAGATACACAGCACTCACAGCAGATACACAACACTCACAGCAGATACACAGCACTCACAGCAGATACACAGCACTCACAGCAGATACACAGCACTCACAGCAGATACACAGCACTCACAGCAGATACACAACACTCACAGCACTCACAGCAGATACACAGCACTCACAGCAGATACACAGCACTCACAGCAGATACACAGCACTCACAGCAGATACACAGCACTCACAGCAGATACACAGCACTCACAGCAGATACACAGCACTCACAGCACTCACAGCAGATACACAACACTCACAGCAGATACACAACACTCACAGCAGATACACAGCACTCACAGCAGATACACAACACTCACAGCAGATACACAGCACTCACAGCAGATACACAGCACTCACAGCAGATACACATGCACTCACAGCAGATACACAGCACTCACAGCAGATACACAGCACTCACAGCAGATACACAGCACTCACAGCAGATACACAACACTCACAGCAGATACACAGCACTCAGCAGATACACAGCACTCACAGCAGATACACAGCACTCACAGCAGATACACAGCACTCACAGCAGATACACAACACTCACAGCAGATACACAGCACTCACAGCAGATACACAGCACTCACAGCAGATACACAGCACTCACAGCAGATACACAGCACTCACAGCAGATACACAGCACTCACAGCAGATACACACTCACAGCAGATACACAGCACTCACAGCAGATACACAGCACTCACAGCAGATACACAACACTCACAGCAGATACACAGCCAGCACTCACAGCAGATACACAACACTCACAGCAGATACACAGCACTCACAGCAGATACACAGCACTCACAGCAGATACACAGCACTCACAGCAGATACACAGCACTCACAGCAGATACACAGCACTCACAGCAGATACACAGCACTCACAGCAGATACACAACACTCACAGCAGATACACAGCACTCACAGCAGATACACAGCACTCACAGCAGATACACTGCCATCACTCACGGCTGCCACGAGACAGAATAGTTTGTTATGATTGCTTATGTCGATGTTTGCAGGTTCCTGAGAGTGCCAAACAATGAGGACTGCAAATATGCAAGCATAAAAATAAGTCACCTTACCGATATTGTCAGTGTTGCTGCTCTAGAGGTGCCAAGTCTGTAGGCCAAGTTCACTGGTGAAGGTCGTGCATTAGTTTCATCAACACAGCATCTCTCTTTCCCTGGCATTGCTGAGGACAATTAAAAAAATCAGGAAAGTGTTAATTTCCCTAGCAACCAGATGTTGAAAATATTGTGGTGGCCACTAATTGACCACAAACATGCACAAACGTGCACTATCATCTTCATTTATGCCATGGGACAGTCATCTGAGGAATGGACACACTATACGCAAATTATGCGTGGGAAGAAACAAGATATATATATGGATAGATAAATAGATACATACATGGATAGATATATACATGGATAAATAGATAGATATATAAAATAGATAGATATATACATGGATAGATAGATACATTGGATAGATAGATAGATATATACATGGATAAATAGATAGATATATAAAATAGATAGATATATACATGGATAGATAGATATACATGGATAGATAGATACATTGGATAGATAGATAGATAAACACATACATGGATACAGATACATACATGGATAGATAAACATACATGGACATACATGGATAGATAGATAGATAGATAGATACATGGATAGATAGATTTACATACATGGATAGATAGATAGATAAACACATACATGGATAGATAGATAGATATATACATGGATAGATAGATAAACACATACATGGATAGATAAGATAGATAGATACATACATGGATAGATAGATAGATAAACACATACATGGATAGATAGATAAATATATACATGGATAGATAGATAAACACATACATGGATAGATAAGATAGATAGATACATACATGGATATATATATATATATATACATGGATAAATAGATAGATACATACATGCATGGATAGACTCCACTCTTACTACTAACTTTGCGAAGGACTCAAGGCACGCTTGAAGTGTTTGGGGGGTTAAAATCAACTGAATACCAAGGTATCACTCCCCTGATATCCAGCAGAGGTGCCAAGCATTGCCAGGGGAACGGATAAAATATCCAGCAGAATAACACAAAATGAGAATGAAGGAGGCGGTTCTTCCCCCCACCCCATCCCAAATATATTTGTTGTCAGAAGCTGTAGCAACTCCGCCCTGTGTAAATCTCCCCATTTCAGCAACTGTGTTATTTTGGAGGGCTAGAGTCAGCCTCACTAGCAGAGGTGAGGTCTGGTATATTTTATTCCTAATATGTTGCCCTGTTGCATTGTGTGCTGGCATTGCTAACATCTTGACTCTCAAGAGAAGTTGCTGGCAATGTGGAGTATCATGCCACGTGTGGTGGCCTCGTCTAAATCCTGGAACAGACTCCACAAAACCATTCGGAAGTGAAATTCCGTCTGACCTGACCTTCCGGTCAGCTGTGCACATACAGACAGAAACATGCCACTACTCTATATACTGCACAGTACTTGTTTTTTGAGGAGGTGGAGTTTCAAGGATTGCTATAACTGAATTCAAATAATTTTTCAAAAGTTGTCGCAATCCCTTATTTCATGAGGCATTTTTCGCCAGTCCCCCCAAACCTCATAAATTGAGCTCCAGCTAGAGTGTACCAACACAATCACATTTACATTATGACATAAATAATAACATTTAATTATGGAAATAATGACATTTAATTATAGAAATATAGAAATATAGAAATAATGACATTTAATTATAGAAATAATGACATTTAATTATAGAAATAATGATATTTAATTATACAATTTAATTAAAGAAATAATGCCATTTAATTATACAAATAATGTCATTTAATTATACAAATAATTAATTACATTGTAAATAAAATTGACAAGAAATGAAACAAGAAATGAAACGAGTAACAAGAACAATTACAGGACCGTTTACCTATATATATATATATATATATATATAGGATGAACCCTTTACCCTACCTATTACTTTTACCTGTTACCTAAACCCATTTACCTATAAATAACCTTTGCCTGGATGACATTATGAACCAGTTGCTTTATAGCCTATAGGATAAACCCTTTACCTGTTAATAGGAGGCATTACATGTTGATAGGAGGCATTACATGTTGATAGTTTACTAATGGACCCTTTACCTATCAAGAGCCTTTACCAGGATGCTTTGGAACTGCAATACTCGTTGAGTTTGCTTTGACTGTCTGGCAGGTGATGTACTTCAACAGAGGGGTAGGAAGCATTTTGGGATTGGTCAGGCGAAAGTGTGTGTGGGGGAGGGGGATACACGCACCTTATTGAAATGAAATATCATTGTAATTGAAAAGAATGAAAAGAATATATATATACCTGGAATAAACCTAGTTTGAAATAAGTTCACAACTTCCCGAACATTCGGAGCCTGTGCTCATTGTTCCTCACAAATTCCTTTGCAATTGTGACTAGATAAAGGTGATACAAAGCTTCTTTGTAAATGTTTAGTATCATTAGATGATTAAGTCTATCCTGTTTCATAGTACTTCGTAAGTATGTTTTTATTCTTTTCATGCAGGAAAAACATCTTTCACTTGCAGCATTCGTAGCAGGCATGACAAGGATTAGACGGACAACCCAGCACACCTGCTTAAAAAATGCACATTGACCATCAGAAAGATTGCGAAGAAAAGTCAAGATATCTTTCGGTGTTACAGTTCCATCTGACTCACGTGAGCTAAAACTTGAATTAAAAGCTTGAAGTTGAGTCCAAAGCTCACTCTTATTGAAGTCATCTCCATAAAAGGGAACAACTTCACTTAACTCAGTGGTACAATCCTTTTTATTGGCAGCTTTTACAAGCAATTCTTCAAGATTTTGGTAAACAGCATATCCTGGCTGATCAAAGCGATCTTGAATTGCTGACATGGCCAAGTCTATAGCTTCAAAGTAAAAGCAACGATAATAATCTTCAACTGCAGTGTACTGATGATATTCTCCTGTTCCATTCTCCTGTTCCATTCTCAAAATGCTTTGGAGCTTTTCGATTCCGAAAAACGTTATAAAAATGGATCATTTCGGGACTCTTGGCATCCATGCCCACCTGGCTTGGTCTAATACCTGGACAACTGACAGTGGTTTTGTTCCATTCCCTGGCCATTATCTACATTAGTGGTTCTTTCCTATGCACTTTCCTTCATCTTGCACTTTAGCTATTTACTCAAGATCTCTAAAGGATTGTACTCCACTTATTTTTATAGGTTAGCTATTATTATCTGGTGTTTTTAATCTGGATTATTGTATTAGTATGTAACTCAGATAAGACGGATAAGACTAAACCAAGTTGGATGATTGGATTAAGGCCTTGTGTAAAACATCTCTAGTGTACAGCTCGGTTAAAATAAGTTAAAACTAGTTATTTACTTTGAAATGGATCATAAATACATTGTCCTGATAATGCAAACTCTATTTTGCATTTATTGCTGGTGGTTGAGCCTCATGGTGGTTGAGCCTCATGATTTTTCTAGCACTGTGAATTTTAATGCTACAGAAACATAATACAGTCAGTGACCACATGAACAAGGTGGTTGGCATCACTAGATGCCATGATTGGCAGTGCTGAATCAGCTTATAGTCCTGGACTCCTAGTCTAAATTGTGAAAAATGCCAAAAAAATCTCAAACTGTCCTACCATGGATGGTTGGCATGTATATAGCTATGTTTTAGATTTAAAATAATGCCTTGCTACTATAGCTATATTATAGCTGTGATGCAGTACAGATAAACCTATATAGCTAGTTATAATGCTTAGCTCAGTTTTAAATAGATATATACCTCTCATCTTTGCCTTTTCCAAATTTCCGTTTTGGAAATTAGTCGATTATTAGGCTGGAATTCCAGTCACTAGCGGCCATGATATAACACTAAAATAGCACGCGCAAAAATTTAGCGGCGTGGTTTGGTGGGCTTCATTTGAATTTTTAAATAAGACAACTGATGGCTGGAGAAAAGTCTGAGAGTGCTCTCAGTAAAGATTAGAAAGTTGCTTGATAACTGGAGGTTGGTATTAAAACTTTGGTCCGGCAGCTGCCGGGTCTGCCGGACCAGTTCCTACCCCCCTGACTTCAAGCATGAGAAGCAACTTCTCACTTATGGGGTGAATTCTCATGTCAGGAGAAATGAAAGCAGCCTCTCCCCCTGGACATGTGGTGTGCACACAGCCATCAATATTCACACCAAGTTGCTCCAATCGTCAAGTATAGTTGTGCCAGCAGAGCAAGTTCTAATACTGCAGCAATATCTTCACTGCTTCTGTGCTTCTCAATAATATAGTGGCAAGTCCAGCAAACGCAAACCTTCAAAGCATTTGATGTCATTATTTTGCGTTTATGGAATTGTGACATCCATAGAATCTTAGCAGGCATTTAACATGATTATGCATTAGTTGCTGTTATTCACTGCCAGCCAACGTCGGCATATGATTTAACATCCTCAGCAATCTGTGATGTTAATGCTGAGTGCAGGTCATTCATTATTCTCAGTTGAATCACAATCAGGGAATAACATGAGTTCTGGAATTTTCTGTTGATGCTGAAGAGATCCGATTTTACTGGGCTGGTCTTGGAGAAGCTAGATCAGGAAAATCATTTTTCATTGTGCAGCTGATTTTTCACGTGTTTAATGATCATTGCGCAAAGGGTTCGGAGAGTCGAATTAAAAGCATCTTTATCTGCTACTTCTACTGACTCTTCTACAAAGTTGCTTAGTGGACAGCATTTCATCCCTCTACTACAGCTATTAGTTGAAGGTTGAAGGATGGATAAATGTGTCTTGCAGTTTCATTTAGAAGCAAAACTTTGCACCTTTGATTTTACTAGGCAAATGTGAAGAAATAAGTAAGAATTTTGCAAACTTTAAAAGTGATTATTATGCATTTAATCCAACTTGGTGGTTTTTATTTCTTTCATTGCATTACACTTCTATCTCCTTAAATCATTACATGCCTTTTAGGTTTCAGCTGCGGCAATTTTGTTTTTACAACCCTGGGTTATATGGAGTCATTTTGGAATATTTAAAAATGATCTACACCTTAAATAGAACCCAGATACAAATTTTTATGCTTGTACTCAATTTTGCACATCTTCCCCCCCAACCCTCCCCCTTCCCTCCTCCCCCCCCCCCCCCCCTTCCCCATATAATGTCCTTAAGAGCTGGACTATTCACTCAACACTTACTGCTGGAAAGTTGCATTTCAAAGACTTTGAGAGGTAGCTTCACTTCACATTCCAACCTACTCCGAATACAATACTTTTTTTTTTAAGCAGTATTATAATATTGGTCTTCATTATGTCAATATTACTATGTCAATAGGTAGGGGAACTTAACCTTTGTTACCTACTTTAGTAAATTCACGCTTAATTTCTAGTATATTTATAAAAACATTTTTTGTTATTTGGTCGAGCAGCCACACAAACAAGATGTTATTCAGTGTAACACCAGAAGTTACCAAGTGTAACATCAGAACCAATCATAGATGTTACTACTTACCATGTCTACACAAACAGACATCATAAATAATTTCTGTGTATTAAAGGTCTGTGATGTTAGCTATTTTCACAGGGGTCATATTGAGAGGAAATCAAATGGTCCCTTCATGGAACAAAAACATGCAGCTGCTCGCTGACAGCTACAGTGCATGTCATAAGAATAAGCTCCAGATACACATGCATTATGAGTATACAGTGGCTGGTTTTGTTGAAGCTTTATCTGTTAAGTATTGTCACAAGAGAGGACACCAACTCATCACTTCATGGTAGGAAAACATGGCTTACCTTGCACGCACACAAAAAGTGGTTATGGAAGTTACGATCCTTTACCGATATTTGTTTGTTTGCCAGTGAGTAGAGGATTATGGGTAGTGTATTGGACAGTATGTACTGGCCCCAAATAACCCGCAGTGAACTGTATCTGGCGGGTCAGGCCGCATTTGAGGAGCAAAATCTGCCTACGCCTGAGGTCCATAAAACCCGCAGTTACGATCCTTTACCGATATTTGTTTGTTTGCCAGTGAGTAGAGGATTATGGGTAGTGTATTGGACAGTATGTACTGGCCCCAAATAACCCGCAGTGAACTGTATCTGGCGGGTCAGGCCGCATTTGAGGAGCAAAATCTGCCTACGCCTGAGGTCCATAAAACCCGCAGCTGTCAGTAACTGGTCAACTCCAGGGCTGCAGTCTTGCCTGGCAATACTTGGGAGTTCAGTTTATTTGAAACTTGCATTCTAACTATAGTAACCTGGCGTTGTTGAAGATTTCCCCCTAAAGTTCTGAGTAAACCACTGATCAATTACCTACTTGCTGACTCAGCCCAGTTACACTGGATATTGTGCATACCCAGTGAGTTTATGAAAATGATTTCCTTTACCAATCATCGGGTGGTTGACTCTGTAGAGAAACTGATGAGTGCTGGATCAAGAACATTTGTTGGATAGCTTGGAGTGTTCTGATAGTAAAATTATGACCAATGGACAAATTTTATGAAGTTGTCATAATTTGGCTAATGCTTAGTTCATGGGACAGTTTAGACTCTTCTGCTAGTGAAGTTATGAGCAATGGCCATACTCAAGTTCATGTTAGGAACAAAACTAGACAGATACAGACAGAAGACAAAACACCCATATTGAATTGGCTAGTCGGGAAAGAAGTGTTTTTGTTGGTTAGAGCATCTCATGAAGGCTAGAGCTTTTCATTATTCCTGATGAAGGCTAGAGCATCTCATTATTTCTGATGAAGGCTAGAGCATCTCATTATTTCTGATGAAGGCTAGAGCATCTCATTATTCCTGATGAAGGCTAGAGCATCTCATTATTCCTGATGAAAGCTGGAGCATCTCATTATTCCTGAAGAAGGCTGGAGCATCTCATTATTCCTGATGAAGGCTGGAGTATCTCATTATTCCTGATGAAAGCTGGAGCATCTCATTATTCCTGATGGAGGCTGGAGCATCTCTTATTCCTGATGAATGGAGCATCTCATTATTCCTGATGGAAGCTGGAGCATCTCATTATTCCTGATGAAAGCTGGAGCATCTCATTATTCCTGATGAAGGCTGGAGCATCTCTTATCCTGATGAATGGAGCATCTCATTATTCCTGATGAAGTCTAGAGCATCTCATTATTCCTGATGAAGACTGGAGCATCTCATTATTCTAGATGAATGGAGCATCTCATTATTCCTGATGAACGGGAGCATCTCACTATTCCTGATGAAGGCTAGAGCATCTCATTATTCCTGATGAAGGCTGGATGATCTTACTGTTCCTGATGAAGGCTGGAGCATCTCATTATTCCTGATGAATGGAGCATCTCATTATTCCTGATGAAGGCTAGAGCATCTCATTATTCCTGATGAAGGCTAGAGCATCTCATTATTCCTGATGAAAGCAGGAGCATCTCATTATTCCTGATGAAGGCTAGAGCATTTCATTATTCCTGATGAAGGCTAGAGCATCTCATTATTCCTGATGAAGGCTGGATGATCTCATTATTCCTGATGAAGGCTGGAGCATCTCATTATTCCTGATGAAGGCTAAGCATCTAATTATTCATGATGAAGGCTAGAGCATCTCATTATTCCTGATGAAGGCTAGAGCATCTCATTATTCCTGATGAAGGCTAGATGATCTCATTATTCGTGATGAAAGCAGGAGCATCTCATTATTCCTGTGAAGGCTAGAGCACCTCATTATTACTGGAGCATCTCATTATTCCTGATGAAGGCTAGAGCATCTATTGAGAGAGTAAATTTCAAGTTGATTATTGAGAACGTCATGATAATTTTGTTATACTAACTGAGTTTGTTGATAGAATAAAGGACCTTGGCTCTCCAGTTGACTTCTATCAAATTTTAGACATATAAATGGCCAAATTAAATATTTTTCAGCCACAAAACAGCCACATTATAATAATGCAACCAGTGTATTAAATTACCCTTTACCTATTAACAGCTTTACCTAATGTAATTTTAAACAAGCAGGATTGTATTGGTCTTAATCCTATTAATAGGTAAGGGGTTCATTATGTTAACAGGTAGAGGGTTCCTGGTAAACGGTCATTATGTTAACAGGTAAAGGATTCCTCTTATTAATAGGCGAGGTCTATTGATAGGTAAGAGATGATCCTCAAATGCTACTAATAGGTTAAGGCTATTAATAGGTAAAGAGTCCATCCTAACAGGTATGGCTATCAACAGGTAAAGGGTTCAACATATAAATACTAAAGGGTTTGTCCTATTAATAGGTATTATAAAATGCTAATTAACACAGGCAACTGTAACAGCCTTTAGTAGGTAGTCACAGCGTTGCCATAGTGTTTGATTTTTTTCCAAACTGGATTTTTGACCCTTAAATTTTCAGTTTGGATTTTTCATCCTTAGAAAATTGTTTGACATTCATGCATAGCAGACCATGTGCAACCTATTTCAAAACCACTCTCTGTGGTATTAGCTGAGTGGGGTCATTTTGTGGTCACCTGGTCTGTGCAGGAATATTCGTGTGGTGCAGGAATATTCCTGCACTATCCTGTGTTCACCCAGGTCTGTGCAGGAATATTCCTGAAGAGCCAGAACCCTTTGATCTATGTGCATGCTCATGCATGAGCTATCTGGTTGGGTATTAAAGCCCGATTTGTACAAGAGTTAGAGTCTTTCAACAGTGAGTGTCAGAGAGAGTTAGCTATGGCATCTTCAGAACCCAGTACTTCAAGGTTACCAGAAGAAGATTCTTCAGATATGGATTCTGACTCTGATAATGAGGTTTCACAAATTGACATTGACAGTCAAATCTCTACATCTATCAGGTCTTCTAAGTCTGCAAAAAAGTGATTGTGTGTCTATCGTAGACAGTATGCAAAGACTTTCCCATGGGCCACAACTTCAAGAAAGGGATCTTCTTTTGCATTCTGTATGAAGTGCTCTCGTGATATAAACCTTGGAAGAGTGTGGTACTAGAGATCTCAGGAGACATCAGGAAACGAAATTACACAAACACTCAGAAAAAGATGGTGTGTGTGTACTGCCTCTACAGTCCTACTACTTTGTGCCAATAAGAGAGAAGTCTGTAATCCGTGCATAAGTACTCTTCGCATATTTCCTTGGAGAGCACCATCTTGCCTTTCAATTGGGAGATCATTGTACCAAACTATTCAAGTTGATACTTCCTGATTCTTCTATTGCTAAAAACTTTAAGTGCAGTCGTACTGAAGCAACAGCTGTGTTGAAAGTTATTGCCAAGGATTGTTGGAAAACCATTTCCGTAGCAGTTAGAGAGACTAATAATGCTTCAGCTTCCAAACTGGTGAGACAACTGATATTACCGTTACACAACAAGCTGCTATTATGCTTCGATTCTTCGATAACACCCAAGGACAGGTGAGATGTATCTTCTTTGCCCTAGAGAGTGTAGAGAGAGAAGGCAACTGCACAGCTGCTATTTAACGCAATCGATAAGCATTTTCAAGAATCCACTACCCTCCTTTAAGATAATCTTGTCGGATTAGGGCAAATGTAATGTTGGGAGCACGAAATTCAGTGATGTCACGGTTACGATGTAAGCATCCAGCTTTAGTTGCTCTTCATTGTCATTGTCACATAGCAGCACTAATAGCAAATGAGGCCTGCAAAGTCTTGCCTGATGAATTGGAAGATCTGACAACTGCGACAGTTTGAAGAATTTCAGAGTTTTGTGGAAGGCAAGCCACACAAGTTGTTAAAAGCATGCCAAACACGATGGCTCAGCCTTGAAGCTTGTGTAAATCGTCTTATCGAGCAATATGAAGCCTTACTCTCATACTTTCGAAGTACTGATAAGCAGGCAGTAGTGAGAAAAGTAAAAATTGTACTTAAACAGCCTCTGACCAAAGCTTGCCTGCTCTTTCTATGTTCTGCATTACCAATTGTTAATAATTTCAACAGGTACATGCAGCAGCAATCTCCAATTCTTCATGTTCTCTACTAACAGCTCGATGGCTTAATATGAAAATTTCTGTTGTGGTTCATGAATTCTGAGTATGTGTGTGCTGCTGAACATGTTTCACAAGTGTGTATTGATCAACTCAGAAGAGTACTCCCTTTACACGAAGTTTTGTAGGTGACAACACATTATCGTATCTTGAAGAAGAGGATGGATTATCATCTGAAGATGTGAGCACATTTAGGGGGACTATCCAAGCTTGGTGGAATGCTGCAGTCAAACGATTACCTATGAGTCACAAATTACTCTCCAATCTCAAATGGCTTCAACCAAGCTTACAACAATACAGTATGGCTGGTCAGTTGCTTGCTGCAGTCGAGTGTGTTCCTCAGGTAGTTCAAGTTGGTGACAAACCCAGCCTTCAAGAGGAATTTATGGATTTCTGCATGTCGCCATTACCTCCTAAAGTCACAGCCATCACAGAGGTGGATAAGTATTGGCATGTAATCAGCCAAATCAAAGACTGCTTGGAAACTGAGTATCGCTACTCCACATTGGCAAAACTTGCAAAAGCCATTCTAGTTATACCCCATGGCAATGCTGATACCGAACGTTTATTCAGCCACATTGGTCTCAACAAAACGAAGCACAGAAACAAACTAGGAATTTCTACATTAAATTCACTTTTAACAGTGCAATTCAATGTTCCTCAAAAATGCTATGAATTTAAACCGAGCACTGAACTATTAAAGACATGTATAAATGCTATGAACACACTTTAGTATGTTATTTCTCATGAAATTGTTGTTTGGAATTTGTTTGGATTTTGTTGCCAAAATTTTTGGATAACACAGGCGAGTAATTTGGAAATAACAAAAAAAATTATGGCAACACTGTAGTGGGTTCATCGGGTTCAGCCTGGCTATTAGTAGGTAAAGTGCAATATGCAAAGGCTAGGTAAAGTAATACTAGGTAAAGGGTCACTATATTAACAGGATAAAAGTATATTAATAGGTAAAGGATCCTTATTATATCAGCTATTAATAATTAATAGGTAAAGGGGAGTTCAAGCCCTGCTTAAAAGGTTGCGGAGAACTTACTATTGGGTAAAGTCTCCTACTCCATGGATGCAGGGTAGTGGCTCCAAGAAATCTGCAAAAGCAAATGCTCCAGAAGCTGTACATCAGTCACCAGGTACACAATATTGCCACCAGGGTATATAACATTGCCACCAGGGTGTATAAGATTGCCACCAGGGTATATAACATTGCCACCAGGGTATATAACATTGCCACCAGGGTATATAACATTGGCCCTCAATTAGCAAAGTTATCAGTGTGGTGGCCTGGGACTTCTCAGGACACACACAACCTGGTGAAACACTGTGAGCAGAGCAAAGTCATCAGTATGGTGGCCTGGGACTTCTCAGGACACACACAGCCTGGTGAAACACTGTGAGCAGAGCAAAGTCATCAGTGTGGTGGCCTGGGACTTCTCAGGACACACACAACCTGGTGAAACACTGTGAGCAGTGTGGAAAGGAATTCACATCCAAAAGTGAGCCCCTAATCTCATTCAGGCTACCTGCCATCCCTGGCAGAGGATGACTGTTTACTCTCAGAGGTAATAACTACATCCTTACCATCGACTATTACTCAAGATATCCAGAGGTCATCAAACTTTCAAATACAACATAATCTAGCATTATCCAAGCCTTGAAGACACTATTCTCAAGCATGGGATTCCAGAAATGGTCTCAGCGACAATGGCATCCAATACTTGTCCCACGAATTTGCAGAGTTTGCAAAATCCTATGATTTCTGCCACATCCAGTAGCCCCCATTTCTCCAGAGTAATGGACAAGAAGAAAGAGGTGTACAGACAGTTAAAAAGCAGAATCAGCAGATCATACATGGAACTACTCATGTATCATTCAACACCCTTTCCTTGGTGTCACCTGTCACCTGCAGAACTCTCAATGGGAAGAAAACTGAGAGCAAATGTCCCTCAACTTTGAGAGAAATTGATCCCAAAATGGACTATCTTGAACAGTTTACATTCCAGAACAATAAGTTCCAGTGTAAACAAATGAAGACTGATGACGACACTGACTACCTCTGCTACTAGAAGATTCCCAAGTATGGATTACCACAGATGGTCAGACAAGAAGACAAAGATAAGCTGTCTCACATGTTGACACCCCTAGGTCATACCTAGTCAATACCTCCAGGAGAGTAGTCAGAATGAATCACCGAGACCTAAATGAAGTACTGAAAAGACCCACAGACTTCAGTAACAGGAAGAAACCAACCCAACAACCCCTCGCCAAATAATAACCGGATCAAGAACTTGTACCATCGCGCCCCCGACAGACTTTGCTAAGCATTCTGGGAGAAAGGGAGATGTGGCATGCACCATTGTCACCACATCTGATTGCTTATTGCTAAAATGTTATTAGAGAGTCTATTAATAGTTTCTATATATGAAATGCATTGTTTGATGTACTGGGGTATATCTGGATGTGTTCTAATATTGGAATAGAATCAATGTTACATCAGTAACCATGTTCAATCCAGAACCAAACAGGCCAAAAAACCACATGGGTTGGAACAGGAGTCCTTGTCGAGGTGAGACAGCATGATCAATACGTGATAAGCTCTGGCAGAACCACAGTGTGGAATCATACCACCCAGAAATAAATAGCCCAATTACCATGGAAGCCCTGGCAGAGGAAATGAATCCAAGTGCTGTCGTCACTCCACTAATGCCGTCAACTGCCATCCCAGTGTCTACCTTGGCAATATTGCCAAGGACAAAAAGGATGCCAAGCATCCTAATCAGGTAATGAGGAAACCAATGACCCTCCAAGAGCCTACAAACCAGATGATGATGCTAATGGCTGGACATCCCACATATGCCTGAGCCTGAGGACAAGCCTGAGGAAATGACATCGCTACCATTGATGTCACAGTGGCACCTACAAGCCCCCTATCTGCTATGATTCAGTGTTTGGGATTATCTTGAGACCAAACATTGCTTAAGTCCATCTTACACTCGGTGAACTTGAGGAGGAGGAGCAGCAACCCCTTGCTAGTGATTGAAATGATCGATGGACTTGATGCATGTGGTGTAATCTATGATGCTGTCATGTTTTAGTCTTTTGTCATTTTTCCATATAAACTTTTCTTAGTCAAATATCTACCCCTGTGAATGGCCTAGAGAGCTGTACTAAAGAATGTTGGTAGTATCATTAGGACTTGACACTGTAAAGGCCTAGATAAAGAATGTTGGTAAGTATCATTAGTATTTGACACTGTAGAGGCTTAGATAAAGAGTGTTGGTAAGTATCATTAGTGATTGAAAAAGATTGACGTTGTAAACACCTCAAACAAATAGGACAGGTACTATATACACGAGCTGACATATTTTTTTTGGCGCATTAATTTTTCAAAACCAGAGTTGTTCTCACCTCCTTCAACATCTTTCGGTGGCTCCAGCTGGGAAATGGCTTGTCTGTTTTGGGGTCGCTCAGGAGTTCAACTTGTCATTAGCTTTTTAGTTATTTCGTTATATATTTATCTATGTATGTATTTATTTATTTGTTAATTAGTTATTATTTTTGTACTTTTTGGTTATTTTTAATGGATATAATTATGTATATATATATCGGAATATAATATTAATAATAATAAAAATTATGTAGTAGTTGTAATAGTATAGTAGTGGTAGTAGTAGTAGTAGTAACAATAATTAGATCTCTTGTTCAATAAATAATTATTAATTATTCCCTCTCACCTGGAACCTTCAGGTATTTCTTGCTCAGAGGGAAAGCAGCCTGATGGGGCTTCCATTGTCTCTTGGAAGAAAAGTTCTATTTTTGCGTGGGATGCTACCTGGTGTGGATACCTTTGCCCCTTCCTATGCCAACCTACTGTCTGAAAGTGCTGGTGTAGTGGCAAACAGAGCTGAGTCCTTGAAGATGGAAAAGTATGCTAATATTGCTGTTGCCCATTTTTTTGTCCCAATTGTGATACAAACCACTGTAGTGTTGGTAGTGGAGGCATCTCT
Organism: Cladorhizidae sp. MBARI D1340-BT2; assembly: GCA_028752905.1. NCBI lineage: Eukaryota > Metazoa > Porifera > Demospongiae > Poecilosclerida > Cladorhizidae > Cladorhizidae sp. MBARI D1340-BT2. Next base: position 37,954,840 of record JAQNBH010000010.1, on the reverse strand, counting down.
GCTCCTTTGGGAGTTTGGACGCCATCCTGAGGTAAAATTTGATGAACCACATTCCAATCATTTTCTCCTTCAGAGAATTTCCATTACCATCCAGTGTGGAACAGTAGCTGTGCTCAGTATACCAGTCAGTCTGCTAGTGATGCCTAAATGATACAGTGTTGGAACACTGCAGCTGCCAGTCAGACCACTAGTGATGCATATATGATACATCGTGGGAACACTAGCTGTGCTTGGTACCAGTCAGTCCACTAGTGATGCATATATGATACAGTGTTGGAACACTAGCTGTGCTGGGTACCAGTCAGTCCACTAGTGATGCATATATGATACAGTGTTGGAACACTAGCTGTGCTGGGTACCAGTCAGTCCACTAGTGATGATATTAGTTCTTTACTTATTTTTTATCGTGTTTTGTTTTGTTTCCCTTTTATTACCATTATGTGACCCTTAGACCCTTAGACTTGATGTAAATAACAACAACAACAACAACAACAACAACAATAAAAATTGTGAACGGTCTTTAGGTTGCTTCACAAGCTATACCCTTTACCTAATTATGATGCTGGAGCAGAAATTTCGTAGAGGGTGTTGCTCGGCTTGAGGCTGGTTGAGGCTTCGAGGATAGGGTATCTGTAACTTGCTACCATGTAGTTTCAGCCTTGGGAGGAATGCTTTACCACATAGGAGGACACAGGGCTCTCTTAACAGGCATGGAGAAGGTGATAGTGATGTTTTAACCACTGGAGAAGGTGAGAAGGCTGTTCTAACTGCACTGGTGGAGGTGGTTAGGTTGTTTTAACCACGTGGCAAGGCTGAGGAGGAATCGGGGCCATCTTAACTGCACTGCAGGAGGTGTCGGAGCAGGAACGTAACAAAGTGTTCTCCTATTGTACCCATGGCACAGCTGGAGGGCATTTGTATACATGGGTAGCTGATATATTGGCTTTTGAAAAGAAAGGGATCAATGACCTTTTACCATAGTGAGTCCACCTGTTACAATTTTTTTGGTTGTAAATGGTCTGCAAGACTGTTCACATACACCTGAGCTACATACGCAAACACATATACACACATGGAGAAATGCAACCTGAAAATCTCACCTAAATTCTCACCTGAGCTACACACACACTCACCTGAGCTAAACACACACTCACCTGGGCTACACACACACTCACCTGGGCTACACACACTCTCACTGAGATATACAAACACTCACCTGAGATACTGAAAATCTCACCTAAATTCTCACCTGAGCTACACACACACTCACCTGAGCTAAACACACACTCACTTGGGCTACACACACACTCACCTGGGCTACACACACTCTCACTGAGCTATACAAACACTCACCTGAGATACACACACTCTCACTGAGCTACATATGCAAACACATATACACACATGGAGAAATGCAACCTGAAAATCTCACCTACATTCTCACCTGAGCTACACACACACTCACCTGAGCTATACACACACTCACCTGAGCTTCACACACACTCACCTGAGCTACACACACTCTCACTGAGCTACACACACACTCACCTGAGCTACACACACTCACAGTATTTTTCGAATCCCCCTCCGTAGGCAAGGGAAGTTTGAATGTGCAGTGCAGGCTAGAGATGACATTGACAGCTATGTTATAGAGGGATCTCCCAGATACCTTCTGGCAGTAAATGCCTATCAGCTTTGGAATGTCCAAGTCCCATGCACAATGCCAGTTTGTCCGGCTGCTCCGCCCTACCTAGCGTGTAGCTACATGGGATGGTATTGCTGATTCCCATCCAGTCCCGGTCATGGCTGGTTGGGTAGCTACTTGGCATGGGCTTAATGATTGACCTCTCACAGGAAACATCAGGTAGTACTACATACTTAATATCTCCTAGCAGACTCAATGGATTACCAAGTACAGGATCTTCATGAGGGCAACAGAATCCCCTAGCAAGGATTACCAAGTACAGGATCTTCATGAGGGCAACAGAATCCCCTATCACACCTTCAGTAGTATTTCCAGTGATATTGCACTCGAAATATACCAAGGTACATATTTTTTTTAGTTGGTATATATACATAAGACACAAACATGCAACCATTTGCTATAAGTACTGAACTGCACCATTTTGACAGTGTTCCCTTCTGGCATAGGCAGAACTTAGGCACAGCCTCCATACATTTAACTCTCCTTTTTGTAGGGAAGCTCTGCTAGCATTTCTTTAGTTAAGAAGTTGTGTAAGCCTTTTATTTGCCTCTAACAAAGCTCTCTACCTCAGATATCATTAGAAAATAGTTTGACAACCTGTATTGGTAACATGTTCTATCCTTGAGTGCATCACATATTATATGATGTCTCACAGCTCTACATATTTGTCATCATGATGTTCTTTTATCAATATACTGGAGCATGAATGTAGATATTCTTGCCCAAATGCAATGCATATACCTTTACAGCTAGGAAGTCCTATACTGTCCCAGAAAATTAAAAATAGCTGATTTACTCCATGGAAAATGCATTTTGGGTAAAGTTCTTCGCTAGCCATTCAGACTGAGTGGGAGAATGAACAGCAAAATAATCTTGAAGTGCATTCTATAGAACACATGAATACATAGATAGTTGAACCGAGTTCAGTTAATAAAGTCGGATGATCCCAGCTACATCAGGAGCTCGGATAGAGAGCTGGTTCATTCAGAGATCCTCGCCACAGGGTTATGGCTAGCCTCTGAAACAAATGCCAAGTTGTTTCAGCTGGTGGAATGCCTAGCCTCTGATCCAGCCGCCGTCTAATGGTCATGATGACTTCGGTAGCCTCATCCCCCAGCCACCCAGGGATTCAACTACCATTGCGGTGAAGGACGCCCCAACTGAATGACAGGCCTCAGCGTGGGCAGTCATTTTCCTCTCATGACCCACAGAGAGATTATGACCCTGGGTGATGGCCGACCCTTCTAGGTTCTGCCTCTGGAGAGTCACGGTAATATCCAAAGCTGCTGGTAAACTTCTCTTCCAGATAGGGAGATACACATCAGCCGGGCGAACAAGGAATCGGGTCAGGCATTTCCTCTGCGGCGCCAAGGCAGCTGAAAAAAGTGCATCCCAGTCGGAGTCATGCTGGAGGATCCGGTCCCTGTTAACCCCACATCCGACTTGGTGGTCTCTAAGGGGATCAGCCACAGCTTGATCTAAGGGGCATAGAGTATTCTCCTCTAACATCAGCAACCACAGCTAGTGTAGGCACAGACGGAACTCCCTGTCAAGGAGATGGGGACCAAGGGCTTGGCAAGGGACTACATTTAACCAGTCTCCGGAATGGGGGGTGGAGGTGAAGAGAGCCAATGCCCTAGATTGTGAGTCCTGTGCCCTATCCAAAAGGTTGTCAAAGGAAGTCAGATCAATGGTGTTTGAGAGGAATCGCTGCCGGAGGGAGACATCAACATCCTTAAGTGAGTGCCAATCCGGTGTACAAGCAAACTGAGCCAGGTCTTCCAGAGGGGGCCCCCAAGAAATGAGAGACGTCCGTGGCGTACCTCAGTATCTTAGTTACAAGGGAGCTAGATTGGACAAGGGATCCTATGAATGCAGCTGGGGCATGAAGGGTGGCCATCCTAATGTTCAAACCTCCCAGGGTGCTGGGGAGGGAAGCCTTCAGCCAAGCCTACTCTGACAAGGACCTCCCACGAGTCTGAAACAGCTTCCCACATAGCATCATCGAAAGCCGCAGTGGCACCCCTGATGTGACTTGGAAGGGTTGTATGGAGGGCGAAGGTCACTTTTGGGAGGGCTAAACAAGAGTGAAGGAGCGTATACTCCATCTGGGAGTCTTGGAGTTCAGGGAGCCTTAGCCAGAACCTCCTGTACCTTCCTCACCCGACAAAGGACCATATTCTCACAATAGAAAGGAGGGCCTATGGGAGAACCAAGAAGATCGATCCATCCCTTGATAATGGGATGTCAGCAGGTAAGCACAGAGGTCGTTGGCAGTTCCACAGAGCGTTCCATCGTCAAGATACCGGGCATTGATTTGGAGGTCTGGTACTTGGTCTCGTATCCGCTCAACAATTCGGTGGAGGGCCAAGGAAAATCCCAAAGGACCTAAAGGGTCATCCTGCTGGACTTAACAGCAACTAGAGATGTTGTGGTCACTAAAGTGAAGGGAAGGGTTGGCCTCCATAACACATCTCCAGCCATGCCGACATTGAGGGAATGTGGGACCTCACTTCCTGGGACATTTTTTTTACGGTACGCAGTTGAAGCCATTAGAAAAGTCCAGGAGTAAGGTCCATTTTTTCACAGGTTGGATATTCGGGTCCATCTAAACTCTTGCCATGGAATGGACAATGGCTTCACAGTCCACAGGCACTCCAACAATACTTGGATTGGATGCTGATGGCTGTAGATTGCACGGCATGTGAAATGCATTTGTGGATCGGGTGACGTAAAACCTCCCCCACAGTGATCAGATGAAGCCAACCACTTTTCTTTTTACAGGCGTAAAGGGTAGGTGAGGCTACAACTTCAAGTGGGGCATGTACAGGCAGCGCATAGAAAGTAGACAACCTTGACCAGAGCCAGAAGGGCCTTATTAGCACAATCTGGGGAGGGACAAAATATAATCTCCTTGAAATGGTTGGCCCTGAAAAAGGAAGGTCTGGGAGCTAAATCATTCGGGAAAGATCTGGCAACTCCTTCGGTGGAGATTTGGATGGGAGGAGGAATTGGATCAACAGGAATGACAGGAGTGTGAACTTGGGGGTGCTTAGACAGTATATCAGAGTAAACCTCAGCAGAGGGGCAAGACCATCTGTGATCTGGGCCTGCATGACCTTCTCGTATTGGCCATCCTCCGCTGCCCTACGAGCACACCTGGCATTGGACTCCCACTAGTCTCTGGGGTCACCTTCTTTGGTATCCTACAGCGATGTTTAAGCCAGCCCTCTGCCAACTCCACCCCTGACCATAGACCCAGAAAATCACCAGCTCTGACTTGGAGCTTCATTACAAGCAGGATGACTTGGGGCTTCATTACAAGCAGGAGGACTTGGGGCTTCATTACAAGCAGGAGGACTTGGGGCTTCATTACAAGCAGGAGGACTTGGGGCTTCATTACAAGCAGGAGGACTTGGGGCTTCATTACAAGCAGGAGTTGGGGCTTTATTCTCCACCTCTACATCCAAGCCTTGACACTTCTGTGTCACGCCAATGGCACCGGCCACCCCTCTCCGGATTGGAAAGGATACACCAAGGTAACATGAAAAACTTTATCAAGGGGGTCAGGACAGAGGGGTCTACAGCGATGGCACTGACTTCACTCACAAGGCTGGCCCAAGCACCCCTTGGGACATGGTGGAGTGTTATAGAACTTTTCCCCAGAATAACCGAAAGGGAGGGCAGAGAGATGGTCCCCTCGGAGTGGCGTAACTCCGTCGACCGGAGTCGAATGGGAACCCGAGGTGTGCGAGTCGGAAAAAACGGTGGGGATGGAACGGGGTCGTCAGGTGCCATGTGGCGAGCTGACAAGCCAACATTGGAGGGATCAAGGCCAGAGGCAAGGACAGGGGTGGAAACGGAATTGTTTTCTGGTGGAGGACTGAAGGCCAGTGAAGGGAGTAGCTGCATTCCGACAATAACCGAGACGTGAGGGCAGGCAGTTAGTACAGGATTTCTTCGACCGTCAACAGGCACAGACCACTACGATTGCATCGACAACAGACTATAACAAAAATGCCAACAGCAAACTAGCTAGCTACAAACAAATCTTTCAGGAACGGGACACCTGTCTTAAATAATCGTACCCCTACAGAATGCGCGGAATATATAAGGGCCCAACTCGTAGTTGCCGAAACTATTATGAAACTTTGTAGTCCTATCTGTCATGTTGTCAACTGCAGTAGTTGCTTTCAGCGTATTTATCTGGTCAGCTAAGCTTGTATCCGCACAGTATCTCCTTCAGACTTGCCCAGAAAGCATTACAGCTCTAACCTCGTCTACTCCTACGGACGCGCAGGAACCATTCATGTGAGATATTGCATTTCAACATAACCTATAATAATTTGTTGATGTGAAGGGAGGTGATAGGTATAGTGAATGAAAAAATGTTCAATTTTACACTGAAGGCAGTAGCAATTGGCAGCCATAAATAATGGGCAGAAATGAAAGTTGGTGTGTGAGATATAAAAACTTGTTTGTTTTGTGTCACATAAGTTAAATATTGTTTCTAATACGATCTTTTAGTGAATACAAAAAGTGGTTTGAATGTTATAAATTAATAAATTTGGTTAATGTTTGAGAGGGAATGCTAAAGTTTGGGGATCTTGGCTGTTTTGGATGGTTATGTATTAAAGGCATGTATTTAGCTATTCTTATCTTATTCATCCTCCAATAAGTTTTGCCAAAGTGTAGTGTTATTCCATTTAATGATGCAGAGTTCAGCCTGTGTTCACACAAGTCTAGCATTTAAGATCAGTGGGGGTAGCAACATCTGCTAAAGCAAGGAGAAGTAGCAGCTAATGCAGAAATTGCACTACTTCAGAGACAAACAGTCTCAGGGTTCCAGAGAGGCCACTCAGACAATTACAACAATGAGAAAGAAATAGAACAGGAAAGTGCATCTCTTGCAGATGTGGCCTGGTACCTGATTTTCAATGAACACGAGACATAGATGTTGCTTATATATATATGAGGCATGGAAAATTCTAAATTTGAAAATGATCTATTTTCCAATATTTATTAGTAGTTAGATCTGCAGAAAACTTGGACATGCAGGTTGTGCATCCTCAAATTTAACTGCATGTATCCTGGGTATGGTCATACTTATGCAATAGTTTATTTGTATTACAAGAGACACAGAGAGATCTATCTTTTATATATCAAGTTCTTAGAGTCCAGTGTGCAGAATGTATGCAGCTCCAGCCATAACCACAGGTTTTTTTTAAACACTTTGTAAAAATATGGTTTCGGCCCCCCAGGGCAATGATCTATCATATATACATGTGTATGATTATATCTCATGAGGTGAGGTTAGTTCATGCGAACATCTTGCGTAGTATGTCAAAGACTTAATTGAAGTTTGAATTGGAGGGTGAACAGCTGTGTTGTCCATTGTTAAGGGAGAGTGATTATAGATTATAAGGAGTTCTAGTAATTCAAACTTAAGCACCGAGTTTTGACATCAAACTTCTCAATATTAAAGACAACCAGTAGCTCTCAACTTGTGTGCCATCATAGAGAGGTGAAGCCTACAAGTTTGAGTTGAGCTAAAAAAACACTTAGCTGGTTGATGGTATATAGCACATAGAACATAGAACAAATCTAGCTACTAGTTCATTTTGAAAACTATCCTTTTCAACATACAGCTAGGAACTGGAGATAGAGCTAGGTATCTTTCACTGGCCATAAGGGCATTTGTCAGGAAACCACCTGACATTCAGACAAACAACACCTGACCGCAAGTAACCTGACCACAAGTCACCTAACTGCAAGTCACCTTACCGCAAGTCCGATTACGGAGAGAAGATTTTAGAGCTTCCCCATGACAGCGGATTGGTCAGCATCCAGCCAAGCCTCATGACTACAAGAGCATGAGGAGGAAAAAAACAAAAAAGAGAGAGAAGAAAGGATTTGACCTGTTTTAGCTGCGTGAGATAGCTAGGATACTCTGTTGTGTAATAGGATTGTACAAGTGCATTTGTAGTAATTCATTACTGTTTAACCACTAAACTTTTGTTGTGATAGAAGGCTGAGATAAAGTCTCGTGTCGTTGTTGGTCAAATTAGGTCTATAGTTAAGCATTGTGAGGCAACTAGGTCTACTAGACAAGGATTTGGTGTCATCAGAAATTGCTAGGGACTTAAAGTGTAGTCCAACAGAGCAGATTTGTGACATTTAGTGGCAGCGGTGCATCTCAACAGTGAGATCCCGGAACCAGAGAGATAGCTAGAGTAGCTGTAATAGTGAGACAGGGGAAACAGTCCAGCGATACTGCTAGAGGACTTGTGAATGAATACCCTGGAAGTAGCTAGGCTATTATTACTATTTTGGAGAATTTTTTTCCATCTTTCTTCTGGTCACTCCCATCTGGAATGTCTTCAGAGGACCGAAGGGGGGGACGTCGAGATACTCAGAGTGCAAACCCGGAAAGTCGGGTTGAAAGGTGACTCCACCTTTTAAATTGGCAACTGATGGAGGACAAATGGAATGAGTGGGAAGAAAGGAGAGCTCAATGATAGATGCTTGAGTGGGAAACGAAGCTGCTGCAGCTGGCGGAAGTCGTATGCCCACCAACAACAGCAGAAATCCCTCCCACCTGCATCCAATCTCACCCTGCAGAAGGTTAATGAGGGTAGCGATGACATGGGATTTTTGGACATGTTTGAGGCAACTGCCCAAGCTGGACATTGGCCACAGGAGCAGCGGACGGCCTATCTGAGGAGTTCGTTGTCAAGAATAGGCATGGTAGCAGTATCAACCTTGTCTCCTTCTGATTAGGGGGACTACCCAAAAGTCAAGGAGACATTATTAGCCGCCTATCACATCACGACCGAAATATATCGCCAGAGAGTCTTTGATCAAAGTTTCGATAGCACACTACCGGATGCTTGGTTGAGAGGACACAAGCAGAACTTCCAACAATGGATTGCATATAAGTCACCAGAGATGACAATGTGATTGAAGTGACTTTGAGGAAGTTGCCAAGATGGTTGGAGGTGCAGATAAGGAACCTCGACCTGAACAGTTACGAAGAGCTGACAGAAGCTATAGTCAGACACCTGGGAAACCAGAGGAGGGTTGAGGATGGTCAAAGACATCAGGACCATTTTTGGGAGGAAAGACCTCGAGGAAACCCCAGAAGTGTGGGACACAGTCGTCCATCCGCCCCCAAAGGACGGCATTCAAGACCACATACAGGAAGTGGGGAATCCACATGCTCACTCAAAGAAGTAAAGTCCATCGAATGCTTCAGGCGTGAGAGGAAAGGAAAAGATTGCTGGGTGAAATTAAATAATGTAAACTTTGGCAGCAGCACACATGTTCGCTCAAATCTACCGAAGTGGATGAGGGAAGCCACAGTGAATGGAAAACCAATAGTGGCATTACTAGACATGGGGTGTACAAAATTCATGGTACATCCGCAGTGTATTAAAAGTCAACTCAGACTGGGCTGGAAGATTCCGTACACCACCGCCAGTGCCAAGAAGGTGTGGTTTCCTGCTGCAAAGATCCAATTAAAGTTGATGGAAAAATGTGTGAAATGGCTGTGGGTGTGTCACACTACCTCACTGTGGACATGCTCCTGGGACAGGACATGCCAAGGTTCAGGAAACTATTGAGAGAAGCCCAGGAGAATGAACAAGATGCAGCAGAAGAGTTGGTAACACACGAAGCCAACTCAAGCCAATAAATGGAAGAAGGGAGGAGTGACCTATGCCATATGTGGATGACCATGATCAAGTGATGGTTGTCACCAGAGCGCAGATGAAAAGCCAACAAGAAGTAGAGGAAACATTGGAGCAGTTACAAGAAGCAGATGGAGCAATTATCCATGACTTGGAGAACCCAACCGAAGTTACTCCAGATGTGGAATTAAACCAAATATTTCTGTTCAACAATAATATGTTCACACCAGAACGAAGACGGACAAGATCCAAACCATGACAAGAGAACCCAACCCAATTTGAAGAGATTTTGTCCACTCAGCTTCGTTTACTTCGGGTGGAAGACCCCAGGTTGGAAGTCGCGAGGAAACAAGCAGACGAAGGAGAGCGTGTGTTCTTATGGAAGAGGGGACTACTGATGAGAAAACCCTATGCAGATGGAGAAAAACATCTCATCATACTACCAAAATCGTGCAGAACCAAGACCCTGAGAATGGCTCACAGCAGCCGGACACTTTGGTGAGGTTAGAATGCTAGATACGTTACAAAAAAGGGTAGATTGGCCACAAATTACTAAGGATGTAAGAGAGATGTGTCAGTCATGTCCCGAGTGTCAGAGACTAGTACCCGCAACCTTACAGCGTGCCCCATTATGACCCTTACCCATCATTAGTGTGCCATTTAGGAGGGTTGCTATGGATATTTTTTGGCCTCTAAAGCAAACCGAGAAGGGTAACAGGTACCACCTGGTTATAATGGATTACACTACCAAGTGGCCAGAGGCGTTTCCATTGAAAAACATAACCACAGAGACCGTAGTGGATTGTTTAGTGGAAGTCACTTCCATATTGGATATCCACGAAGAAGTGTTGACAGATAACGGGAGTAATTTTATATCCAAAACAATAGCTCAGTTTTGTACTCTTACTGGTATAAAACAAATCAAGATACCCCCTTACCACCCTCAAACCGATGGAATGGTAGAGAAGTTCAATTCCACCATGAAAAAGTTGTCTCAGAAGAACACCCAGGAATGAGACCAATGTCTACCTTATGTCTGGTATCATACATCGAACCACAGGGTTCTCTCCATTTGAGCTCTTATTCAGTCGAGTCATGAGGACCCTCCTAGATGTGCTATATGAACACTGGACAGAGAAGGAAACAGAACATGACATTGAAGTAGTGAAATACCTGAGACTACAGAAGGACAAAATCCAAGTGTTGCAGCAACTGGCAGAAACCAGAAGAAGCGGCAAAACGATCGCACAAGGAGTTTCATGATCGGAAGGCAGTGGAATAATTCTTTGAAGACGGAGAATATGTGCTGGTGTTCCAACCTAGGAAAGAAAATAAATTACATGACGAATCGAGAGACCCCTTCATTATTGTAAAGAAACTATCAGACGTGACTTACCAGATTGATATGGGACAAGGATCTAAGAGATATAGGACGTTCCATGTCAATGGCATCAAGAGTTGGCATTCCCCAGTGCCAGCCGTCTTGGTGGCAGTGGAAGAATAGATGACCATACGGAGAAGAGACAAGAAACAATAGAACCAACCTTAACAAAATTGCAACAAGAAGAACTTACCCAGTTTCAGGATGAATTCGAGGATGTGATTAGCAACAGGCCGGGAAAGACAGAGCTAATACAACACATCATTAATACTGATGATGCAAGTCCAATTAGGTTACCACCCTACAGGCTACCACATACCACATGAATACCTCAGAAAAGAGATCAAGATGCTACTGGATCTAGGGATCATTCGACCAAGAGTCTGTGGGTGGTGCCGGTGGTTTTAGTACTGAAAAAAGATGGAACGAAATGTTTATGTATTGATTACAGAAGCTGAATCTAGTGACTTAAGCGACCCATATTCAATCCCATGGATTGAAGAACTAATCGACGGAATGGGTGATGCACAATACATCTTAGCTAATTATGGGATCAGAGACCCTTTACCTAATGAACAAGGACCCTTTACCCACACGCCAATACCTACATGTACGCGCATGCCCACAATAATATAGATCATTATTTCGTGCATTGTTTTCTGGTGATACTACTTTTACATCTTGTTGAATCGGGGAACAAATAGATCGTGGATCTTATCTATGCACGAAATAATCGTCTATCTAGATCATTTGTAGTCTAGTTGTATAGTACCTGGCGACCTGAGTCTAGTATCTGTCAAGCCAAGCGATTCTCCAATTAGCGCCCACCTCCGCGAGGCATGGGTGAAAGACAGTGCCCTGTCGATGGTTGTGGGTACCAGATACCCGAGGGAGCGATGGCCAACCCTGTACTGGCTGCTGCTCATCTGCAAGGTCACCTCCTCAACCACGAAGGCCGGAATAAAGACCGATCAAAGGTCGAGGCTGTTAGGAGACCCACGATATCGGCGGCAGGGACCAGCCAGGACTGGCTATACTTCGTGTCATGATGGGGGGACTACCTCAAGGCCACGAGAGTGGAAGGAGATGACAGAGCAATCCAGCTCTTAGAATGTTGTGACCAGGACCTGAGGAAGGGCCTACAAAGAAACAATGGGGGCGTGGTCCTATCGGGGCTACCGATCGGTGACATGAAGGCCATCAAGGTACTTGCCGTCAGGATTGAAAACCCCACTGTGGCCAGGGACAGGCTTCACAACATGTCACAGGACCGAGAGGAAAGCGTGCGTGCATTCGGAGCACGGTTGAGGGGACAGGCAGCAACTTGCCAATACAGCAAGCCATGCACTTGCCGCCTGATCGTCGACTACACCGAAGAAAACGTCGCGGACGCCCTCATTACAGGGCTAGCAGACCCTGAGATCAAGTAGGGCCTCCTCGGGGAGCCAAACCAACCCCTGAGCATGGAGAGAGCCATGCTATTCGTCGAGTTGAAGGAGGCAGCAAAGGCATCGGTGACACAACTGGACCCGAACAGCTCAGTAAATGCCCTCAAAAGCAAATACAAGAAGCTGCCACGACAAGGGAGACCCCAGCCCGATCTGGAAGAAGGCGACGAGAAGTGCTATTTTTGCGGCAGGACCGGACACGGCAAGTACCCTCCGCCCCCAACAAGGAGCGCCGAATGCAAAGCATTCGGGCATAGGTGTGGAAAATGCGGAAAACTCAATCACTCTGAGAGGGTATGTAAGTCTAAGTCAACACCTACTCAGGTAACTGAGAACGCAATTTTTAACAATTTTAACAATGTATGCGACATCTCCACCCATGAGGCAATAGGAGATAAAACCCTGGACCACCACGTTTTTGACAGCACTGCTGGCAGTTGGGTGAAGAGACAATCCCTTCCCCAGCCCACGAGGCAACTGATGACCAAACTACACCCGAGCGATTACGCCATGCTGAGGATCCATCAGCGACCACAGCGCACTCAATGCTCCATTGAAGGCATGCCGGACACCTGATGCCAAAGCTGCCTGGCAGGGACACACATCCTTCACAAGCTCAGGATATCGAGGTCCAACCTCATCCCTGTATCACAGAAGATGCAGGCAGCCAACAAGAGTGGCATCAAGCTTCTGGGGGCGATACTGCTGGAATTCTCCCTCCCGGACTCCTCTGCAACCACCAAACAGATGGTATACGTAACCGCCAATGTCACGCGCCTGTTCCTGAGCAGGGAAGCCTGCTCAGACCTCGGCATCATACCACCCCGGTTTCCATCGACGTCAGTGGGAGCACTATCTAACATAGCTCTACCCAAGCGGCCTGAGCCACCAAGTCCTACGCAGCCACGCGAATGCAGATGTCCGACGAGGTCACTTCCACCATCAGGTACGATCCCGCTACCTATCCCCGCCACCGATGCAAACAGGGGAACCCTGGAAATGCACCTACGGAATATCTTCAAGGCATCAACATTCAATATGTGCACCCACCAAACACTCCCCATGATGGCATGCCCACCCCTACGGTTCAACATTGACCCGGAGGCCACGCCTGTCACAGCACACAAGGCTGCTTCAGTACCCGTGCACTGGGAGGCTACAGTCAAGGAACACCTGGACCGTGATGTACGCCTCGGAGTGATTGAAAAGGTACCCATTGGAACACCAGACACCTGGTGTCACCGCATGCTGATTGTCGGGAAGTCCAATGGGGAACCGAGACGCGTCATTGATTTTCAACCCCTCAACGCCCACGCCACAAGGGAGACTCACCACACGAAGTCACCCTACCACCAGGCCCGCGGCGTTCCCAAGGGAATGAAGAAGTCGATGTTCGGTGCATGGAACGGTTACCACTCCGTTCCACTTCACCCGGAGGACACGCATTTCACAACATTCATCACACCCTGGGGGCGCTACCGCTACCTAACCGCCCCTCAAGGGTACAAGGCGTCCGGGGACGGTTACACCGCCAGGTTCGACAGCATCATAGAGGACATACAGAACAAGACGAAGTGCGTGGACGACACGCTCATCTGGTCCTCAGACATCGAACAGGCATTCCATGACGCAGCTGCCTGGCTGACCAGATGCGGTGCAAACGGGATAACACTAAACCCATCCAAGTTCGTATTCGCACAGGACACTGTCGAATTCGCCGGCTTCGAGATCGGCTTAACCACGGTCAAGCCCGCACGGAAATTCACCAAGGCCATTGCTGAGTTCCCCACCCCAGCCTCCACCACAGATGTCAGATCCTGGTTCGGCCTGGTAAACCAGGTGGCCTATGCGTTCTCTCGCGCTGCCACAATGGCCCCCTTCAGGGATCTGCTCAAGCCAGCCACGAAGTTCAACTGGACATCCGATCACCAAGAAGCGTTCGAGGAGTCTAAACAAACTATCGTGGAACAAATCAACCACGGCATCGAGATATTCGAAAGGGACAGACCAACATGCATCGCAACAGACTGGAGCAAGACGGGGATAGGCTATTGGATGTTCCAAAAGCACTGCACATGTCCACAGAGGGAGCTATTCTGCTGCAAAGACGGCTGGAGAATCACCCTCGTTGGTTCAAGGTTCACGCATGACGCGGAATCCCGATACGCGGCCATCGAGGGCGAAGCCCTTGCTGTGGCCGAAGCTCTGGACAAATGCAGACATTTTGTCCTCGGCTGCACCGACCTCTACGTTGCCGTCGACCACAAACCCCTAGTAAAGATATTCGGGGATAGAGCTCTGGCCGACATAACAAACTCGCGACTCAGAAATCTCAAGGAGAAAACCCTCCAATTCGCATTCACAATGCTTTACATCCCCGGTGTGCGAAACCGCACATCTGACGCCCTATCGCGGTATCCAACTGGTTCACACAAACCCCACGGGATGTCCCTACCAGACCCGGTTTTGGCACCACCCCCAAGAATTCCCCTCACACTGATGGCCGGCCTCTCGGTCGATCAGTCCAGGGACGCGGACGAGGAGAAGCTAATCAGCACCCTGTGCTCGACACTCCATTCAACTCTGCCCATCACCTGGCAACGCCTCAAAGAGGAGACTACCTCTGATGACGCCATGCAGCTCCTGCTTACGGCCATCGAGGAAGGATTCCTAGACAAGCAGGCCGACGTGCCCAAGGAAATTCGCATGTTCCATGTCCACAGGTCGCACCTGTACTCTGCCGACGGCGTCGCTGTATACAAAGACCGTGTGATTATACCCTCCTCCCTGAGAAGCGACTGTCTACACGCCCTACACTCTGCCCATCAAGGGACGACCCTCATGATGGCAAAAGCCGATGCCTCCATCTTCTGGCCGGGCATCGCAGCGGACATCTCTGCCCACAGGACAACTTGCACCATGTGCAACACGATGTCGCCCTCCCAAGCATCTCTACCACCGACGCAGCCTGCCCTGCCAACACGGCCATTTCAGAGCATCTTCGCCGATTATTTTCACCACAAGGGACACACCTATGTGGTGATTGTTGACCGTTTTTCGGGCTGGCCCATCGTGGAACGCTCCACCAACGGCGCCACCGGCCTCACCTCTAACCTACGGTCAATATTTGTCACATTCAGGATACCCGACGATATCACCACGGACGGGGGTCCTGAATTTACTGCTTCAGTAACACGTCAATTCCTCTCCGACTGGGGCGTTCACCATCGACTCTGCTCAGTGGCGTTCCCCCACAGCAACGCTCGCGCGGAGATCGGGGTCAAGACTGTCAAGCGTGTCCTAGCCGGCAACATGCGAGACGACGGCAACCTCGACACCGACCACTTCCAGAGAGCCATGCTGACCTACCGCAACACCCCGGACCCAGTCACAAAGATCTCACCAGCCATAGCTGTATTCGCCAGGCCCATCAAGGACCTGCTACCCGTCATCCCTGGCAAACTCAAAGTCCATGCCTACTGAGATCGCCTACTCGACGAGCGGGAAGCCACAATGGCCAGACGAGGTGCCAACGAACAGGACAAGTGGGCAGAGTCGGCGACCAAGTACGGGTCCAGAACCAAACTGGCCCATTCCCTCGTCGATGGGACAAACTTGGAGTCGTGATCGAGGTGAAACAATTTCATCAGTACTGGATACGAATGTCTGGATCTGGACGTGCTACTCTAAGGAACAGGAAATTCCTCCGAAGATGCGCCGTGCCCACGCATTCAGACACCCCCATGGAGCGGCTGCCCTCACCTCCGCCTTACCCTCCAACCCAACTAGTGGACACTCCCGTTATCCACCACTTACCGTTCTCAGCCGACCAGGGCCTTCCCTCAGTCGTGCCCGATCCTATACCGACCCTACCGGCACCTCCCGAACCGCCACTTCGGCCCACACAGGACACGTTCGAGACGCCTCTGCCACCCGAACCTCCCTCTACACCAGCCCGCCACACCACTCCGGCACCTTCACGCCCACAGACGAAAGTACGCCGATCCAAAAGGCATTGCGTGACCAACAATCGGCCGAATTACAAGGACTAATCCGCCTGGGGGAGATAGCTAATTATGGGATCAGAGACCCTTTACCTAATGAACAAGGACCCTTTACCCACACGCCAATACCTACATGTACGCGCATGCCCACAATAATATAGATCATTATTTCGTGCATTGTTTTCTGGTGATACTACTTTTACATCTTGTTGAATCGGGGAACAAATAGATCGTGGATCTTATCTACATCTCAGCTCTAGACTTAAGGCTATTGGCAAGTCCCCATGGATAAGAACAGCCAAGCCAAAACTGCTTTTGTTACCCCTTAGGAGAAATATGAATTTATCACCATGCCCTTTGGCATAGTTGGAGCTCCATCAACGTTCCAAAGATTGACGAAGTGCCTGATGGCACCCACCAATATGCTGCTGCATACCTGGATGATATAATAATTCATAGCAAATCATGGAAGGAGCATCTCAACCACCTGAAAGAAATTGTCAGTAGATTACGGATAGATGGGTTACGTATCAAACGTGAGAAGTGCAAATTTGCCTGCAACCAATGTGTTTATCTTGGGCATGTCGTGGGACAAGGCAAAATCAGACCATCCACAGCTAAAGTCAAAGCAGTGGAAGATTTCATGCAGTCCCATATGAAAAATGACCTGAGGGCTTTTCTGGGGTTGTGTGGCTATTATAGAAGATTTATACCAAACTTTTCGACTCTGACCACCCCCCTTTTGGACCTGACATGCAAGGACAGACCAGTGGAAATACTTTGGAGTTTGGAAGTGGAAAAGTCGTTTGAAACACTGAAGGAGGCATTGACATCATCTACAGTTCTGTCTCTATGCCAGTATGGGAACGACCTTTCATACTCCAAACAGATGCCTCAGCTACATGGGTTAGGAGCACAAAAGGACGGGTTGGGGAGGAACATCCTATTGCATACGGTTCAAGAAAATTACTACCTCGGGAACAACAATATTCTACAATTGAAAGAGAAGCATTAGCAATTATAGAAGGAGTGACACACTTCCGAGTGTATTTAGAGGGGACAACCTTCCAGATCAAAACAGATCACAACTCCCTTTTGGGATGGATAAAGATATTAATGGAAGAATTGGTCGATGGGCACTACGTCTACAACCATACAAATTTACCATCATACACAAGACAGGAAGTAAGAATGGAAATGCGGATGGGCTGTCATGTGAGCTGTGAGCTGTGCTCCCGTCTAGAGGATGAGGGAGTGTCAGGAAACCACCTGACATTCAGACAAACAACAGCTGACTGCAAGTCACCTGACCAGAAGTCCAATGGAGTGAAGATTCTACGAGATTCCACAACAGCGGATTGGTCAGCATCCAGCCAAGCCTCATGACTGCAAGAACACGAGGAGGAAAAAAACAATAAAGAGAGAGGAGAAAGAATTTGACCTGTTTTAGCTGGTGAGATAGCTAGGATACTCTGTTGTGTAATAGGATTGTACAAGTGCATTTGTAGTAATTCTTTACTGTTTAACCACTAAACTTTTGTTGGTGAGGGAAGGCTGAGATAAAGCCTAGTGTCGTTGTTGGTCAAATGAGGTCTATAGTCAAGAGTTGTGAGGCAACTAGGTCTATATACTAGACAAGGATTTAGCGTCATCAGAAATTGCTAGGGACTTAAAGTGTGGTCCAACAGAGCAGATTTCTGACAAAGCTTTCATTTTATTTTGCCACTGCAGTGTTTGTCTAGCTAATGTGTGTTAGTAGAGTATTTTGCTACTGCAGTGTTTGTCTAGCTAATGTGTGTTAGTAGAGTATTTTGCTACTGCAATGTTTGTCTAGCTAATTTGTGTTGGTGGAGATGATGCATTGGAAAAGTGGATTGCCATTTCAAAATAATGGAACTTCGTGTAGCTAGTTAATAACCTTCAATACATGAACCTGCAGCTGTTTCTCGATCAACTTTCTTCAATATTCTTATTATTTCCAGTTTATCTATTTAGAGAGCTCGACCCACTTTTGGGATAATGCTCCCTACATTGGTCTAGGGCTAGGGCTAGTTACATTGGTGTAATTTTTATTTTAAAATTGGTACACAAAAAGCTGAAATAAACAAAGTTTTATCTCAACATTATGTATAACATTACATGTAATAGTCAATTAATTAACCATTAGCTTTGGCGGCTCTCAGCTGTTATAGTTCTAAGCGAAGAGTGCCTTGCTGGAACACCAGACAGCACAAAAGCATTATTCAAAGCCTACCAACCAATACAAATACTACAATCTAAAATTAGTATGGTTGCTTGTTAGTATCCTAACTAAACAACTGTTTTGTTAGTTTCCTGACATAAACAACGGTTTTGTTAGTATCCTGACCTAAACAATGGTTTTGGCAGATATTAACTCCAGTGTAAACACATCTCATAAAAACATTAAAACCCGTGAACTTTGATAACCTTATCACAGTATTTCAGTGGCTAGAGTGTTTTTCTAGAAAATTTGCAGAATCACTCTCTAAGAGCTTGCCCAGAATATCATACATTTTAAATCATGGTGCAGATAAATTCTAATCCGTTATCTTTTTATAAATACGTAGAAAATAACAGTTTGGAACATCCTGCAGTCGATCAGCATCTCCAGTTTTGCGAGGTCCAATTTAGTGCTTGAAATTGGCTTCTCAGGTTGAAATTGTGAAAAGCATGGTCATATATTTGGATCATTACCAGGGATTCAAATTCATTCGCAATATATTTATCGCTAAATGTTTTCACAAGTATTCTTACCAAGGTCAGAATGATCCTCCAACATAGCTGTAGATCAGCATATGTGTGGAGGACTGCAGTCACTAATAGCTTATGAGCACAGTGTGGAGGAGTGCAGTAACTAACAGCTTATGAGCACAGTGTGGAGGAGTGTAGTAACTAATAGCTTATGAGCACAGTGTGGAGGAGTATAGTAACTAATAGCTTATGAGCACAGTGTGTAGGAGTGTAGTAACTAATAGCTTATGAGCACAGTGTGGAGGAGTGCAGTAACTAATAGCTTATGAGTACAGTGTGGAGGAGTGTAGTAACTAATAGCTTATGAGCACAGTGTGGAGGAGTGTAGTAACTAATAGCTTATGAGCACAGTGTGGAGGACTGCAGTAACTAATAGCTTATGAGCACAGTGTGGAGGAGTGTAGTAACTAATAGCTTATGAGCACAGTGTGGGGGAGTGTAGTAAATAATAGCTTATGAGCACAGTGTGGAGGAGTGTAGTAACTAATAGCTTATGAGCACAGTGTGGAGGAGTGCAGTAACTAATAACTTATGAGCACAGTGTGGAGGAGTGTAGTAACTAATAGTTTATGAGCACAGTGTGGAGGAGTGTAGTAACTAATAGCTTATGAGCACAGTGTGGAGGAGTGCAGTAACTAATAGCTTATGAGCACAGTGTGGAGGAGTGCAGTAACTAACAGCTTATGAGCACAGTGTGTAGGAGTGCAGTAACTAATAGCTTATGAGCACAGTGTGGAGGAGTGTAGTAACTAATAGCTTATGAGCACAGTGTGGAGGAGTGCAGTAACTAATAGCTTATGAGCACAGTGTGGAGGAGTGCAGTAACTAACAGCTTATGAGCACAGTGTGTAGGAGTGCAGTAACTAATAGCTTATGAGCACAGTGTGGAGGAGTGTAGTAACTAATAGCTTATGAGCACAGTGTGGAGGAGTGCAGTAACTAATAGCTTATGAGCACAGTGTGGAGGAGTGCAGTAACTAACAGCTTATGAGTACAGTGTGGAGGAGTGTAGCAACTAATAGCTTATGAGCACAGTGTGGAGGAGTATAGTAACTAATAGCTTATGAGCACAGTGTGGAGGAGTATAGTAACTAATAGCTTATGAGCACAGTGTGTAGGAGGGCAGTAACTAATAGCTTATGAGTACAGTGTGGAGGAGTGCAGTAACTAATAGCTTATGAGCACAGTGTGGAGGAGTGTAGTAACTAATAGCTTATGAGCACAGTGTGGAGGACTGCAGTAACTAATAGCTTATGAGCACAGTGTGGAGGAGTGTAGTAACTAATAGCTTATGAGCACAGTGTGGAAGAGTGTAGTAAATAATAGCTTATGAGCACAGTGTGGAGGAGTGTAGTAACTAATAGCTTATGAGCACAGTGTGGAGGAGTGCAGTAACTAATAGCTTATGAGCACAGTGTGGAGGAGTGTAGTAACTAATAGTTTATGAGCACAGTGTGGAGGAGTGTAGTAACTAATAGCTTATGAGCACAGTGTGGAGGAGTGTAGTAACTAATAGCTTATGAGCACAGTGTGGAGGAGTGTAGTAACTAATAGCTTATGAGCACAGTGTGGAGGAGTGTAGTAACTAATAGCTTATGAGCACAGTGTGGAGGAGTGCAGTAACTAATAGCTTATGAGCACAGTGTGGAGGAGTGCAGTAACTAATAGCTTATGAGCAGGAGTGCAGTAACTAATAGCTTATGAGCACAGTGTGGAGGAGTGCAGTAACTAATAGCTTATGAGCACAGTGTGGAGGAGTGTAGTAACTAATAGCTTATGAGCACAGTGGGAGGAGTGCAGTAACTAATAGCTTATGAGCACAGTGTGGAGGAGTGCAGTAACTAATAGCTTATGAGCACAGTGTGGAGGAGTGCAGTAACTAATAGCTTATGAGCACAGTGTGGAGGAGTGTAGTAACTAATAGCTTATGAGCACAGTGTGGAGGACTGCAGTAACTAATAGCTTATGAGCACAGTGTGGAGGAGTGTAGTAACTAATAGCTTATGAGCACAGTGTGGAGGAGTGTAGTAACTAATAGCTTATGAGCACAGTGTGGTGGAGTGCAGTAACTAATAGCTTATGAGCACAGTGTGGAGGAGTGCAGTAACTAATAGCTTATGAGCACAGTGTGGAGGAGTGCAGTAACTAATAGCTTATGAGCACAGTGTGGAGGAGTGCAGTAACTAATAGCTTATGAGCACAGTGTGGAGGAGTGCAGTAACTAATAGCTTATGAGCACAGTGTGGAGGAGTGTAGTAACTAATAGCTTATGAGCACAGTGTGGAGGAGTGCAGTAACTAATAGCTTATGAGCACAGTGTGGAGGAGTGTAGTAACTAATAGCTTATGAGCACAGTGTGGAGGAGTGCAGTAACTAATAGCTTATGAGCACAGTGTGGAGGAGTGCAGTAACTAATAGCTTATGAGCACAGTGTGGAGGAGTGTAGTAACTAATAGCTTATGAGCACAGTGTGGGGAGGAGTGTAGTAACTAATAGCTTATGAGCACAGTGTGGAGGAGTGCAGTAACTAATAGCTTATGAGCACAGTGTGGAGGAGTGCAGTAACTAATAGCTTATGAGCACAGTGTGGAGGAGTGCAGTAACTAATAGCTTATGAGCACAGTGTGGAGGAGTGCAGTAACTAATAGCTTATGAGCACAGTGTGGAGGAGTGCAGTAACTAATAGCTTATGAGCACAGTGTGGAGGAGTGCAGTAACTAATAGCTTATGAGCACAGTGTGGAGGAGTGCAGTAACTAATAGCTTATGAGCACAGTGTGGAGGAGTGCAGTAACTAATAGCTTATGAGCACAGTGTGGAGGAGTGTAGTAACTAATAGCTTATGAGTACAGTGTGGAGGAGTGCAGTAACTAATAGCTTGTGAGCACAGTGTGGAGGAGTGCAGTAACTAATAGCTTATGAGCATAGTGTGGAGGAGTGCAGTAACTAATAGCTTATGAGCACAGTGTGGAGGAGTGTAGTAACTAATAGCTTATGAGCACAGTGTGGAGGAGTGTAGTAACTAATAGCTTATGAGCACAGTGTGGAGGAGTGTAGTAACTAATAGCTTATGAGCACAGTGTGGAGGAGTGCAGTAACTAATAGCTTATGAGCACAGTGTGGAGGAGTGTAGTAACTAATAGCTTGTGAGCACAGTGTGGAGGAGTGCAGTAACTAATAGCTTATGAGCACAGTGTGGAGGAGTGTAGTAACTAATAGCTTGTGAGCACAGTGTGGAGGAGTGCAGTAACTAATAGCTTATGAGCACAGTGTGGAGGAGTGCAGTAACTAATAGCTTATGAGCACAGTGTGGAGGAGTGTAGTAACTAATAGCTTATGAGCACTTGTATTACATGTTAAAAGCCCCTGGATTCCCTCCTGTTGCATGTTGTGTATTACTTGTTAAAATCCCCTGGTTTCTCTCTTGATGAATGTTGTGTATTATTTGTTAAAATTCCCTGGATATTCTCCTGTTGCATGTTGTGTATTACTTGTTAAAAGGTTTTTATCCTGTTGCATGTTGTGTATTACATGTTAAAAGCCCCTGGTTTCTCTCCTGTTGCATGTTGTGTATTACTTGTTAAAAGTACCTAGTTTCCCTCCTTTTGCATGCTGTGTATTACTTGTTAAAAGTCCCTCGTTTCCCTCCTGTTTATTACTTGATTAAAAAAAACCTGGTTTCTCTCCCGGTTGCATGCTGTGTATTACTTGTTAAAAGACCTCCTAGTCTGTTGCATGTTGTGTATTACTTGTTAAAAGTCCCTGGTTTCTCTCCTGTTGCATGTTGTGTATTACTTGTTAAAAGCCCCTGGTTTCTCTCCTGTTGCATGTTGTGTATTACTTGTTAAAAGTACCTAGTTTCCCTCCTGTTGCGTGTTGTGTATTACTTATTAAAAGTCCCTGGTTTCTCTCCTGTTGCATGTTGTGTATTACTTGTTAAAAGTCCCTGGTTTCTCTCCTGTTGCATGTTGTGTATTACTTGTTAAAAGCCCCTGGTTTCTCTCCTGTTGCATGTTGTGTATTACTTGTTAAAAGCCCCTGGTTTCTCTCCTGTTGCATGTAGTGTATTACTTGTTAAAAGCCCCTGGTTTCTCTCCTGTTGCATGTTGTGTATTACTTGTTAAAAGCTCCTGGTTTCTCTCCTGTTGCATGTTGTGTATTACTTGTTAAAAGTCCCTGGTTTCTCTCCTGTTGCATGTTGTGTATTACTTGTTAAAAGCCCCTGGTTTCCCTCCTGTTGCATGTTGTGTATTACTTGTTAAAAGCCCCTGGTTTCCCTCCTGTTGCATGTTGTGTATTACTTGTTAAAAGCCCCTGGTTTCTCTCCTGTTGCATGTTGTGTATTACTTGTTAAAAGCCCCTGGTTTCTCTCCTGTTACATGTTGTGTTATACTTGTTAAAATCCCCTGGTTTACCTCCTGTTTCATGTTGTGTATTACTTCATTTGATATTATGTCTAAAATATATTGCTAAATTACCAGAGGTTGTTTGATCTTTTCTTACCATGTCCCTTCTAGTGAGATCAAATTCAAGTTGTATTTTGGATGCAAAGTCTCTCCTATATTCATCGACCAAGGTGTAAGGCTAGAGGTCAGATTGCGTAACTCTAACATATCCAGAAAGAGTGACTGGTTTCCTGTCAGATATTACACACCAAGTCTTGAGGTGCCAAATAAATATCAAAGTCTGGTGATAATGGATCCTTCAAGCAAGAGTGTGACTGCTAATTCATCTGAATACTCTTCCTCTATCCCCCTTCTACATGTCAACTCCACCCAATCATATATCATCCAGGAATATATCTGTGGACAACTGGTAGAAAATTTAACTGAAGTTATTCGACTGGGGTTTGTAAGGCTGGAGCTGCGTTGGATGCAGAGATTTGGAAGGTTAGAAAACTCCAACGAAGAAGCGACTTGGATCCTTGATGATATCAATATCAGGATATGGAATGGGAAATGCTTTTTGCAGGTTTTGTTGGAGGATTTCAGCAGAAGGCTTCCGAATCATTTTACAATACTTGGTAAAGTACACCAAAATCCATGTAATTTGTCAGAAAGTGGTTATGTTCTGGTGTTCAGTGGAATTTCTGAAGTTTTTAGAGGTCTTAGCAGACGCTCTACTAATCTTGTTATGGATCTTACTGATATACCCGAGTCTTGCCAAGCTGAAGTCAAGAGTGAGTTATTCTTGTTGTCATTGTTGCTACTTTTCAATAGATAGCAGTTGTGAGTTGGAAATATCTGAAATACTTATGCCAAACTCAAATGAAGCTGTTAGGGTGTCATCCTGTCCAACTCCCTAACTAACAGTTGAATTATTGTTACCTTATATAGTCACGCAAAGTATAGACAGTATATCAAACAGTGACCTAAAAGGTGTAGTCATCTGATTGACTGTAGTTAATTAAGAGGTGTATTTTATCTGATTGGCTGTAATGTTATTCCATATAGGGAACTATCTTAGCTGAGTAGATAACCTATAAGGAACAGTCTGCTCAGCTATGAGGGTCCTCCCATCTGTATTGTATGATATTGTGACTCAAGATACATTCTATAATTACTTTATCAACAGTTTTAGAATTAGCACAGGGACTGAGCTCAGACCAGATATCAGACAGACAAGGCAGATGTTGTGGGTTAGCTATACAGTGCAGGGCCAGCCATAACAGAGTACAGGGCTAGCCATAACAGAGTACAGGGATAGCCATAACAGTACAGGGATAGCCATAACAGAGTACAGGGCTAGCCATAACAGAGTACAGGGCTAGCCATAACAGAGTACAGGGCTAGCCATAACAGGGTACAGGACTAGCCATAACAGAGTACAGGGCTAGCCATAACAGAGTACAGGGCTAGCCATAACAGAGTACAGGGCTAGCCATAACAGAGTACAAGGCTAGCCATAACGGAGGGCTAGCCATAACAGAGGCTATTAAAGACATTTTCAATGAGTAAAAATTACTACCAGTGCTCTTTAATTGGCACAAGGGAACAAAATAATTCTGCTTAATGCAAAAGGAAAAAAATATGATTGCCACATGAAATAGGAGTGTGATTATCTCGGGATGTGTGAATAAAAATTATCTATGTGTAGAATGTCATGCTTTAATTTTAACTAGCTCACAAGATACAACATTATGTTAGACAGTTAGATCACAATTTTGCAAAGGGGATTGCAAGTAGCCATGCACAGCAGTGGTTATGCAAGACCATAGTCCAAGCCATAGGGGAGGGGAGGTGAGGGAGAAAAGGAGCTGATTGGGAGACAAGGGTTCACCCACAGAGCTACAGCTGTAAATCAATAAGCAGTTTTACTACTAACAGAGACTGATCTGTAAAGTTGAAAATGTCTCTCTGTCTGTCTGTGTGTGTGTGTGTATGGCTTATGCCTGGCCAAATGCCTGAATCAAAATTTGGTGGGTAGATTGTGGGTAGATCAGGTAGCATTAAAAAAATTACTTCTTTAAAAAAATTTTTTAATTTTGAAAAAAATCACTAAAACCAGTTTTTATTTATCAGAAAATTTATTAAGAAAATTTATTAAGTCGAAAAATACAACAAAAAATTAATAGAAAGTGTCTGACCGTGTGTGCTGACAGCTGAATCAGCGGATAATCCAAAAACATTTTTGTATGTACTGGCAGCTGAATCATCAACAACAAAAGTAGATAGATTCCAAGGGTGTGGGAAGCATATTTTGACTGGTCAGGCTCAAAGTTGTGGATTGAAACTGTCCCCATTGAAGCTAAACCGCAAAATCTACCTGGAATGCTATAATGACATGTATTACATCCTGAAAGATGTATTATCACTCTTCTACAGTTCCAAGCTTCTAGGTTACCGAAACAGCTAAGGAATAGTATGAGAGGTGACAATAAGCATGTGAGGTTACAAATATATTGATAATATTAAAAATATTACTTGAACCTTCCAAAAATGTTACTACGGTGTTCATTCATTAGCAACTTCAGATAAATTAAGAGAATTGGTAGGTTCTTTATGAACATGTAAAATCATTAAAATTAATGGTTGAGTCTTTCTTGAGACATTGTAGATCTCAGATAGGACTTGAGTCAACGTAGAGCACTAAATGATCGTTCACTGGTGGCATTAGTTGCTGGCATTACTAAAAGAAGCTTTAGTATAATTACTATATACATCATTCAATAGTGTCTTTTCAGCAGCTGAAAGCTTCCTAAGGTGACCCATCACTTCGGAGATATTGCTGATCTTTTTTTAATCTGATTCATAGTTTTGGCCAAGAATCTTAGGTTGATCAGCTTGTTCTCGCTGATATCTGAGCCATAGGTTTTGAGAACATGATTCAATTCATCTGAAAAATCTTCCTTGTTGGCTGCTTTGATCAGTAAATTCTCTAAACACTGATATACACTATACCCTGGTTGATCAAACCTATCTGTAATAGATTGAACAATTAGATCCAGTGCTTCAAAGTAGATTTGGTGAAAGCGATCAACTGGAGTGGTGTGAAACTCAGCTGGGGCATTTCCTGATTCATACCTCCTAGGAACCTTATGTCTTTGAAGAAGCGTGGGCTCATCAATTCCTTTCTCTTCAGCCATCATGCCAATTCTGGTCCAGAAGAGCTTGAAGTGATCATTTCTAAGAGAAGCAAGTGTGTCATAGATGCCACTGTTTGTCCATCTGCTGCTGATGTTTTAGGATTTTGGAGGGTTCTGCTGAGATTGTCTGTATGACGAAGAAGTAATTCACCAAGAACCAGTCCAAAAAAGAAATCAAATGAAGCCATTTGTGCTGCCACACCTCTAATATGTGCTATAGTTTCAGTATCTGTCAAGATAGAGCAAGCCTTATCCCACAGCTCAAACAAAACTTCATAGTAATTAATAATACTTAGCATAGATTCAGCTCTCGCTGTCCACCTTGTAGGACAGAGACTCTGACCCCAGGTGTGGCATGTGCCAACTCATCTTCTATTTGAAGAAAATAAATTCTCCCAGTATTTCACTAGATTTGTTATTTCATGGGTTGTAAGACCATCTTCTTAAGTTTATACTTTTGCACAGTGTCACTAGCAGCACATGCCCATAACAATGTGTAAATATAGATTGCGGTTCCTTTTCTTTGCAACACCATTCCTGATTCCAGCCATGTTACTCGCCCCATCATAGCATTGACCATGTGCCTTACATAAAGGCAGATTAAAGCGAGAAAGTGCATCTTCAATTGCTAATACAATAGTAGCAGACTGAATAGTAGGTAGAACATAGAGTCCAGTAAAAACTTCATATGCATATAATTCACTATCCACCCACCTGAAGACCATAACCATCTGAAAGGAAGAAACAATGAATGTTAGTAGAACTGTGTTTAATTATAGAACTAACCTGCTCGGTATTAGATACATCAGTGGTTTCGTCTACCATAATAGTGAAGAACTCGGAATCTTGCAGTTGAGAAATGACTATTCGGAGATTCATCAAAGACATAACCTTCAATATCTCATTTTGGATGATATTAGATGTGTATTTCTCTCTCTTTCTCTTGAGCCACTCAAGAATCTGAAATATCAACCAAAAGTAATCTTACATCTCTGTTTTTACTTAGCTATACCTTTGGGTCATCTTTTCCACAAAGCATTAGTAGTTGGTAAAAATTGCCATCAGTTTCATCGCCATGTCCAGATCCCTGACGAGTAAGAAATTGTAAGTTAGATATTATCTTCAACAAACACTGTCTATTTTCAGCTTTCCCACGAGCATGTTCTGAAGACAGTAATTCGCCAACATCATTAGTTGTTGCTGGTATAGTTAACAGCACTTGAACAGCATCCTTGTGAGACAAGCAACTTTCGAAAGGAGTTTGTTGCATTCTTCGAATTACTGAAGCCTCTTGAAACCTAAAACTAAGACAGAGTTTAACTTACGAAAGATGGTTCTGCTTTTCCTGTTCTCATTTTTCCTATCTCAATTGCTTTTGCACATAAAAAAGAAAAGACTAAATCTTTATCCACATCCTAATGTAACCAGTCCCATGTCCTAAACCAAGAAGCTTGGCAAGACCTCTCTTTGTTCTGCTTTCTGCACTTTGCAGGCAAATGACAGAGATGGGTGATGAGGCTCAGCTGTATCATAGACACTAACACACTCCACTTCTACACTTATAGATGCAGCCATCTCAGAAGATCTAAAAAGAAGTAGCTGCTTAGACTAGAGCACATGTGCACATAGACTTACTGAGCATGCCCAGTTTTATCCAAGGTATTTGACCTATGAACTCACCTTTAAAAAAAAATATTGGTCAGGCCTGGGCCAGCTCCAATGCCTATGGCTTCTCAACAGGATCATTTTATACTCCACCATACATTTAGTGCATCACTGTAACACAGTTGAACTGAACAATCACATATTTTTGGTATAGGTGTTGATAACTGTTGTATTACAATGGAACTGCTCTTTATCTTTTGTTTGTAATTAGGCCTCACATGTTTCCTTTGGTTACTCATCTACTTTGTAATATCTATGTATAGATTTGTATGTTGTATCCAGGATGTGTTGTATCCAGGATGTGTTGTATCCAGGATAGAGAGGTCCTTAAAATGAGAGAGGAAAACCCCAATGTTTTGGATTGTGTTGTGTCATGTATTGAATGAGATCTAAGAAACTATCCTCACCCTCATCAATTGTAACTCACTTGGCATTATATATTACAATCAGACCAAAAAGAAGTGGGCATGGCCGAAAAATGAAAAGGACCAAGGCAGAGTATGAAATACTACAACAGGAAACATCACCTGAAAAAGATGCTCGCTTAGAAGCAAATTGTAACCTAACAACAATACTATGTAGCCTAGAGACATCAGAGGCTTGAAGACAATTCAGAATAGCTGCATTCCATCAAAGCCTAGTTGAACATACAACCCACTTATCTTAGGACTAGGGCTAGGCAGGGATACATCATTTTATTTCTGCACAGAGCATGGGTAACTTCAGCTAGTTATTTATAAGAGGGATATATGATAGAATAAACACAGATTAAATCTGTGCAAGTGTTGCCTGGGCGATCACTAAGACGATAGGCATTAAAAATTTAAATAAAAGTAGAAGGGGATAATGAATTCCAAACGATGGCTTTGGATCATGCAGCTGCAAGTGGATCAATTATTGCAGCTGCAAGTGGATCATAGTGCAGCTGCTAGTGGATCATCAGCTGCAGTGGATCATAATGAAACTGTATCATAGTCCAGCTGCAAGTGGATCATAGTGCAGCTGCAAGTGGATCATAGTGCAGCTGCAGTGGATCATAGTGCAGCTGCTGTGGATCATAATGCTGCTGCAGTGGATAATAGGCTGCTACAGTGGACCATAATTCAGCTGCAGTGGATCATAGTGCAGCTGCAGTGGATCATAGTGCTGCTGCAGTGAATCATAGTGCAGCTGCAGTGGATAATAGTGCAGCTGCAAGTGGATTATAGTGCTGCTGCAAGTGGATCGTAGTGCTGCTGCAGTGGACCATAGTGCAGCTGCAGTGGATCATAATGCTGCTGCAGTGGATCATAGTGCAGCTGCAGTGGATCATAGTGCAGCTGCAAGTGGATCATAGTGCTGCTGCAAGTGGATTGTAGTGCTGCTGCAGTGGATCATAGTGCAGCTGCTGTGGATCATAATGCTGCTGCAGTGGATAATAGGCTGCTACAGTGGACCATAATTCAGCTGCAGTGGATCATAGTGCAGCTGCAGTGAACAGGAAAATTTGAGATCTTGAGCGTCAACTTTGCATTAGATTCCTCAATCTTTCCAAGAGAAACTGCCATTGTCTTTCATCAATTGTAGTGTTCTTAATCACTAGGTTGATGGCGAATAAGTATAGCTCTCAATTAGTCTTCTTGATTAGAGCATGGATCTGCAAATAAGTCTGAAGAGCAATAAATGAAAAAACAGTGCTAGTACTATAAGGAAGCATTATGTTGCACATAACAAAACAGGGGCATGATGGTCAGATAATAAACACAATGATGATTCACACTACTACATTAATCTCAATTTCATGTATATTAACTTCTCCATACACCAATTAGAGGAAATTACCACTGCCATTTATCAGTATTCATGACTAAACATGTATAGACGAATATTCAACGACTGGAACTTAGCGTAGTCAGCATTCATCACCGATCGTCAACTAGTTCAGGTTAATCTGAATCTCCAGAGTTTCAAGGGATATTCCTTGGAGAACTGTCTGGACTGCTACCTTCTCCAGTGTAAGGAGGAGATCAATAGATTAGTCATTGATAATAAACATACATACATATACATCGGTAAGGCCAATTATGTCTTGTATACAGTGCCATCATATAATCTTTCGAATTAATAGCACATTTCATATCACCTCTAGCTGGAAATAAAAGTACATATGTCAATTTATGAAGCATATTTAAGGTGAATGTTTGGCACAGAATGAGTGTCTTGTCAGTTTTGATGTTTCCTCTCTTTTTACCAATGTTCCCATTGATGAGGCTGTGGAAGTAATTTTTAGAATGTTGACAAAAGATGAGAGCTTGTATGAGAGGACTGCAGGTGCTGACAGGATTACTGAACTGTTCGAGTTGTGCCTAAAATCTACCTACTTCAGGTATCAAGGGAAAAAAATACTATGAGCAGAGAGAGGATGCACTAATGGGCTATCCAGTACCTGCAGTGGTAGCCAACCTTTTATATGGAATTCTTTGAGGAATTTGAGGATGATACTTTCTGCATTGTGAAGAAGGGAAGAGAGCAGGGGCTGTTCTTGAATAGCATCAGGCCATCCATAAAGTTTACCATGGAGCTTGAAGTGGATGGATTGTTGCCCTTTCTGGATTGTCACCTACATAGCAAGGAAGATGAAAGGCTAACTGCAACCATTTACAGAAAACTCACAACAACAATAGGTACCTTGATTATAGATCACATCATTCTATCCATGTCAGAAGAGGAGTGGTGAAGAGCTTGTATGATAGAGCCAAAAGAGTAGCGACTGAGAAGGAAGACCTTTGGAAGAAAGAACACCATTTGAATAAGGTCTTCATAAAGAATGGTTATCCACAAGCCTTCATCAACCTTTCATCTGCAGATAAATCTAAATGAAGAAAGGAAGATAAGTACACCAATACAGGCAATGAGTGGTCTAAAAAGAAGCATCCTATGGTAGTGATTCCTTATGCAGGAGGGATGAGTGGGAGGGTCTGCAGGAAGTTCAACATCAAAGTCATTTTCTGATCGGGAAGAACTCTGAGGACACTACTGAGCAGAGTGAAGGATGTTTTACCAGCTAGTTGTGTACCACGTCCTTTGCAGCTGTGGGAAATACTACATAGGAAAGATCATCAGAAGACTGAAGACCAGAGAGAAAGAATATCAAGATGCCTGTAGAAAGTGTGCTAAAGAGAAATCTGCAATTACTGAACATGCATGGTATAATGGATATCCTATTTTGTGGTTGGATTAGGCCAGAAGATGGAAGGAACTTCTA
This sequence comes from Cladorhizidae sp. MBARI D1340-BT2, assembly GCA_028752905.1. Lineage (NCBI taxonomy): Eukaryota > Metazoa > Porifera > Demospongiae > Poecilosclerida > Cladorhizidae > Cladorhizidae sp. MBARI D1340-BT2. Next base: position 37,923,349 of record JAQNBH010000010.1, on the reverse strand, counting down.
GCCATTGCACATCAGCCAAGCACCAAAGTGTGAGCGGTTCAATAGACACTTTGCAATGGACTTGCTGGCTGCTTGGGGGCACTCTCAAGAGCCTGAACTTGAAGCCACGACCACCATAATTATTCTTTCACCATTCCAACAAGACACACCAGTTCTCCTCATCCTTGGAAGTGACAATGATCCAGTTCTGAAACCTTGATATGTCAACATGAAGGAACTTATGCCCATCACATCACTCTCGGTTGGGCAGTCTCATTGGTTCTGTTTGTCTAAGTGGGAATAGTATCTTAGAAGCAAGATGCTTTTAAGTGCTTATGTTGATGGACAATCTCTGGAGTAGCCATCATCTTTTGTCTGGATTCTCCAAGATTTCAAAAAGACTTGGCAAGTCATAAGCTTTCTTCTCCAAAGCCCCTTGAATCTTGAGACTGGTGATTCTCCTTTACACTGTTTGAAGTCTTGCAGCCCAAAGTGGAGAGAGAATACAGAAAGAGATCATGCAGGTTCTGGGTTAAAGAAATCAAAGACAGTTAGACAGGCGATGGTATTGTTTAACTGGTCATCCAAGATGACATAAGTGTGCAAGACTTTGTTGGGGTGGTTGGGATCCATGATCTTGGCCAAAAGAGTCATCCAACAACTTCTTCCATACTTCTCCACAGACTGAAGTGCAGAGAGAAGTAGGTATCCTTTCTTCTTCACTGTCATTATACTTTATTCACTCGGTTCCATGAGTGTTGTCTAATGCTGCAGAATCACTGGTCTTTATTGTCTTACTATTCCCATCTCATTTCTCGGGCGGGTCACTCTCGAACAAGGAGTAAGGACACTTTGAATCACATTGCTTGAATTGCTCTGACACAGATGTAGCAGATGAGGTTTCTCATTGATGCCATTCTTCTTGTCTTCCAATAGCATTGCCTTGAATGCCCTGCAGTTTTCTAGAGTGGGAGAGCTGGAGTCGTAAACGAGGCATTTACTTGTCCCTTCATTACCATCTTTGTCTCCAGCAGAAGTTTGCAGAGTTCATGCAATTGGCTTGTCATATATTTGGGAGCCATAGTTGGTAGTGCAGTTGATAATGGTGTCACACTAAGACTGGGATTGTTAACCACACAATCACTTTCTTCCAGGAAGTGACAAAGGGCATAGAATGGTGTATGAGTCCCATTGTGTTCATGTTGATGCTTGGTTACTCGTTTATTCCGCTATATCTTTAGGTAGTTTCTTTGTGATGATTTGCTGATTTGACGGAAAGTTGATGGTGCTCAACTCATCAAGATGACGAATCTGAATGAGAGTGACAGAGATCAGACAGTTCTCTGACTTTGGTTTGGTTGGTTTTGCTGAGCATTGGAAAGGTGCTGAGCTGTTTTCTAAGGCTCGCTGCAATGAGTGGTGTGCTATCAAACCTTTCTTGTAGCTTGTCCTTGATCGTTTGAAGGTATCTTTCAGCATTGCATCCTCCTGTAACTTTGAAAGTCTGAACGACCTTTAGTCGACTGAGAACTCCATACTATAGAAAGTGGCAGAGGTTGTCTGAAATAAAACTTAGATGAAGATAGGGTTGACTTTGGTTGAAAGACAGTCATTGAGACTGGTTCAGAAAAGGACACATGAGATCAGTGTGATAACTGTGTTTGAGAGGTGAGAGATGCTGATGAAGTAAACACAGACACTGAGGGTTGGAAAAGTGGAGCTCCAGCAATGAGCTTAGGCTTGATTCTGGAGGACTTGTAGAATGAGTACCAAGAGGCCTGAAATGCTTCTCTAAGTGTGAGAATTCTGGCTCACTCCTTTTCTCATTCCAGTTGTTGAAGATACTGTTTGTCCTCTTGTTCTCTTTGTGTAGCTCATGCTTCTTCTCCATCCATTTCATCTCTTCTTCCAACTTTCTCTGCTTACTCTTTTGCTGTTATTCAAACTTCCTGCATTCTTCCTCCCAACTCACTTTGATGAATATGAACTGTTCATCTTCATTGGCCTGAGTTGCACCAATAGCGGTGAGCTGCTGATCAATCTCAGATTTCCTTGAATGACGTGATAACATGATAGAGAAGAGCATGAACTATAAATTGATGGATGTCTGCTTAATTTTATCTTTGCTTGGAGGACTTGATGTTGTGCTGCTTCTTGTTATAGAGGCAATTCACAGAACTGATCTCCAAGGTGATTCTTTCTTTACTGATGCCATGTTGTTGAAGTTGTGAATGGAGTTGAGAATGGCTTTCTGTTCACAACTTCCAGTTGTTGAGAATGTTTCTGAGAAGATGGCTTAGCTCTTCAGTATCATCTGGCAAAATCTCATGTGTGAGACTGATAGATCTCTGAATAGCATGCTCACTGAATTCCCATTGACTACGACTTTGCTCCAAAGTCAGTCTCTGTTCCTCATGACACTCGATCCATCAATTTGTTATCATCGGTGTTACTCAGTTCAAAGCTGATTGGTTGTTCCTCGGCAGACATCTTGAGCTATGAGATAAGCTGTCAATGATACTGAGAAATGATTGACACTATAGACCGAGAGGCCAAGATCAACAAAGACATGAAGAGTATGAGGTGAGATCTAGGAACAGGGTCGGAAGTTGAGGAATGTGAATAAAGCCTTGGGATGGTTCGGAAAAATGTAAGATGAAGAGATGATGACGATGCAAACAACTTTAAAACTGGGACTGAAGATTTCAGAGAATCAAATTTTGATCCTGAATACTCCTGCCCCTCGAGCAGGTGGAATTCACATTCACTTGCCATAAATAAATGTTACGACTTGCCAAGGGAAAGCTTTAACAAATCTTTATTAACTGAAGGCTGCAATAAGTATCACAACAATCATGGAACACAATTCAGACATATATAGTTAGAACTTACTAAAATACTATGTATGAGGGACCTCAAGTGAGATTCAGAACAGAATATATGAAAATAGAGTAAGTGTTGTGAAAGTGGAAGTCAGCTGACATCGAGATGGTGTGCTTACGCACAAAATAAGACAGATTCAACCGACTGTGATGATGTTATTTACTGTGATGATATTTACTGTGATGATGCTAGGGTTAGTACACTCTGTTATGGTAATTATGTTGCTATAGTAGTGTGGAATTAGAGGTGTGTGGTGCGTTCACTTGGAGGATGTCATAGCTGACATACACTTCCCCACTTATACACAGTGCAGGGCCCACCATATCTCACTGTAGGCCTACTCGCAGTTTCAGAAGCATATAGCATGCAACCTGGTTGTAGGCTACAAGTTCCACTGCTGGAACTATGGTATGGCAGTGGTCCCACTGCTGAACTGGGGCACGACTTAGAACTAGCAGTGGTCCCATGGCTGAACTGGGCATAGCTAAGACCCTGACAGTGGTCCCACTCAGGCAAGCCTAAGAACCTGGCAGTTGGTGGGGATGTCAGGCAAACTGAAAGCGCCTCAGGCAATTTGACAGAAAAAAGAAAAAATCTTGGCACTGCTGAGATGGACAGAGTCAATACCCCTACAGCGAAGAGGGTGTAGGACACACCCACAGACATGAACTCTTAAAGTCATGAGTCATTAATGTTAGAATGTGACACCACTTCATGACGGTGGCTTATAGAGTTTGAGTGGTGGTGTAACACCCCTTCATAATGGTGGTTTATAGAGTTTGAGTAGTGGGCCCCAGCTCTGCAGCATCCTCAAGTCTAGTGACCTAGTGTGTTGCCCTTATGAATTATCACCCATTTCCCCTATCTCTCTGCGAGTTTCAATTAAATATCAACACTAAGGTTGAAGACTACATGGCTGAGTACATGGAGTTGTCCTGTTCAACTATTACCAAGTCCTTGAATGAGGATGGGGCTGACTCTCTACTGATTTACACACACAAAAAAAATACGGTATGTCCGGACATACTAGATAACAAACAAGTTCTAAGGATGACACCAGTGCTATCGTTGCAGGAGCTCAGAGTTGGTTTCGCAGATCTCTAACCTGGAAATTAATGTTGCTGGATTGCTGAAAGTGTTAATATTGTAACTGCTGAATTATAATACCTCACAAGCATTCAAATATAGTAATACATATTTAATAAAAAATGGGAGCCAAAATGTTCTTATTTAAAATTAAAAAACTACATTGACTTGTTAACAAGAGTGAAGCAAGACTTCACATTGATTGATGAGATTTTAAATAGTAAGGAATCTTACTGTTTTGGTAGACATGGTTGTTTTCTATTATTGAGACAAGCCAATTGATTATTATTGTTTGTTTATCATTAGGAAAAAAGTTTTGTCTTTTTTTGCTTGGCCTACTTCAGCAACTCATGGCCATGCTGAGCCTACCCCATACATAGCAACTCATGGTCATGCTGAGCCAACCCCATACATAGTAACTCATGGTCATGCTGAGCCTACCCCATACATAGCAACTCATGGCCATGCTGAGCCCACCCCATACATAGCAACTCATGGCCATGCTGAGCCTACCCCATACATAGCAACTCATGACCATGCTGAGCCTACCCCATACATAGCAACTCATGGCCATGCTGAGCCTACCCCATACATAGCAACTCATGGCCATGCTGAGCCTACCCCATACATAGCAACTCATGGCCATGCAGAGCTTACCCCATACATAGCAACTCATGGCCATGCTGAGCCCACCCCATACATAGCAACTCATGGTCATGCTGACCCTACCCCATACATAGCAACTCATGGCCATGCTGAGCCTACCCCATACATAGCAACTCATGGCCATGCTGAGCCTACCCCATACATAGCAACTCATGGCCATGCTGCCTACATAGCAACTCATGGCCATGCTGAGCCTACCCCATACATAGCAACTCATGGCCATGCTGAGCCCACCCCATACATAGTAACTCATGGCCATGCTGAGCCTACCCCATACATAGCAACTCATGGCCATGCTGAGTCTACCCCATACATAGCAACTCATGGCCATGCTGAGCCTACCCCATACATAGCAACTCATGGCCATGCTGAGCCCACCCCATACATAGTAACTCATGGGTCATACTGAGCCTATCCCATACACAGCAACTCATGGCCATGCTGAGCCTACCCCATACATAGCAACTCATGGCCATGCTAAGCCTACCCCATACATAGCAACTCATGGCCATGCTGAGCCTACCCCATACATAGCAACTCATGGCCATGCTGAGCCCACCCCATACATAGTAACTCATGGGTCATACTGAGCCTATCCCATACACAGCAACTCATGGCCATGCTGAGCCTACCCCATACATAGCAACTCATGGCCATGCTAAGCCTACCCCATACATAGCAACTCATGGCCATGCTGAGCCTACCCCATACATAGCAACTCATGGCCATGCTGAGCCCACCCCATACATAGCAACTCATGGCCATGCTGAGCCTACCCCATACATAGCAACTCATGACCATGCTGAGCCTACCCCATACATAGCAACTCATGGCCATGCTGAGCCCACCCCATACATAACAACTCATGGCCATGCTGAGCCTAACCCATACATAGTAACTCACGGCCATGTGACCCTACCCCATACATAGCAACTCATGGCCATGCTGAGCCTGCCCCATACATAGTGCCAACATCAATTATTTCATTGTTAAAACAGGCAGCAAAGTTCCTCTATACTAACTGATAAGGCAGACAGATGGCAGGTGGGTTTAGCCCCTGTATTACAGGATGCGCGAGTTCTATGAATGAGTTTAGTTTTACATGGAATTATAGGAAATTTAATATATTGGCCAATATTTTGTGAGAGGTAATATTTTATTATAGTGAAATAACATTGTCTTTATACAGATTTGTTATCCAGAGATGGATTTTCAGAGATGGCACTGCAGAACTTGCTAGATACGTATGGAGTACCCCTACCACAAGCAATTAGTGAAGTAAGTAAGGGACAATGAGTCTTAGTGGGTGCAATTAGCCACAGTGTAGGGATGGGTGCAGCAACAAGGGCTGTGTGATCTTACTGCAACCTTTCCAATCGACAAAAATCTGGAACAATTAGTAAAGTTGATTAGCTCCTCATGCAAGATGTATAATGTGGCACCACTCAAGTGCATCTGCTAATCTGCCATTACTTCATTTTTTCCTAGAAGATTTGTACATTTCTGCAAAGTACATGTTAATGGAGTATCCATTTGTGTAACTTACTTGATCAACATTTCACTGAGTTGATGCACATTGAAGTAATTTTGCTATTCTTGTTACTAGACTGTGATTGCCTCTGCTATGGATGCCCTTAAAAAGATATCATGTGTAAGTGAGCAATAGTGCCAGTACAGTAAGGTGAGAGAGAGTTATCCGAATATGTTGGGGTACAGGGTTGTTCAAATGCTTAGATAAGTGATCAGAGTCAGATCTCCTGACAATTTCTAACATGAACTTCAGTATTTTAGGTCTGATATATGTACTTGTCAACACAATTCTAGACTTGAAACAAGAATTTTTTTAAAAACAACTCCAATAAAGACAGGTCAAAGGGAAGAAACACACTACCCATGTAGACACAGCCAGTTGGATGACCCTTTACCATTTATAATCATGTACACCAATATTGAACTAAACATATATTTAATAACCATTGTATATTATTATATTTTAAATTTTAAATAGTAAAGTGTTCTAGTGGTCTACATTGAAGCAGTCTTACTTTATTTCTTTTTAACAGGTTAATCCAAAATACTTGTTATTTGTAAAAAAAAATTGGGGGTAGGTGGTGGGGGGGGATATCTTATCAGTTCAATGGCAAATTTCAGATATCAGGTATAAATTCCTTCACCGTCTAGCAGTCTGACTCTGGAACTGCTTGATGAAAACCATTTATAGTATTTAACTAATAGTATCTTGCACATGTGTAAACAAATAATTGGACTACTTGGCTATAGTAACTTTCATTTATGCAGTAACTAGTGATATATTTCCAATGGTCAGATAAGTTGGTGTGTATATGGTGACTAGCTTGCCTCACAGAAACTACTTTGGAAATGTTGTCACTATGCAAAATAAACTCTGTCTGGATATTTGCATTAGGAATGCTATATAGAGTCACTGCTTATATAGTTGATACTATTACTAGAATGCTTGTGGGAAGAGCTAAGTATAGAGGGGTAGAATTCAAAGCAGAGTATGTCCATGCCGACTTTGTGGTAGGCATCAGTTGTTAAACAGGTCCATGTGTGTTACCTCAGGAAGCTGATGCTGAGGCTGGGAGGCGTGTCTTGCAATTCTTGGATGTATTTGGTCTCACAGCATATAATGCAAGTCTTGGCAAGGTCTCTAACGACATCTTCAGTAAGAGAACAATTATCAGATGTTTGTTGTATTGTGCATATTTATTCGGTGGCACATGGTGGTAGCTATATATGGACAGAGAACTGGCTACAAAGTTAGCATATACATATAAATGATACTGATGCATATGATCATAGAGAAGAGATGTGCTAATGATGGAGAGCATGACAAGTGCTACCTAGACTAGGCTGTATTGACATGGGAAAGGGTGTAGGTATTGATATTGGAAAGGCTGAATATTGGTATGGAAGTGGTCATCAAGGTTATCTGTGTTTATCACATGTTCACAGTATGATTCAAAACAAACTGGATGGGCATGGTGCAAGCTGTAGATAGTGCCGACTGGAGCAAACTAAGCAATCAGGTAGTTTGTATGTTGCGGTATAAACACACTAAAAAGAGTTACATAGATTTGTCATTATGGTGCCAATAATTTATGTAGATGAGATATAATTAAGATGGTTGCTGAATCATTGTTCAAGCACTTATCTGGCTTGCATGGCTACCAGAAAGATGATCCCGCACACGTTCAATATCAAGTTTAGCGCAGCATATTGAACAAACTAAATGCTATCAAGAGGTCAAACTATCAGTTTAAGCTCTGCATGATGAGGCGAATCTCAGTGTAGTGAGCTCGTCATCTTCAAAGAAAGATACTTCCAAGTTCTCTTAACAAAACTCCTCCCACAGCTAAACTTCAACATGCACATTTCTGTTCCAGAATCTGCCATCCCATAATGTTGCAGGGCATCAGGTTGCTCAACCTTGGACTAGTTTCCTGGCTACTTACAATCCGAGCATTACAGCCTATTCATGATGACCAATATAGAACATTTACTGCATTTGGCCTTCAGCTTTACTAAGGCAATGGGTAAAACAATGCAATATAACAATACTAAGATTACTAAAAACTCTAACTCTCTCCATCATACCTTTGCTCACCACTCAATGCCCTGCATTTAGTATATTCAGGGTATTTTCCATGTGGTCTACTTCCCTTATATACTTGTGCACAAGTGTGTGTGTCTGTGTTTGAAGTGCATATAGGTGTGTTAATAGGTGTGTATAATTTAGTATTGTTGTAGATGTATATGCTAGTTTTATGATGTGGTTAACTGTGAAACAAGCTGTCACAAGCTTCAATGCACAAACTCCACATTCCATTCTCATGCCTGGACATGTGGTGAGGAGGTGGACCAGCATTTGATTGTGTGTGGTCCAGTTTTGTAAAGTTTCAATGCAGGTATGAAGCCAGAGTAATTATAACACCTACAATGAATCTCACTGCAGCTTTCCAAGTGATGGACATCTCACCAGATGACTACATGAACCCTTATGATCAAGTGGAGGTGTTGAATGAGCCTGAGGGAAGAATATCCGTGCCAGGGGAACTATTCTATGCATTTTTGTCAGAAGTTATGACAGGTACAGTCAATTTAATGTTGGAACTGTTTGTAATTAAGTGGAGTTTATCTATAAAACTCTTGATCCTGTGTGTGTGAATGTGTGTGTGTGTGTTCTGTGTTCATTTTCTTTGGCCTTCGTTGACCAATCACATGGAGGACTCAGAGAGTCTGAAAGAATAGGACAACAAAAACAGGGATAACTTTGACTGAATAAATAACACATTTCCTTGAGAAGATGGAGAAGATCTGGGAGCATGCAAGGTCATTACAGGCAATCTGGTCTGCTCTGGAGAAGTGAAGTGAGGTTAGGCTTGCCTTTGACAGGCATTGTCACAAAGTTAACTCTTGGGTTTTTAAATCCAGGCAATGCACCTACTGAAGAAGCCTTGCCTGGACTTCCACTGGCTTCAGAGCCAGTTGTAACTCTAAGAAGTCAGCTACTATTTGGGAATGGCAGCCTAGTTAACAGGTTAAAGTCTCATTCCTTAACAGAACTAACCAGACAAATCACTCCACTAACTATGAACGGCCATGCATCACACCACCTATAGAATCAAGAGAGAGCTTTCAATCTGGCAATTACCATGTCTGGACTGTTGACATAGAATCCACTAACTATGAACGGCCATGCATCACACCACCTATAGAATCAAGAGAGAGCTTTCAATCTGGCAATTACCATGTCTGGACTGTTGACATAGAATCCACTAACTATGAATGGCCATGCATCACACCACCTATAGAATCAAGAGAGAGCTTTCAATGATCTTGTCCAGAACTTCCATCATAATGAGTCCAAATTCCAGACAAATGATGACTAATCAACTCTTTGGGGTATAAAAGATGCTAGAGTGATGCGCCTGAAGTCGAGGGGAAGTAGAATAATGGTCTGGTGAGTTTTATGGTTATCTTGGCTTGATGATGGAAGAATAGAAGAAGGCAAGAGAAAATGATTCAAGTGTAGCCTTGAGCATCTTTGATGTTACCAAGAGAAAGGTGGGAAGAAGCATGTGATGAGGGATGGATGGTTGTGTGGCAAGACTCATCCAATAAACTACTCACTTGGTGTTCCCAAATGTCTCCATGTGGTACTGCTGGAGAGAAGAGGAAATTAATGGATATGGAGAAAATGAAGGAGATTTTGTGCAGTTACTCAGATTTCAAATAGATAAGTCTCAGATCAAAAGATTACTTGAACAAAAATTGTGTGCCTACTTCATTGTAAAGCCAAGCATTACACACGAGTCTACTGTAAATGCAGTCTTCCAACAATTTGCAAAAAAATCATTCCATCTTTAGAGTTCACTACACTCAACAACATAAAAAAATCATTTTAGAAAAGTAAGAGACTACATGTATGCAGAAATTCGTGCATGCTCAAAGATAGAAAAGACTGTCAGAGAATAATTTATTAAAAAATAATAAAATCGCAGAACTATTTCTGAATTGGCTTATGGAACTATTTTGTTCTTACAGATCATACTTGCAAAAGATAATTGGATATTGTAATAGTCCCAAAATATCAACTAATGACATTTATCATCCCACAGATATTTTAAGTGCTATGACATCATCACCATCATGGCAACATCCACACCTATTTATATTTTAGGAATGTGGAGAATGTCCAAGTTCTTGAGTGGTTTCAACTAAGTTACAGTTGAAAACGCTTGAAACAAGGTTTTCAATAGTTAGTGGGTGGTTCTACTGTAGGACCAGGATGATAGGGGAACTTGACTGAGGGAAAGACATGGGAAAGGTGCCAGGGTTTGGGCCCCATAGGTCACATCTCCTGTCAAACCAGCCCCCGAACTTTGTCTTTATCCTCAATGGCTGCTCACACAATCACCCATGGAAGGTGAGACCATTGACCACAGGAAGGAAATGGTCACGACCGCCATGTCATGCCCGAAGCTTTAAAAAGGAGTTAACAGTCAAACTAGGCAGATGATATAACCCAGTGGTTCTAGGGTTAACTTGTCCAGGGGAAACGAAAGAAGTATTTGCACAATTTCTGTGCTCTCGTATGGCTAGTGGAAGCAGTTATATAGGATATAACCTGAGAAGGCTGTGATGAGGAGGATCTTATGTCATGTTTTGAGTTGAGACTAATGCAAAAAGCAGCAGAATGGCAAAGCTCTGAGTAGATGCGCTGATCAAACCTCTTCCTTATGATGCTATTCTGCAGAGTAGAAAAAAGAAGCAGAAGACTGGTATGTGCAATGAGTCTCATAATGCCATATTTCTTAGCAGTGAGCCATCATAACTATGCTTATTATGGTTTATACTTCCTTCCATCATCTGAAGCAATGCAGGATCAACAATTTCTTCGAGCAAATATGTGCCTCGCAATATCGCAGAGACCTGGAATGGGATGTGGACAGGTATGATGATCGAAACAACCTTCGTGAGGTAAGACCATGGTCTGTGGTCTTATCGGCATCACATTCGAACTCAATGCAATAATAACCTGGGCTTTGAGTCTGTACATTTGTTGCTGTATACAGAAGGACATCTGAGATATTACCCAGCTTGAGACATCTATGCAAACATTTCACTATGATGACCATTCCTGGTTCTCATAAGTGTGCATTATTTAAGGCGGGTAACCTGCTCATATTTTTATCACCAAATGCACAAGCCAGGATATTAGACATACCACTTTCTGCCTCCAGTGATCTAACGCAGCTAATAGAGCTCATTTTCCAGTGCATTCCTTCAACAAGCAAGATTATGTTTGTGAATAGATTGTGTTATGCCCAGGATATGTTGACAGTCACCTTATACAACTGTTGGTCCCTCCTAAACATTAGGATGTCCTGCCCCACCTGCTTTGTTAGTCTCTCTGCCTCTACCATGGCTGTCAGCATTGTATCAGGATCCAATGGCTTCATGTCAATGGATGGAGGATAACCTTCTTCTCTCGCCATTCTTCTGTTCAATCTATTCTCCACTGAACTTTGGTTCTCTACCTAACTTCTGTAAAAAACAAGTGAAATCCTCTGCTCTAGTCCTTGTTGTGGGTACTCCAGTGCAAGGTTAAACACCCTGCTGCCTGACTAAAGCGATTACTGTTGTCTTTGCTGAAGAATAGATCACTTGCCTTGAAGATTATACTGAACTGTGAACGCCTGACTTTAGCCCATCATAGGGGATCTCTTTCCAATCAGTAATAAGTGTACAGTAGAAGCCAAAAGCTACAAAGTTTGCTATAAATTTGTGAGCTATATAATGGCATGCCTGCTTGACTTGATTTGTGAGCAATATAATGACGTGGCTGCTTGACTTGATTTGTGAACTATATAATAGCGTGGCTGCTTGACTTGATTTGTGAGCTATATAATGGCTTGGCTGCTTGACTTGATTTGTGAGCTATATAATGGCATGGCTGCTTGACCTGATTTGTGAACTATATAATGGCATAACTGCTTGACCTGATTTGTGAACTATATAATGGCATGGCTGCTTGACTTGATTTGTGAGCTATATAATGGCATGGCTGCTTGACTTGATTTGTGAGCTATATAATGGCGTGGCTGCTCGACTTGATTTGTGAGATATATAATGGCGTGGCTGCTTGACTTGATTTGTGAGCTATGTAATGGCATGGCTGCTCGACTTGAACAAATAACAAAATATGTAGAAGTAATGTTTTATTTAAAGGCAAAAGTTATGTACCAGTAAAAAGAGGTGAAACATATTTACCAATAGACAACAAACATTTACAGGCACTTTATCTATCAATATATTATAGACCATTATTTTTTAAGGTTCCTCTTTTAATTAGCAAATGTTTCAACCGAAATACTTCGGACCTCATCAATGCAAATTAAAAACACATCACACAAAGAAATGCACATAATCAAATGATCATCTTAATTAAAACAGTGTATGTGCACAGGATTCTATCCAACATATGCAGATGGGTCAAGTGCACAGTCTTAAGAATTGAGACCAGCAATTGCGTAGCTCCAGCCCTACATCTCAGTTGCAATGCTGATCCCTGGGTATAATGTGGATGTGCAGTACCTTCTTCATGAGCAATCTTTCCATTCTCTGGCTTATCAATCATAGTGGTTTCTTCCCACAGGATTGGGTGATATTGGTTGCATGCATGCTCTGCCGACTTCTCATAGTCTCCCTTTCTGCTTGTGTCTTTATGATCATTCATTTGTATCTCTAATCTCCTCATTGTTTCACCAATGTACACTTTCCCACAGCTGCAGGGAACCCTGTGCATGACTGAAGATTTTATTTCCTATAGAGCTGCCATATTTTCACACTTTCTCTTCAAGTAAAGCAGAGACACATACTTTGCATCATGTGCCTTGCAGATAATCCAAGAACTGGGTTCCAGTAGGGCTCAGTTATGTTCGGGTTGGGACAATGCCTAGAGAAAGAATTTCAAGCTTTGTTCAATAGAGTGTTGGACTAAAATGATTTCTTTGTTTGTGTTTTTTCCCCATTTCTCCATCACATCTTTGCTCACTATTCTATGCTTTGAATATATTACAACTATATAGTAAAACTCACTTCTGGGGAGATTCCTGGTAGCATGAGTGGTAAATTTGGGCCTAATTTGGTCAAAATACTTGCAGCATGGTCTTGAATCTTTCACCAAGGTAATCAACCTATGCATGCATGAGTATATTTACAGTAAGAAGACTATAGGTTGTTATTATTTTACTTCTTCTATGACCCTGCATAATTATACTTATCTTACAGATATTCGTATCGTCACATTTGTCCTCAAGAATCTGTCAGGGATTTTGCCAGAAGACACTGATGATGGCAAAATGTAAGAATGTGATAATTATTTACATAACCTTTGGTAGAATTCATGTGGAGAGTGAAAGGGTTAACAACATTCTATGGGTGTTTATAGCAAGTAAAGTGGGCTGACTCTCTGACCATGTCAATTGAGATTTGCACATGATATATATATATGTATAAGAATCTAAGTTGAGGTTTTGGGCTCTTCTATAAGGAATATAGTACATGGGTTAAAAGCTGGAATACAGATGCGTCACCACATATTGCAAGTGATAGCTTTTAAAACTATGGATAAAGCAGAAGTTAGTAAAGTGCTTAAAGACTACCAGAAAATAGCAATATGTGAATAAGAAATGAGTAGGATAAAACTAGGAAATTCTGTCCACCTCACTTTCACTCTCCCAATAATGCACTGCATTCTTTACCAGGCTAGTATTATGTTTAAGGTCCATTCTAGAATGTTTGGCTTGTGGGAGGGAGGATATTTGAAAATTGAAATATTTGGGTGCAGGATTTGGGTGCAGGAAATAACAACTCTAAGTGTTGCTGTGGTGTCAGGGCCATATCCACTAGTGTGGCCGGTGCAGCCATGGCCATACCACATTTTACTACATAATTTTATGAGGTCAAAAGACATGAGAGCAACCCGTATGAACAGCATGATTAGAGCTATTCAAAAGATATTGGCGACCTACCACTTGAGCAATTTCAAACAAAGCATATTGTCTTATTTTTTAATTTTTTTGTATAAGTGCACAAGTGAACCATTCCTTTCTGGCTACCTGGTTTTACAATTTTAAATGATTAAACTACGAGATTGGGCAGGAAGCTATTAGGTGTTCACATGCTGCAAGGATGTACAGGATGGTAGAGCTGTGGTTATTGGGTTAGTGAGTGAGCCTTTCTAGTGAGAGGCTTTACAAACTAGAAGGACAGCACACGTAGCTTTTCCAAGCACAAAAGTTGTAACTTCTACAAGGTCTGTGCCACACCCTCACTTCGTATTGTGTGCATGCATACTATTATATTGCATAATAAACAATTTTCCAGCAAGTCTAAGTTTTAAGTTTCATTCATTGCCTTGCTCTTTCGCGATGGTCATATAAACGTGCATGTCCAAATAACAACAGAGGGAGAGAGTCAAGAATTGGAAAAAGAGCTAAATGACAGTTCAAAGATCTGTGGCAAGTTTTGACTGTTGCACTGCTATCTTGAAGTGGGGGGGGGGGGGGAATATCTTAAAGTGTGTTGGAATGTCACAGTGAGGAGACATCAGATACTTGAACAGAGGTCAATATTATATTTTGAAGAGAAAATGGGAGAGCTCTATCTCCTAGATCTAAGGAATGGACTTGAGAGATAACTGTTGCTTGACTAATTTGCCCAGTCCTAAATAATCACCTCCCACAAGGGTAACCAACATATTTTGGCCATACCACTTTCAAACAGCTGCCTATGTCCTGAGTGTGCATATCAACTAGTTTGAGAGCATGAAGAAGAAAAAACTTTACTTTTGCCTGCTCTCAAACTTGATAATATGCACACCATAGCGTATTTTTTGCCTGCTCTCAAACTAGATCATATGAACACCTTAGCAGCATCTAGAGTTGTTTATTTTGCATGTGCATATTGTCTAGTTTAGAAGCAGGCAAATACTACTCTAGGTGCTGTTATGGTATGCATATCATCTACTTTGAACTGCATTTGACTCCAATTCAAATTTGGAAAATGTGTGAATATTAATAGAAGTGTGTGCAGAGGACATCTTTCAGAGTGGTTCAGCCGAATTTGGTCATGAGCTGTGAACAGACTGTGGGTTTATACCCTCCGTCATAGTTAGATATACACAATTTTAACAATCCATAGAATGTATGTTATGTACAACCATGGATTTGGACAATCCTGCATTGCCTATATACTAAGCAAGTGAGAATGGCTAATAGCTGACAGGAAATGCCTCGAGGTTAGAATCTGCTGCCATATTTTCGACCTATCTTTTCACTGTAACAACTTATTCCCAGTTTACAGATGACCTGTTCATACCTTATTAATGGGTGAACATATGGTGGCCACACAGAGAGCTAGATACATAGATAGATATGCAGTGTTGCCATAATTTTTTGGTAATTTCCAAATTACTCGCCTGTGTTACAAAATTTTTGGCAACAAAAAAGCCAAACAAAATCCAAACAACAATTTCACGAGAATAGTATTTACACATGTCTTTAATAGTTCAGTGTTTGGTTTAAATACATAGCATTTTTGAGGAACATTGAATTGCACTGTTAAAAGTGAATTTAATGTAGAAATTTCTAGTTTCTGTGCTTCGTGTTTTGTTGAGACCAATGTGGCTGAATAAACGTTCAGTATCAGCATTGCCATGGGGTATAACTAGAATGGCTTTTGCGAGTTTTTGCCAATGTGGAGTAGCGATACTCAGTTTCCAAGCTGTCTTTGATTTGGCTGATTGCATGCCAATACTTATCCACACTCTGTGATGGCCGTGACTTAGGAGGTAATGGCGAGGTGCAGAAATCCATAAATTCTTCTTGAAGGCTGGGTTTGTCACCAACTTGAACTACCTGAGGAACACACTCCGCTGCAGCAAGCACCTGACCAGCCATACTGTATTGTTGCAAGCCTGGTTGAAGCCATTTGAGATTGGAGATTAACTTGTGACTCATAGGTGATCGTTTGACAGCTCCCTTGGCTGCAGCAATCCACCAAGCTTGGATAGTCTCCCTAAATTTTCTCACATCTTCAGATGATAATCCATCAACTTCTTCAAGGTATGATAGTGTGCTTCTTACCTTCGAAAACTTCATGTAAAGGTAGCTAAGTTATCAATACACACTTGTGAAACATGTTCAGCAGCACACACATTCTCAGAATTCATGAACTGCAACAGAAATTTTCGTAGCCATCGAGCTCTTGGTAGAGAACATGAAGAATTGTAGATTGCTGCTGCATGTACCTGTTGAAATTATTAACAATTGGTAATGCAGAACATAGAAAGAGCAAGTAAGCTTTAGTCAGAGGCTTTTCAAGTACAATTTTTACTCTTCTCACTACTGCCTGCTTATCCTCAGTACTTCGAAAGTATGAGAGTAAGGCTTTATATTTCTCGATAAGATGATTTACACTAGCTTCAAGGCTGCGCCATCGTGTTTGGCATGCTTTTAACAACTTGTGTGGATTGCATTCCACAAGACTCTGACATTTTTCAAACTGTCGCAGCCTCCTTGGGCGCTTCTACCATACATCAGTTATCAGATCTTCCAATTCATCAGGCAAGACTTTGCAAGGCTAATTTGCTTTTAGTGCTGCTATGTGACAATGACAATGAAGAGCAACTAAAGCTTGGCTTACATTGTAACCGTGACATCACTGAATTTCGTGCTCCCAACATTACATTGGCCCCATCTGTACCTAATCCGACAAGATTATCATAAAGGAGGGTAGTGGATTCTTGAAAATGCTTATCGATTTAAATAGCAGCTCTGCAGTTGTCCTCTCTACACTCTCTAGGGCAAAGAAGACACATCTCACCTGTTCTTGGGTGTTATCGAAGAATCGAAGCATAATAGAAGCTTGTTGTCTAATGATAATATCAGTTGTCTCATCAGTTTGGAAGCTGAAGTATTTAGTCTCTCTAACTGCTAAGGAAATGGTTTTCCAACAATCCTGGGCAATAACTTTCAACACAGCTGTTGCTTTACTACGACTGCACTTAAAGTCTTTAGCAATAGAAGAATCAGGAAACATCAACTTGAATATAGTTTGGTACGATGTTCTCCCAATTGAAAGGCAAGATGGTGCTCTCCAAGGAAATATATGTGAAGAGTACTTCTGCATGGATTACCTCCTCTCTTATTGGCCCAAAGTAGGACTGTAGAGGCACTACACCCAC
Source organism: Cladorhizidae sp. MBARI D1340-BT2 (assembly GCA_028752905.1). Classification (NCBI taxonomy): domain Eukaryota; kingdom Metazoa; phylum Porifera; class Demospongiae; order Poecilosclerida; family Cladorhizidae; species Cladorhizidae sp. MBARI D1340-BT2. Next base: position 37,905,960 of record JAQNBH010000010.1, on the reverse strand, counting down.
ACCATCTTTTTCTGAATGTTTGTGTAATTTTGTTTCCTGATGTCTGCTGAGATCTCTAGTACCACCTCTTCCAAGGTTTATATCATGAGAGCACTTCATACAGAAGGCAAAAGAAGATCCCTTTCTCGAAGTTGTGGCCCATGGTAAAGTCTTTGCATACTGTCTACGACAGACATACAATCGCTTTTTTGCAGACTTGAAGACCTGGAGATTTGACTGTCAATGTCAATTTGTGAAACCTCATTATCAGAGTCAGAATCCATATCTGAAGAATCTTCTTCTGGTAACCTTAAAGTACTGGGTTCTGAAGATGCCATAGCTAACTCTCTCTGACCCTCACTGTGAAAGATTCTAACTCTTGCACAAATCAGGCTTTAAATACCCCAACAAGATAGCTCATGCATGAGCATGCGCATAGATCAAAGGGTTCTGGCTCTGCAGACATATTCCTGCACATACCAGGTGACCACATAATAACACAGGACTGTGCAGGAATATTCCTGCACAGACCAAGTGACCACATGAATATTCCTGCACAGACCAGGTGACCACAAAATGACCACACTCATACTACAGAGAGTGGTTTTGAAATAGGCTGCACATGGTCTGAAATGTCAAACAATTTTCTAATGATGAAAAATCCAAACATTTATTGATAAAATCCATTTAAGGGTAAAAAATCCAAACAGTTAGGATAAAATTCAACACTGTGGCAACACTGGATATGCCATGCATGGCAGTACCATTTTTATCATCCAGTAAACCACTGAGGATTCTCTTCACTCCCCAATGAAAACACTTTAGTGAAAGTTCAGGGATTTCTGCCTTTCATTATCTTCACAAGCTGCCGTCCATTTTCATCCTACATGTGAAATGAAAAACATCAATTTTCATCACATCAGCTCTTATTCTGGATAGGATGAAAATGTACTCAACTTCTTTGAAGTGAAGCACTGGACCAAATGTGACCTCATTGCCAATTTATTTTTCATGGATCATGTCCAGTGCTAAAGCAAGAATGTTGGCTATTGCATAGTATATTGTATTGGTGTGTTACTGGGCACTTATCTATTCAGTAGTAATTATTGGGCAAAGAAGAGCTCATATCAGCTTTGTATGAACTGATATTTGCTGTGATAGAGTGGGTATTGCAGTCTATATATGTAAAAGATCATAGACACTCAATAACTATACTTTATCACCTCAACAAATAAGATCCAAGATATATATAAACCCTCAGTCCACATGTAGTGCCCTCACTACATCTACAGACACATCAGCTTGCCTTTATTTTATTCTCAGGCTTCTTTAAATAAGTAATTTCCAAAATTAAAAAAATAAAAATAAACATACAAACAAAATTGAATTCCCTCGACACTTGATTAGATGCTCTGGCCTTCATCAACAATTATTCCTGATGAAGGTTAGAGCATCTAGTCTAAACATAGAGAATACAATTTCTAGTTGATTATTGAGAAGATTTTATTTACTTATTTATATATTAAAAAAAATTCTCCTTCTAGTTAATTATTTTATTATTGGTAACGAGATAAATGTAACAAGATAAATGCACAACATAAATGCACTTATTCATATATATTTTTACTTATTTTAATTAAAAAATTGCTTGTTTGTTTGTTATTATTTTATCTAATTACTATTTATATATTGTTTATTTAATTATTAGTTTATTTAATTTTTATTTATTTATTTATTTTTGTTTTTTGGTTTATCTTGATATTTTATATTTTATTAATTTTTGATTTAGTTATTTATTATTGATTTATGAATATCATTGATTTATGAATTTCAACCATAACAGTGCATTGCTTGCTGTAATGATATTTAACACACTTATAGAGTTGATAATAGACAGACTAAGAAACAAACAGCTAGCTAGCTAGCTAAATACAAACACATCAAACATGTACAGTTAGTCTTAGCTGACATCATTATATGCTTTAAGATTTATTTTTAAATCAGCTTTTTGTTTTGAAGCCGAAATATTCCCGTCTTCATAAAAAACGCAATGCATCCACACTTGCTGCCAACGTATTTCACAAAACAATACATGTGATTCATGAATTGTCCTAATCACAGCACAGTCAGAGAGAATGAAGATGGGTGTGACTTCATGTGAATAATCTTGAGAGGTGAAACCCAGCAACCCGGCAGCTCCAGCCTATATCTCGATTGAAATGCTGATCTCTCGGTGTGAGATGGATGTGCAGTGCCTCTTGCACCTCTGTGATCAATAGAGCCAGCAATTGGCTTTGTTTAACTGTCAGAATGACACTCCAGCATGCCAGCCCTAGCAGCAGCTATTAATGACACTCCAGCATGCCTGGCCTAACAGCAGCTATTTAATGACACTGCATCATACTAGCCCTAACAGCAGCATTTTAATGACACTCCAGCATGCCTTCCCTGCTATTTCATGACACTCCATCTTGCCTGCCCTAACAGCAGCATTTTAATGACACTCCACATGCTTGCCCTATCAGCAGCTATTTAATGACACTCCATGACACTCCAGCATGTCTGCCCTAACAGTACAGCAGATATTTAATGCAACTGAACCCATTTCTCTCTCTTCGATCTTTGAACTGAGATGACCATTTCCAGTTTATGTCCACGATAAGTAGAGTAGTGATGCCACATCAGTCCAAACAAGTGGCAGCAGAGCAAGGGTGATAAGGGGAAGGAAAATTGTGCCCTACCTTGAAAGGTAATACTCCCAACTTTAGCATGTCTGTAATGTCATTTGTATGTACAATTATCTCTACCAAAGTAGAATCTTGGCCATTAAAAATGAGGTGGGTGAGGGTACATAGTTCACCTTGTCTTTTATTGGTACCAGTTAACATTCACTATTCTATATACACTGTCTTAATAGGTAAAGGTTCTCACTTCATGAGTTTAAGACATGGTTAATCTGCCTATGTAAAAAGTTGTCGAGTAATTGCCAGACCTGCTGGACCTGTGGATATGACCCTGGGTGAAATTTGAGGGGTAGCTTAAGATGTTATGACCCTTCTCAAGCAGATGCCTACACATACGTATAATATATGACTATCACATGCTCACACTTGCAGTGGCACTAGGCTGGGCTCTCCTGTTGTGTCTGCTGCTCTTAGATGTATGAATAGACCGTGTAGATCAAGTGATCGTGTGCTGGAATATCCTGTGTTATTTGAGATCCACCATTTTGATAATTCTGTGAGTTATGCCAAACCTAATGACGGGCAAATGCTTACTTCATTGGTGCTCTTGCTTGTTGTGTGTGTGTGTGTTTGTTTGGCAGGGTGATAATGAGGTGCTAGGTTTCTACTTCTTTGATTTAGAAAAGTAAGTCTTAGGTCAACCCAGTATTGTGTGACCTCCAGGGGACAGTATTGTGTTACCTCCAGGGGCAAGCGTTGTGTGACCCCCAGGGGGCATGCCACAAGGAGGAAGATGTTTACACTTTAAAAAATAACATTTTCCAGCCATTTTATGTTCATATTTGCAGGGAAGTTAATCATCACATAACCACCTATGCAGATCAAGTGTGTAGATGGTCAATATTGAGAATCAACTAGAGTCAGGTGGGCTGTTAGATCAATGTTTCAAACTCCTATCCTGTTCTGCTAGCTGTAGAAAAAGTCTGACCATAATGGGTACTGCTGAAGCATACTCTCATTAGCCCAGAGGAGAATGATGCATCTTCACCAACTTCTATGGAATCTAAAGGTAATGAAAGCCTCCACTACTGAAACTGAGGAAAATAATGGCAGTTGGTGAAGGCTAGTCTACCTCAGGGCACATGTGAGCATACTTCAATGATGTGATTACCATCAGAATCACTCCTGTTAACAACAGAAGCACTCCCAGAAAATAAAATGGAATGGTGAAATCTTGATCTGACTAATCACTGTGGTTCTTTATTACTCAGTCATGATTTCTCCATTGCTGATGTGCACCAATTTAGCTATCTGGCACCTTGTAGCATCATGCATGAAGCATGCGTACAACCAGCAAAGTCCACCAGAGCTCAAGTAGGCATAAGTAGAAATAACTATAGATGTATATATATAAGGGGGACATTTTTCTGTTACTTTGCTGTGCAAGGTGCCTGGTTTCATTCTGGGTGAGGCAGAATCTTCTTCTTCTTTTTTACCTTCTCCCCCACCCCCTTTTTTGTTGGTATTCAAAATTCCCAGTTCGATCCTGGGTGGAACCATTCACTACCCTCCCTCCTTTTTTCCCATTTCCTCCAAACAACAATGGAGGTTCTGTAGGATGGTTTAACAACAACAACAACAAATCGACAGGGAGCCAAGTCTCTCTGTTTATGTGTGTAGTACTCAAAATGTATAAGGGATGTGATCACTTTGGTCTGCGAAGTCCCTGGTTCAATTCTTGGTGGGACAGAATTTTTTTTCTCTTCCTTTATCCCTCCACCCCCTGGCTCTTCAAAGTTCGCAGTTTTGTCCGTGTTGGAATTCCCACCCCCCTTGTTTCCCCTATCAAGATTTGGAACTTCTGTGGAATGGTTTCGATAAGACAATTATAAAATTAGTGACATAATGGGTAGCAAAGTCTTTCTGTATATGTATGTCTGTGCAACTAAATGTCCCCAGTTCAATACTGGGAGGAATCAGTCATTATTTCTCCCTATTTCAACAGTTGAATCCTGGGTGGAATCATTCACTTCTTCCCCCCTGCCAACATTGGGAAGCTTTGGGGATGGCTTCGACCAAAAAAGAAAATTGGTAGCCATAATTGTTGCCTATGCCAGTCTGTGGTATACACTCTATACATATATCTGTGTGTGTTCAAAGGCTACTGGATGCCATGCCAACTTAAAAGCACTCCCAACAACACAGATATAAGGGGGAAATTTTGTGGGTTTGTTTCCTTGAATTCGCTGGTACTCAACGTTGCCAGTAAAAAGGTCCAGTAGCCATAATGGATATGTCTCTTTGTTTAACATGCAGACAGATTATGTATGTGTGTGTGTTTAGAGGGTACTGGATGCCACACCAGCTTGAAAACACTCCCACAGTGTGGCTATCAGTTGACATATTGCTATAATGACTTTCTCAATATGCAGGCATTTTGGCTAGACGCTCTAGTTCTCATAGATGAAGACTAGAGCCAAAACACTGAGCGAGCAAATTTAAGTTGATTAATGTGAAAGTCATTATGTAAATTTTTGAAGTTTTGTTTTAGTATATTCCAGACCTCGTAACTCAGTCATTGTTGAAGCGCAGCATGCTGCCCTATTTTGAAAATTTCATAAAACATCTCGCCATCGAATTCAAGCAAATAATTAATAGTTACCATGCCATGGAGCAAGGATAATAATATCATCAATTTCTGTGTCAATCACTATCTCAAGTAGCAATCAGCTTCTTCTTGAGGAACAGGCAGTCTATTTCACTATCTGAAGACAAACGTAGTTAGTGAAAGGGCCAGTGCCTTCCTTGGCATGATGTGGAACATGGCCAACTTTTGTTTTTGTTCTTTGGAGGGAAAACTTGTCATTGAGAGTTTGATGAGCCCCTCAGGCAATGTAGCACTAAAGCAGAGAGTGAATTCTTAATTCTTGCACTCTTCTAGTAGAGGAAGAAGATGCGTCAGGTTAGTAAATGGATCGGTTAGTAAATGGATCTAGCTGTAGAATAAGTTTTTTTAGTACAAGCGACCTAAATTAATAATAATGATAATAATAATAATAATAGTAATAATAATAGCATACTAAACTAATTTAAAAATTAATTCCACTTGAGAAAGCTGTCATAAAAAGCAAAGAGAATTAAATAAGATATACTAATATAGATTACAAGATTTAGATGAACCTTTAATTACGTGCACATTCACATACTTAAAAAATATGTTTATACCATTCACTCTGTATTAGCTTTATCTTAAACTGTGAGCACATTGTTAACCAAGGCTAGACTCAGTGGCGGATCCAGAAGGGATCAACTGGTCTCTTTCGAGGCCCTCTTTTCTCTAATCTCACAAACTCCAACTAAACAACAAACCTGCAATGCTTTTTGCCTTTTCTGGATTTTTGCTTTTCTTTTGGCTAGCTATGTTTACTCTGCTAGCTGGCTGACCCACAGTCTGCAAGGCCACACCCACAATGGGGGAAACATAGGGGTGTGGCTGCACCAGACTAAGCCTTACCTTTATCCTCGTTCCAAATATTCAGTGCATGGTTCATTACCTCCCAGAGAGATTTATTGTCGACTCCTGTCACCCACCAAATATCTTACTCATGGCTCAGTCAAAGTTAAAGGCTTTTTGCAAAGCCACCCCAGGCCACCCTACAGCTAAGTAAGTTGATCTAAACTGAGCAGTGATTGAGAATATTATGCTATTGAATAGATTGCTAACTTAGTGCTAGCTATAGTCATTGCAGCCAGCCACTACTGCTAGCTAGTAATGCCAATTTACATAGAAATTTCCACATGAGGACCAACAAGAACACCACTTTTCCATCTCCAGCTGTGGTAACTGTCAACTCTTCCATGGTCTCCTGCTTTAGCCATTGTGTCTCCTCCGAGCCCTCTGTGTCTGTGATTCTCACCCAGCCCTCTGTGTCTGTCACAGAAAACTCTCTATCTGTGTCTCCCACCCATCCCTATCTGTGTGTGTCTCCCACCCAGCCCTCTGTGTGTCAGTGTGTGTCTCCCACGCAGCACTCAGGCTCTGTGTCTGTGTCTCCCCCTGAGCCTACTGCACCTGCGCTATTCCTGCCTTCATGTTCCATTTCTGTCCTGCCCTCTCTTCCGCATCTCATCTGCCCTGCACTTCCTTGTCCATTTTTTCTGCTGCTTCTTCGTCAAGTGCTTCAATTGATTTTGAGAAGTGTGACGATATGCTTGCTTCTGCACTCAATCCCCAAACAGATATCCTAAATTTGTCTCGTATTCACTTTTAGTTGATCATTTTAAGCCTGATAGTTTATTTACATTTCCAAGTATATAGTTGTTTAGATGAATATGTCTTGTCAACATAAATATTTGGCTTAAAACCCTTGGTTGGTTTATAGTAAAGTAGAAGATGGAATATTTTGTTTGCCATGTATTCTCTTTGCTGCAAAGGGTTTGGGTCATTTTGTATGTAATGGATTTTATGCATGGTCTAGGAAAACTAAAAAGTTTGCCAGTCACAATTGTACGCAGTACCTTCAGCTGGCTTTAGCTCGGGCAGATGCTTTAAAGTCTTCCAATGTGTGTCCAGAGTCTTCTATTAAGAATCGTTTGCTGCATATAGATGAGAACATAGCAACAAATAGGTACATTATAAGATGTATGGCTGATGCAATACTTCTTTGTGGCAAGCAATGTATAGCTATTCGAGGTCACAGCACATCTGATTCTGAGGTCAACAGAGGGAATATTTTAGCACTTCTTGAATACTCTGTGAGGTCAGGAATTGTTGCATTAGCCAAGCATTTAAAAGATGCTTAAAAATGCAACTTATACTAGCAAAACTACCTAAAATCAACTCATTGAATGCATAGGTTAGCATATTAGAGATAGTATAATACAGGAAATTAAACAAGCTTCTATTCTTAGTGATGAAGTGGTTGATATATCCAGTAAGGAGCAGGTGTCAGTAGTGTTAAGATTTGTAGATAGTAATTGTAATCTAAGAGTAGATTTCATCAGTACAGAAAGGATCACTGGAGAGGTTTTGGCTCACTGAATCAGTTTGACTTAGAGTTTGAAGATTGTAGGGGGCATGGCTATGATGGTGCTACCAATATTTCCAGTGCAAGGGGTGTGCAGGGTTGTCTCTTGCAGAAAATTCTAAAGACACGTATATCCACTGTAATAGTCACATGTTTAATTTGTGTATTATTGAAGCTTGTAGTTTACCTCCTATTCGTAATATGAATTCCACTCTTACTGAGACAGAATACTTCTTCTATTATAGGGCTAAACGGCAATTATTTCTTGAGAAAGTAATTGATAAGGAAACTAGCGTTGTTAAAGTTAAGGGTCTTTGTAGAACAAGATGGATTTATCGACATGAAGCTTATGAATTTTTTTATGCAATTCCTTGTAACTGAAGCAATTACAGAATGTGATCCTACATATGGGGATAATAACTGGGATATGAAAACAATTGTGACAGACAATGGCTTGCTCAAGATGTACCTTTTCTTTCCTTTTATAATATCTTTCATAGCAACAATGAATTCTATGTCTATTGTAAAACCTATAAATATAAAATTACAAAAGAAAAGTAGTGATATAGTTAAAGCTTATATGGATGTTAAAGATGTACTGAATGAACTTTGTGCTGTTCGTCAAAGTGAGGAAATGTTACATTCATGCTATGTGCAAGCTGAAGCCATAGCTCATGATGTTGGTGTGGTACCTGAAGTTCCATGTGTATTTGCTCGACAAACTTACAGAAATAATGTGGACTACAGTTCTGTGGAAGAATACTATCGAGAACTGTTGTGCTTCCTTTATTGGACCACTTAGTTCAACAAATGAATGATAGGTTTGGTAAGACTCAAACAGCAGCCAATTTAATCAATCTTATACCTTCTATAACCACTACTCGGGATGATACATCTTTAGAGGTCTTGATTTCTTTATATAATGATGAATTGCACTGCACTTGAGGTGTGGAGGTGGAGGGCAAAGTGGCAGAGTAGATGCTGACAAGCGGCCATCCACCCTTCAATTAGCTCTGAAAGAGTGAGATAAGGATTATTTTCGTAACCTTTACGTACTGCTGTGCATCACATGTACTATTCCAGTCACATCATGTGAGAAGGAGAGGACCAATAGTTCAGTTGAAGGCAGGACAGATTATCAGCATTAGTATTGATGCATACTCATTATAGTTTTCCTGTTGATCTTGATGATGTTGTTTTATATTTAAACTTAAATGTAATAGGAGAATAGCTTTATAAGTATGTACATAATCTATTAATAGGAGAATAGCTTTATAAGTATGTACATAATCTATTAATAGGAGAATAGCTTTATAAGTATGTACATAATGTATTAATAGCATTTCTCTTCCAGTTTTTTCTTTTCTTTATTTTTTTCAATTATTGACCCTTGGACTTCATGATTCAGATTCACAATTTTTATATATATCATTGTGATAACCAATCATAATAACTTGGGTTTGTTGTTCGTTTATTCAATGTAATTTAGTCTTAATATTTTTCTCTCTACAGTTTGTATATGCTGTATTTGATATAATATATCTATTTTTATTTTAATAAAAGAGCCCCCCCCCCAAGAATTCCTAGATCTGCCCCTGACTCTAGGCTAAAGCTATCTGGCAAGAGGCTTCAACTCTCCACACAGCGCATTTATACTATGTAGGAATTCTTGTAGGGCTTATTGTTATGCTCACTCTATATACTGCCCCCTCACCACACAGTTCATTTATACTATGTAGGAATCCTTGCAAGGCTTATTGTTACGCTCACTCTATATACTGCCCCCTCACCACACAGTGCATTTATAGTATGTAGGAATCCTTGCAAGGCTTATTGTTGTGCTCACTCTGTATGCTCCCTCACCACACAGTGCATTTATAGTATGTAGGAATCCTTGCAAGGCTTATTGTTTTAGTGTCACTGAACTAGCAAATAGTATCTTTTATTCAGAACACTAAAACAATAATAATTTAACAGACTGAGTGAGCATCATATCGAATACCTAATCTATATTATAGTCTGAGTCACGATGATCAAAGCAGCTGCTACGCATGCCCGAATCCAGGGCGCCACAGAACCCCCCCCCCCCCCCCCCAGTGGAAGAGAATGGAATGTTAGAGGCCTAGCGAAAATGAAGTGGGACCTTGATGGGCCTGCCAAAGCTTGAGGTAGGCAGTGGCATCCTGACATCCGTTGAGGGAGGAGAAGTAGTAGGTGGTGTAGGTGGAACAGGGTGTGTTTGAGACAGTGTTGATGGAGCTGGTGAGGTCCTGTGACCATAGGCGACCTTTAGACGATCAATGGACACAGCATCCCGGCGCCCGTTCACATCAAGGATGAAGTGCTTCCCAGCTGTCTCGAGGATCTTGAAAGGGCCATTGTAGGGACGTTGCAATGGACCACGATGGGCATCCTGACAGACATAGACGAATCCTGTTGCAGCTAAGTTGTGTGGTATGTAGGTCGGGCATTCACCATGGAATTTGGGAGGTGTGGGCAGTGCAGAATGCATCGTGTCGTGAAGATTGCGGAGGAACTCAGTTGGAGGGGGAAAGCTCAGCGGTCCAGCCTCAGAAGCGGAAAAATTCTCCAGGTACATGCAACCCCATGCCATAGACAAGGTCGGCTGAAGAACACCCAACATCTTCCTTCCAAGCCGTTCTGCCAAGGAGAACTAGGGGAAGCTCGTCCATCCAGTTCGGTCCAGAGAGGCGGGCCTTCAGCGATGCCTTGAGTTGCCGATGAAGGCGCTCCACCATCCCGTTGGCCTGAGGGTGGTAAGCTGTGGTGGTGGATGCAGAGATTCCGAGCAGCTTGTTAAGAGCCGCCCAGAGGTGGGAAGTAAACTGCGGTCCACGGTCCGAGGTGAGGTTCTCAGGGACACCAAACCGTGCAATCCAATGGCGGATGAGGGCTTTGGCACACGACTCTGTGGTAGAATCCTCCATTGGTATGACTTCGGGCCAGCGGGTAAACCGGTCAATGATTGTGAAGAGGTAGGTCTTGTTCTCTGAGGTTGGAAGGGGGCCAACGATATCAACATGGATGCTGCCAAAGCGTCTGTCAGGAAGGTCTCTCTTGACAAGAGGAGCATGTGTGTGGTACTGAATCTTCGAGGACTGGCAGGCATGACACTCCCGGCACCAGCGGCAGACATCACGCTTGAGGCCATGCCAGACGAAGCGAGAGGAGACAGCTCGTTGTGTTGGCTTGCATCCAGGATGAGAGAGTCCGTGAATGGCTTCAAAAATGGGCCTAGTCCACTCAGATGGGATTACTGGTCTGTCTTTTCCTGTGGTGACGTCACAGAGGACAGTGAATTCCCCGAAAGGGACATCAGCAAATTTGAGACTGGTGATGGAAGTCCTGTAGGCAGCGCTCTCCTTGGACTTCACCTGATCAGTGGCAAGGCGACGGTAGTCGATCGTAGGTAGGGCTATGGCAGAGAGACCAGCACGGGACAGAGTGTCAGCGACAACGTTTTCCTTGCCCGTGATGTGACGCACATCTGTGGAGAACTCAGCTATAAAGGAGAGATGGCGGGTTTGTCTCGGTGACCTCTCAGCAGCACTAGCAAAGGCGAATGTCAATGGCTTATGATCTGTGTAGATTGTGAAGGCCCGCCCTTCAACAAAGTGACGGAAGTCCTGGATGTGAGGAAGGGGGTAGCGGTCATCCACTGTAGCATCATTGAGGCGACGGAAATCACCACAGGGCCGCCAACCTCCACCAGGCTTTGGAACTATGTGTAATGGAGAGGCCCAAGGTGAGCTTGAGCGACGAATGATGCCAAGCTGCTCCATCTTGGTGAACTCAGACTTGGCCACGGCCAGCTTGTCCGCATCAAGGCGTCGGGCACGTGCATGGAGTGGGGGTCCATTTGTAATGATGTGATGCTCCACCCTGTGCTTGTTCCCATCTGTGGACTTGAAGCGGGGGATGAGGAGCTCTGGGAAATCATTAATGATGCGGTCAAAGGCATTGACCGAGGGTGCATGGATACCGGAGAGAGACAGTTGTTGGCAGGCGATCTTGGTAGGGATCGCTGTAAAATTGGCAATGTCAATGAGTCGGCGTCTGGCCATATCAATGTCGAGGTCATTGGCAATGAAAACGTCTGCTCCAAGAATGGGCTCGGTGACGTCGGCAATGTGGAACTCCTGTGCAAAGGAACGACCATGTCCCAAGAGGAGAGAAATGTTCCTTTTCCCCCACGTTCTAATGAGGGAGCCATTAGCGGCCACAAGTGGGTCGCTTGGAGAGAGGGACTTCTTATCGGCAGTTGAGGCTGGGAAAACAGAGAAATCGGCACCGCAGTCGACTAGGTAGGTGCGGCCTGAGTGGCGGTCCCAAACTGTCATGGTATTTTTCTCCCTGTGGCCGACCGCGGAGATTTTTAGCGGTCGGCCTGGTCGTTTCCCGAGGCTGTAGTGGAAGGAATCAGATGGCTGAGTGAACAGCCCTTGCGATTACACTTTCGAGCTGCCTCACCAAACTTTGTGTGGTAAAAGCACAGTGCCGCAATCGTGGATGGTCCAGAGGTAGGATGCTTGGCTTTCTTGAGGCCAGAGACTCCAGAGAGGCCCAAAGTAGTCCGGGAAGCCTCCATGATGCGGTCAGCATCGGTGGCCATCTCATCAAGGTCTGTATTGGAGGAACCAGCGAGGACCTGTCGGACTTCAATGGGGAGCTGGGCCAAGAAAAGAGCACGCAGTAGAGTCTCCGGGTCAGCATTGAGAGAACGGATGTGTCGAAGGAGGCTAGAGGGCTTTCTGTCACCAAGGCCTGAGAGGGAGAGGAGCTCATTGTTTTTCTGGGCTTGTGTTTTGCCAAAGGCCTTGATGAGTGCTGTTTTGATGGCAAGGTAACGGTCGTCGGCTGGAGGAGATAGGATGAGGGCCTCAACTTCACCTGCTGTGGCATTGTCGAGGGCTGCCACAACGTAGTTGTACTTGGTGAGGTCGGTCACTATCGGGGGCTGACGAGTGGCGAACTGAGCTTCAACCTGCGAGAACCACACAGCGGGCGAGCCACCCAGAATGCGGGCAGCTTGAGTGCCACAGCACTGACAGCTGGTTTGCTCTCAAGCCCCTGAAGGGCTTGGGCAATAGCCTGAACGTCTTCGACCGCAAGTGGCATCAGAAGGTTGCGTGTTCAAATCCCGTCGGGGTCACCACTTTAGTGTCACTGAACTAGCAAATAGTATATTTTATTCAGAACACTAAAACAATAATAATTTAACAGACTGAGTGAGCATCATATCGAATACCTAATCTATATTATAGTCTGAGTAACGATGATCAAAGCAGCTGCTATGCATGCCCGAATCCAGGGTGCCACATTGTTATGCTCACTCTAAATACTGCCCCCTCACCACACAGTGCATTTATAGTATGTAGGAATCCTTGCATGGCTTATTATTATGCTCACTCTATATACTGCCCCCTCACCACGCAGTGCATTTATAGTATGTAGGAATCCTTGCAAGGCTTATTGTTATGCTCACTCTAAATACTGCCCCCTCACCACACAGTGCATTTATAGTATGTAGGAATCCTTGCAGGGCTTATTGTTGTGCTCACTCTATATACTGCCTGCTCACCACACAGTGCATTTATAGTATTGTAGCGACCAGACTTTCCTGCCTCGTTTCCGTCGTGATTTGGACATTCCTTCATGACACTTCCGTGTACACTAGTTAATTAATGTTCTAGTTAATGCACAGTTGTATGAAACCTTACCAGTTGAAATGTGCTGCCTAGTTTGAGATTTATTAGTATCTTGAGAAGTGTTATAACTTTTATCCGCTTCATTGGTGACCCCGACGCTGCCTGTGTAGCATCTACACAGCCTTCCAAGCAAGTTTACATGGCTCTAGAAGAGCCTTCCTTACTGTCTCCCTTAAACTGCCTCAATTTTGGCAGGAAGACCCAGCTCTTTGGTTTCACCAGGTGGAGGCACAGTTTGCTATCAAGGGCATAACTCAACAGCTAACAAAGTACCACTATATCGTTAGCTCCCTAGCACCTGAGATTGCCCGTGAGGTACGTGATGTTATTGTCACTGTTCCAGCTGTTGATCCTTTTGACACCTTGAAAGAGCACCTTGTCTCACGCACATCCCTCACTGAGTCCCAGAGGATGCAAAAACTGCTCTCTCTGGAGCCACTGGCTGACCAGAAACCCTCACAGCTACTTCGACGAATCGAACAGTTAGCGGACAAAACCTGCAATAATGACCCAATCCTTCAAGAAATATTCCTCACTCGTCTTCCAGTGGCAGTCCACTCATCTTGAAATCACACCCCAACAAAAGTACAGAGCAGCTCGCTTCCTTTGCTGACAGCCTCGTTGCAGTCACCCCAGAAGCCTCTCTACCTGGGTCCTTCAGCACCATCGCACCTGTCACTGCCAATGTTGACACTATTGCCTCTCTCCACTCTGAGCTGGAAGACCTTACACGTCGATTCTCCTTGCAGCAGAAAACTGGCAATTTTTTAGCTCCCTCTACCACCTCCCCTTCCGCCACACTCTGTTGGTACCATGCCCGATTTGGCAAAGATGCCACCAAATGTAAAAAACCTTGCTCTATGTCGGGAAATGCTTTCCCCGCGCCCACTGATGGTGACCAGTGGATCGGGAAATAACAGTTGCCTTCTGTTTGTTACTGACCATACTTCCGGCCAACGCTAGTTGGTCGATTCTGGTGCCGAAGTCAGCGTGCTTCCTGCAAAACGTATTGACCATCAGACACTCAAGAAGAGACTCTCTCTCAGGGCTGCGAACGGTTCTGCCATTCCCACCTTCGGCAAACGCACCTTATTTCTGCACTTTGGCCTCAGGAAGAACTTTAACTGGACTTTCATCCTGGCCGATGTCAGCCAACCAATTTTTGGTGCAGACTTTTTCCGTGAGCATGGATTGCTCATTGACCTCAAGCACTACTGACTATATGACTCAGAAGCACCCTGCAGCAGCATTCATGCTTACCTTTCTGACCTTAAAGTACTCCACCTCAACTATTTTTGTATGGCACACAATTGGTATTACGCCATTCTCCGAGACTTCCCCCAACTCACTGCTCCTCAAGTGGCTGACAAGACACCAAAATATGGTGTCAAGCACTGCATTGTTATTGCTGGCAGACCAACCTTCGCAAAGACTCGTCGACTTTCCCCTGCAAAGCTAGCTGCTGCTAAGAAGGAGTTCAACAATCTGCTCAGCTTGGTGTCATCCAACCTTCCTCCAGTGACTGGGCTTCACCACTGCATATGGTGCCCAAGAAGTCAGGAACATTGCGTCCCTGCGGTGATTATCGTGCCCTCAATGACATCACCACACCTGACCGATATCCCATCCCTCACATCCAAGACTTCGGAGCATCACTGTGTGGAGCCACAATCTTCTCCAAGGTAGACCTTGTCCGAGCTTTTAATCAGATTCCTGTGCACCAAGAGGACATCCCATTATAACACCATTTGGTCTCTATGAATATCTCATGATGCCTTATGGACTCAGGAATGCAGCACAGACTTTCCTGCGTTTTATGGACAGGTCTGCCGGGAGCTTTCCTTTGTCTTCGTTTACATGGATGATATCCTGGTAGCCAGCAACACACCTGAAGAGCATGACCAGCACCTGCAGACTCTCTTCACACGTTTGTCTCAGTATGGGCTGGTCATCACCCCTGACAAATGCCAATTTGGTGTCTCCACTCTCGACTTCCTCAGCCACTGTGTTAGCTCTGCAGGCATTGCCCCTCTGGAAGATCGTGTGGAAGCTATACGCAATTTTCCTGTTTCAGAAAACAAGACTTCCTTACAACAATAATTAACTTTTACCGCCGCTTTTATCCTACCTGTGCGGAAGTCGTCCACCTGCTGTACCTGCTCCTCAAAGGGAAGAATACTCCCTAGATCTGGACACCTGCATGTCAGGCTGCTTTCATCAAAAGTAACCAGGAACTACAAACAACTGTTGGCATACCCTGATCCTTCAGCACTAACGTCCATCACTGTTGATGCCTCAAATGTTTCTGTTGGTGCAGCCCTGGAACAGCAACTTCATGGCCAATGGACACCAATCTCCTTCTTCTCCCGCAAACTCCGTGATCCGGAGACAAGTTACTCAGCCTTTGACTGGGAGCTACTTGTCATCTACCTGGCTATTCGCCACTTCCGACACTTTCTGAAGTGTCGAGCCTTCACCATCTTCACTGACCACAAGCCACTGACATTTGCCCTCTCAAGTACCAACTCCGACAAGTGGACACCTAGACAAACTCGACCTCTCTTTCATATCAGAATTCACCAGTGATATCCGTCATGTCGATGGAAGGACAATGTTGTCGCTGATGCCCTGTCCCGCATTCACAGGCTTCTCAGCAGTTACTCCTACATTGGACTATACTGAACTTGCCGCTCATCAGACTGCCAACCAGGAGACCCAAGCTCTACGCACTGCTACCACATCTCTGAAGCTAGTAGACATCACACCTCCGGGATCTCATCATTCGATCCTCTGTGATATGTCACTGGGTTTCCCTCATCCAGTTGTGCCCATCTCCCC
Source organism: Cladorhizidae sp. MBARI D1340-BT2 (assembly GCA_028752905.1). Classification (NCBI taxonomy): domain Eukaryota; kingdom Metazoa; phylum Porifera; class Demospongiae; order Poecilosclerida; family Cladorhizidae; species Cladorhizidae sp. MBARI D1340-BT2. The sequence continues at coordinate 37,889,703 of JAQNBH010000010.1, read as the reverse complement.
TCTGTCGCAGAGTTTTCGACATCCTGCATTCTCTTTCACACCCAGGTTCCCGACCCACAAAGAGGTTAATCGCAACTTGGTACGTATGGCCTGGGTTAAAAAGGATATCACCTCATGGGCTAAGTCATGTCTTAGCTGTCAGCAGTCTAAGATCTCACGACATGTGGCTAGTCCCCTGCAAAGTTTTCCTGTGCCAAGTTCCAGATTCGAGCACCTTCATGTTGACATTGTGGGACCCCTCCCACCTTCAAGAGGCTATACCTATCTGTTTACAGTCATTGACCGATTCACTCGCTGGCCAGAAGCAATCCCGATGGCTGACTGCACTGCTCAAACATGTGCCCAGGCATTCCTTTCAGGGTGGATTGCTCGCTTTGGTGTGCCGGCTTCCGTCACCGCTGACCGTGGATGCCAGTTCATCTCAGAACTCTGGCGGGATGTCCTCCACTTGTTCGGCATTAAGCCTACTCAAACCACATCATACCATCCACAAGCTAACGGTATGGTTGAGCGAATGCATCGCCAATTTAAGGCAAGCCTCAAAGCAAGGCTCACCACTGCAGCTTGGTGCACTCAACTCCCCATCGTCCTCTTGGGCATGCATACTGCCCTCAAAGAAGATCTTGGTACTTCAGCTGCCAAACTGGTCTATGGCACTACTCTTCATCTCCCTGGATACTTCATTCATCAGGCACCACAGATGACATCACCAGGTACCTTTGCTGACCAACTACGGCAGAACATGGCACAGCTGAGACTTTCACCAGTCATTACCCACGGTCAACGTGCCTTCCATATGCCCTGTGATCTATAGTCTGCCACACATGTTTTCGTGAGGCATGATGCCCATCGCTCCCCACTTCAGCGCGACCTTATGATGGACCATTCCATGTACCCTATAGGTCTGACAAATTCTTCAAGGTGGATCTTGGCTCACGTACAGATAACATATCCATTGATCATCTGAAAGCAGCCTTCAAAGAGGCACCGTCTCTGCCACCGTCACCCACAGGGGCATACCCAGCATAGAGCGCTCGGAGCGCACGCACCCCCCCTAGAGTACAGAATTAAAAATAAAATTAAAAAATAATAAAAAAGGAAAAAGAAAAAAATGGTGTGGCCAAGAGTAATCCACATGCGCGCATGCAGTAACTAGAGAGCCGTGTTCCATGACAGAAGTTCTCAAGTTAGCTCAGTGACTGTGTGGTTGATTTTTGATTTGAGCTGCCAACTATATATATCTCAGCAGTGCCACCGAAAAAGAAGCAGAGAATTACACTTTTTGACTTCAGAAATGCAATGACAGAGAACCAACTTAATGCCCTTCTTCTGCTCTTCTGTCATAGAGACATTTCTGACAGCATAAACCTTGATAACGTCATAGACCGATTTGCAAAACTTAAGCCACGGAGAATGCTGCTACTCAATCCTCTCAACTAGTCCCATTAATCATTTATTTTTATATGATGCACTTTATATAATGTAAATACCGGTGATTTGATCGGTTAGCTATATGGACATATTTCTAAGATATATTTTTTAATTGGTGCCAGCCATTCTGATCACAAATTGGTTTTCCGCATGCAGCAATACATTTAATTGAGCTATATACCCTATTCTATTTGGTTTTGACTACAAAGGCCTTGGAGAGAGCACCCCCCCTCTCTAAATCCTGGGTACGCCCCTGACCCACACCACAGTCCCAATCTCCTCCGGCTACATCAGCTCCACCTCGGCACCATCTCTCTCCGACTGCACCTCCTTTCGTGCCCTCCACACCATCACCTAGGCTACCTGCTTCTGATTATGTGATCAAAGCTGGTCAGACTATTCATCCTCCAGCTCGCCTTTGTTCCATTGTGGAAGATCACTGGGGGGGGGAGCACTGTAGCGACCAGACTTTCTGCCTTGTTTCCATCGTGATGGACATTCCTTCATGACACTTCCGTGTACACTAGTTAATTAATGTTCTAGTTAACACACAGTTGTATGAAACCTTACCAGTTGAAATGTACTGCCTTGTTTGAGATTTATTATTATCTTGAGAAGTGTTATATAACTTTTAACCACTTCAGTAGTATGTAGGAATCCTTGCAGGGCTTATTGTTGTGCTCACTCTATATACTGCCCCCCTCACCACACAGTGTATATATAGTATGTAGGAATCGGCTTATTGTTATACTCACTCTATATACTGCCCCCTCACCACACAGTGCATTTATAGTATGTAGGAATCCTTGCAGGGCTTATTGTTGTGCTCACTCTATATACTGCCCCCTCAAATTAGATTTCTAAGTTAGCAAAAGAGCAAAAATTGACTATCAATGAATTGCTTCATTATTCTTTATGGTTCTTTATGGTGCCGGGATTCTGGGGTATAGTTTTAATATTTTTTTTAACTGCAGTTCCTAATAGTGCTAGTTGTTGTACCTACTCCCTTACCCTATCACATCTGAACTACCTACCCCTTGATCTAAACTTCTAAATCCTCCCAACCATGACTTCACAGGAATATTTGGTCATCCAGAGGTTGTACTTGCAACTCAATGTTGTCCAACTCTTCCTTCTCAGTCTGTGAGTGCAATCACCTCACCCACTTTGCCATCCTGCTCAGTCCTGGTGTAGATGTAAGTATACTAGTTGTCAATCTCTCTAGTAGTATAGTCTGTAGACTATACATGCAGACCAAGTTGTATGGTCATCTGTAGGTAATTTTTTACATTCATGGAAAATATTCTTGTCAGGTGGTTAATTATAACTCTGCTAAAAGTAATTTCCTAGTACACTACAGGTTTCCCAGCTTTCACAAGACTCTGCAAAGGTTATGAGCCAGAGATGATTGGGTTACCTTGCTATATGAGAGGTCTTGCTATATTCATAGACACCATATCAATAAGGACATTTTGTTATTGCTAGCAAAGTGTGCAAGAAGTGATTAGATAGACACACAGTGAATATTGTTAATAATGGAACAATATAACCTTCTCAATATCAACTAGAAATTGTATCCTCTTGACATTTCAACTAGATGCTCTAGCCTTCTCAGGAATAATGAGATGCTAAGACTCGTGTAAGCTTCTTATATACCAGTAGCTAGCTATCCACATGTGTTACTGTCACACACATCTAGCACATGAACCAGATGTAAAAATAAACAACAACAAAAACAATAACAAACGTAATCATAATAATAACAATAACAATAATAATAATAATAATAATGTTAAATGAAATAACAATAAATATAAAATATTATTTATTTATTGTTTCATTTAACATTTAACCTCCGAGTTTGCGGTTACCCCGAGGCGAAGCCGAGGGATGTAACCGCAAACGAGTAGATTAACATTATTATTATTATTTCATTTAACATTATTATTTAACATTATTATTATTACTATTACTATTATAATTACATTTAATTATACATTAATAAAATATATATATTAAATAATTAATAAATGTAAATAATTAATAAATGTAAATAATAATTCATTAATAATAATAATAACAACAACAACAACAACAATAAAAATAATAAAAATAATAATAAATAATAATAAAATAACAATTAAGAAGAAATGAAATAAAAAATAAAAATATATAATAATAAATAAATAAAATATGTATATATAAATAAAAACAACAACAACAATCATTAATTAATTAATTAAAAAATAACAATGTAAACAAACGAACTAACAAACAAACAAACAAATAAATAATTGTTGGTATAGAGAGCCAGGATTTAACAGTGATTGTGGTATATATAGATAGCCAGGATTTAACAGTGATTGTTGGTATAGATAGCCAGTTAACAGTGATTGTTGGTATAGCCAGGATTTAACAGTGATTGTTGGTTAGATAGCCAGGATTTAACAGTGATTGTTGAGCCAGGATTTAACAGTGAATGTTGGTATAGATAACAGTGATTGTGGCATAGATGCCAGGATTTAACAGTGAATGTTGGTATAGATAGCCAGGATTTAACAGTGATTGTTGGTATAGATAGCCAGGATTTAACAGTGATTGTTGGTATAGATAGCCAGGATTTAACAGTGATTGATGGTGATTGATGGTATAGATAGCCAGGATTTAACAGTGATTGTTGAGCCAGGATTTAACAGTGATTTTGGTATAGATAGCCAGGATTTAACAGTGATTTTTGGTATAGATAGCCAGGATTTAACAGTGATTGTTTGTATAGATAGCCAGGATTTAACAGTGATTGTTGGTATAGATAGCCTGGATTTAACAGTGATTGTTTGTATAGATAGCCAGGATTTAACAGTGATTGTTGGTATAGATAGCCTGGATTTAACAGTGATTGTTGGTATAGATAGCCAGGATTTAGCAGTGATTGTTGGTAAGATAGCTAGGATTTAATAGTGATGGCTCATATAGAGAGCGGGGATATATTTATTGTAGTTATTTTTAGAACAAAGTTTATGCTATAACAAGAAACTTTTACATCCAAATCTTAGTAATTCCTTCATTATCTCCAAAACAACTGTCCTTTCATATTGTAGATCCTTTCATATTGTAGAGAGATGAGTAGTGCACCCTTGATGATTATACTGCAAATTAAATGCTATAATATAAACATTTTAAAATCCATCTATAGCTTACGATTCTGCAGCCATGCAGCCATGTTGATAAGGTAGAAAGTTATAATGAGGAAAAACTCGTATTGGTTGGCATTGAGTTTTCTCAACAAAAGCTAATGGCCTAGCTAAGCACTCCATCGTCAGCACGAATATATTTTTGAAGTCTTATCTGAGCACAACATACACATTTGGTGTGTTGCAAAATAAGGAATGACCTGACAATAGAGCTTGCCAATTATTCATTGCCTGCATTGCCATCGCATTGGACCTGTCTTTTACTAATGTCTTAATCTAAGTGCAAAGTTCACTATATGCATAAGATTTGTCCTAGCCTCAGGTATATTCCACATAATCATTCATGTTGTATGTGTACTCTCCAGGTTATTTGCCCCAGTTGCAAAAACAGTGCTGCATTTGACCTTACTCTCTCTGTCATCACTTACATTGGAGTTATCCTCTCTATGATGGGCTTGATTATTACTGTGTTTACAATGCTGAAGTTCAAGTGAGTATTAGCGACGTATAAAAACCAAAAATGTTCAATAAACTGTTTTTGATAGGTCTAAGATGTAAATTGTCAAAAAGTGAGTCCCATTTCAGGAACCAAATTAGAAAACAACATATCATATTTTTAACAAGTGAAGATTCCAAGAATACCTAAAAAAGATGTAAAATATTAATATTAGTATTACAAGCAATATTCAACTTGAAATTTACTCACTTGAAGTTTTGGTTAAATGCTCTAGCCAAAACATTGCAAGAGTAAATTCCAAGTTGATTGTTGGGTGTCTATGTTATATTAACTGTGAGTCCGTTGAGAATATTATTATTGCCTCCTATTAATTTGCCTCCTATTAATAATGATTTTTTAAATTTTATAGTTCGTGATTTCAATTAGACAAAGTGTCTATTGTTATCTAAGATAATTACCTTTCTTGTGTTTCAAAAATGCCCACTCAGCCACCCCTTGCCTAGAACGTCTGCTACCTTTATTATTTTATACATACATAGGGATCTGAGGGACCGTGCGGCAACCAAGTTCCACATCCAACTCTCTCTTGCCATATTCTTCATGCTAATAATGTTTGTGGCTGGATTGGACATAACAGCAGTACTTAGTGGATGCATTGCTGCCTCTGTATTACTACACTACTTCACTTTGGCCTCCATACTGTGGATGTTGGTGGAGTCTATCCTCTTGTTCCAAATATCAGTGTTTGTCTTTAAGAAGGTCAACAAGAAAGAGATTGTTATCACTTCATTTGTGTGCTGGTGTAAGTAAGAGCAACATAAACATTAAGTTCCTTTCGCCTTTACTAAAAGTGCCATATGAACACATGCATGGTGATGATAAGCAACAGGTAGATGTGTTATTTGACTACTCATAATATCTCTCCTCTGTCTATTCCAGTGACTCCCATAGTTCCTGTGGGAATACCTCTAATTATTGACTTGAACAATAGGGACCCTTCTACAGACCTCATCATTGACAGGAATAAATTGTAAGACTTACTTTAACTTCTGGGTGGTTTTCAGGGAGTAAACTGGTTCTTCCTAGCTATTTTGTTTTCTTTTAAATGGCTGAAGGTTAAACCTGCAAAAGACAAAGCAAGGCACACATTTGCAGTTTCTAAGCTGCCTAAATAGTTCAGCCACTAGTTCAGCCACTAAGCTCTATAGATTCTACAGACCTCACTCTATGAACTGCATATATAGATAGGGGGGTAGTAAACCATTTTTCTGAAGATCTGTGTTCCAAATTTGTATTGTTCATAACTTTTTTGTTTTTCATCCTTTACAGATACCTTTTATATCAAAAGAAAGGCTGATTCAATAGCTTTAAAATGACATATTACATGAAGGCTACTAAATGATTTTTCATGTTTGTACATTTGCCACAGATAGACGCCCTTAGAGCCTTACCCTTGTCACTCGACAAAAATCTTAAAAATCACAGATTGTCAGTGACCACTTCCCATTCACAGTTTGTGTAACATAGCCACATACGTAAAGTATCATAGAGATAGTTTTGCCACAATGTACTTGGAAGTGATTTGGGAGGTCAATGAAAATTCGTAATGAAAAAGCATGAAATCTGTGTCGAACATCAATGCATAGCTCAAGACCAATACACAAAAAAAGAAAAAGGATTGTATTAAACTTTAGAGCATAGAAAGAGCTATAAAATGGTATATTATGGAATTGTTCTACATAAATATTCACTGAGAGAGATTTTTTTAAAGTCCAAAAACACACCTTTTTCATAATACACTTTGAAGGGGAGACAGTTGCATTTTGGGGGGGGGGGACTGACCCACATGCTTTTTTGTGTGTGTGATTACCACTTTATAACTCCATAGATTCCGTAAACTTCATGGTATGGACTTGATATATAGCTCAAAAGATAGGTCTCTCTATGTGCTCTCTGTTGATACTAAAATATTTTTCACAAGTATAACTATAGCCAAGTAAGGGAGCTACAAGTGGAGGGACCTAAAAACCAGAATGCCTGCAACCTCCCATAAATAACTCCAGATTGCTAAGTGCTAAAAATTTAAAATTAGCACCGGTGGCTAGAGGAAGCCCTACTCTATGTAATGAGTGTTTTCATTAGGCGTTAAAATTTAAGTACATGGTCAACTCATTTTCCACCCGTGTGGAGTTATTTATGTGGAGGTTGCAGGCATTCAGGTTTTGAGGTCCCTCCACTTTAGGTCTAGTAACTTGCCTATAGTTATACATATAAAAACTATTTTAGTGTCAAAAGAGAGCACACAGAGAGACCTATCTTTTGAGCTATATATCAAGTCCATACCATGAAGTTTGCAGAATCTACGGAGCTCTAAAGTGGTAACCATAAGTTTTGGGGGGGAATTAAAAAATGCAACTGTCCCCCCCTGAAGTTGGCATCATGGACTATGTTATTAGAACATCAGAACACCACCCTTGCTATATATTAAAAAAAAAATTTCATGCTCAGGTATCATCTCCAACTCTTTATAGTGCATGTCCAAAAGAAAGAGTGATGCAACTCCTCCTGCTCCCTTGTCCCTTGACCTCAGGACGTCCCGTAATGTACTATAACACAGACATCATTTACACACCCCATGCAGTACAAGTGTGTACAAAATGCATGCATGAAATCCTCCATAACTTTTTTTCTGAACCAGAACAGCCTTCCAAGTTTTGTACACAGCTCATGCAGAGCTATAGGTAGGATATAAAAGGAAGAATTTTTTTAAAGAAAATTTTCAGAAAAATGGTTTACTACCCCCTTGTAAGAAAACACTCCCACTGTCTGTACCTTGAGTTTTTACTAAGGTAGTGACCTAAACACTGTAAAGACTGTAAAACCTTGAAATTAATCTTGATAGACCTAATGTAGCTGTTGTCTATCTCGTCATTCATTGCACAACTCATGAAATAGCTACTAGACCACTCCAAATTTTTTATCCATTGCTAATTTCTCTCTCGGTTGAGATTAATGCGTATATTCTGGAAAAGATTGTCAATTGAGTAACATATGCTTGTAAAGAAAAGGTTATATTTTCAGCTGCTTTGAGCATGTGCTGTAACAACCAGGAAATATGTCGTAATGGAAATGAGATGATATGGTGGCTAGGTTAAGAGTGGTCTATAACAGAACTAAGTCAACAACTCTCGAACCATTGCTATATATGTGTATAAAATAAGTGTGTGTAGCTTTGAGTAATAAGTTGCTAACATCAGCTAAAATTGGCTGGTGCTGGAGTTAACCAATCAATTTCAGCAAATCCAATATATTGAGAGGAAACAGGAAAAAAACAGAAACACGACAAGTTTTTGACTTGTTGAAAATAAATGTATTTGGTTATTTGGTTGACATGCCAAATAAGAAAGGAAACGCCAATTAACAAATACAGATCACAAATATTTATATGACCATTACCTTTTAAAACATTGTACACTAATATTATACCATTCTCAAATTCTAGATAATGTTAAGTGAACATTGTTATAAAACGTCTAAAATGTTGGTGAATATTATTTACTATCTGTTTTTAGAGGTAATTCAATACATATATATGTACAGTGGAACCTCACTTATCTAGACAGTATGGGACCATTATAGCTTTGAAATTGCGCGTCACCCTGAATTTGTAACTCATACAATCATGCAGTGCATGTATGTGTGGCTAGACACTGGTCATGTGCTGCACACACACCATAAACATACAGTGCATGTATGTGTGGCTAGACGCTGGTCATGCACACACACCATAAACATGCAGTGCATGTATGTATGGCTAACACTGGTCATGTACACACACCATAAACATGCAGTGCATGTATGTATGGCTAGACACTGGTCATGCACACACACCATAAACATGCAGTACATGTATGTGTGGCTATACACTGGCCATGCATACATACACCATAAACATGCAGTGCATGTATGTGTGGCTAGACACTGGTCATGCACACACCATAAACATGCAGTGCATGTATGTATGGCTAGACACTGGTCATGTACACACACCATAAACATGCAGTGCATGTATGTATGGCTAGACACTGGTCATGTACACACCATAAACATGCAGTGCATGTATGTGTGGCTAGACACTGGTCATGCACACACCATAAACATGCAGTGCATGTATGTGTGGCTAGACACTGGTCATGCACACACCATAAACATGCAGTGCATGTATGTGTGGCTAGACACTGGTCATGCACACACCATAAACATGCAGTGCATGTATGTGTGGCTAGACACTGGTCATGCACACACCATAAACATGCAGTGCATGTATGTGTGGCTAGACACTCTTCATGTACACATACACCATAAACATGCAGTGCATGTATGTGTGGCTAGACACTCTTCATGTACACATACACCATAAACATGCAGTGCATGTATGTATGGCTAGACACTGGTCATGCACACACCATAAACATGCAGTGCCTGTATGTGTGGCTAGACACTGGTCATGTACACATACACCATAAACATGCAGTGCATGTATGTGTGGCTAGACACTGGTCATGTACACATCACCATGCAGTGCAGTTATGCATGGCTGTGCCTGGCCTATGCAGTGCAGGTATGCATCGCTGTTCCTGGCCTATGCAGTGCAGGTATGCATGGCTGTGCCTGGCCTATGCAGTGCAGGTATGCATGGCTGTGCCTGGCTGCAGTGCAGGTATGCATGGCTGTGCCTGGCCTATGCAGTGCAGGTATGCATGGCTGTGCCTGGCCTATGCAGTGCAGGTATGCATGGCTGTGCCTGGCCTATGCAGTGCAGGTATGCATGGCTGTGTCTGGCCTAATCGTGGATGCATGCTAATGGATTGGATAATACTTGAATAGGTGGAAGTCTTACAAAAGCTGCCAAATTTCGGGAGTGGCCATCTAAACACAAACATTTTTAACATGCATACAATATTGACATGATTATACCACACCATCTGTGCACGTGGTTATGGCTGATAAATATTTGCAGCTAGAGTAAAAAAATGCTAACTATCTTTTAGTACTTTAGAAAGTGTAACTTCTTCGTCATCCTAAAGATGTTCCCGTTGCAATGTCCACTATACTACTCCATATGTAGCTAATAGCTCTGTCAAGATCACTGCAGTGAGCATTGTAACTTTTCCCATTAGTTGAGCAAATGCCAGTAGTTTCAACAAGTACTACCACTATATTGTTTCCCCGTCATATTGTTCCTTATATGGTATGGTGTACTTGAGGGTGCAGAGTTCTTGAGGGCATAATCTATTCCAGGCAATTATTTTCCAATTTGATACCTGATCAGTGAACAATTACTTCAAGACATGGTTGGGTATGACTACAATTACTTCAAGACATGGTTGGGTAATGACTTCAATTAGTTCAAGACATGGTTTATGAATTCAATTACTTCAAATGTCTAGGTATGAATTCAATTACTTCAAGACATGGTTGGGTATGAATTCAATTAGTTCAAACGTGTTTGGGTATGAATTCAATTACCTCAATACATGTTTGTGTATGAATACAATTACTTCAAGACATGGTTGGGTATGACTTTAAGACACGGTTGGGTATGACTTCAATTAGTTCAAGACATGATTTATGAATTCAATTACTTCAAAACATGTTTGGGTATGAATTCAATTACATCAAGACATGTTTGGGTATGACTACAATTACTTCAAGACATGGTTGGGTATGAATACAATTACTTCAAGACATGTTTGGGTATGAATACAATTACTTCAAGACATGGTTGGGTATGACTTCAATTAGTTCAAGATATGGTTTATGCTTCAAAGCATGTTTGGGTATGAATTCAATTACTTCAAGACATGGATTCGATTACTTCAAAACATGTTTGATCAATTACTCAAGACATGTTTGGGTATGAATACAATTACTTCAAGACGTGGTTGGCTATTAAGTTTCAGTCAATACTAATCTTTGTGCACATTTAGTTTTAGTTTTTCATGCCTCCATCTTCCCTTTACTGCTGTTGTGCAGATGTTTCCTCAGCAACCCTATTGTCTATTGGGTGGCTTTCATGGGACCGCTATTAGCTGTTATCCTGGTCAACTCCGTGATATTCATCATAGTCATCGTTATATCAGTTAGACAAACACAACGAAGGCTGTCTCGCGAGAACAGATCTATGGATCCAAAAACAATTGTTCGTCTCATGATCAGTCTTGCTGGGATAACATTCTTATTTGGAATTGCATGGCTATTTGCTGCTCCCACCGTTACTGTCAAAGAATTCCACAAACCTGGTCAAGTGCTCTTTACCATCTTCCTCTCTCTTCAAGGTTTCTTCATCTTTGTCTTCTTCTGCATCATTAACAAGGAAACTCGTGAGTCCTGGGAAAACTTGCTGAAGTCTTGTCTTTGCAAGTCTGCTTTTCTCAACCATATTTTGAAAAGGAGCAAGAATGGGAGTTCAGCTGGCAATACATCATCCATGGATTACACATCTAAGACGAATTTAAACACAGAAACTTCATCAAACAAGAAAAGTTTGTCCACCACTCCTTTTGAACTGGAAAATACTTCTTTTGGCCTCCAAAATCATACCAATATATATCCTGAGCCAGCACTTGGTGGAGAAGCAAACAGCGAGAACATGACCGATACTTATGTTGGACACAAAGTTGGTAATGGATGCGAGGGAGAGGAAGATGTGAGAGGAGAAGTCGATGAAATGTAAATAAAAGTGGACATTTATAAATCCACTGACTGATCTGACTGACTTTAAAATAGTTATTTAGTGATGTGTTTATGTATTTATTCATTAGTTATGTATTGCAGTTATATGTTATTTTTTAGTTATAAATAAAAAATATAAAAAATGAATAAATGTTTAGTGTTAGTATTCTTGTAAATATTTTCCTGCATGTTTTTTTTAATTCAATTTAATTTATTTTTAGTGAAGTTTTTATTTGTAGCAGTCCATTAACACTTAATTAACACCATGCGAATTATTACTACATACATTTTCATTAGAAGTAACAGTATCCTAACAACACAAAAAACTAGCAAATGCAAACAAATAATGTCCGGCAAAGTCACCAAAATAGCTGCAGCGTTATCTGCTGAAATTCAATGGCCACATGCTGCAGAAAGGACTGTGACCTGGGCTCCTCCAACTGGTATGAGCCATTTGCCAAGGTCAGTGAAAAAGGCTGCAGCTACAGGGCTGAAAACTCCCGACGTCTCAATGGCCAGAGGCATAAATAGATAGACAGAGTCCAACTCTTTATACTTAGTCCTCTTGTGGTGCTCAGCTTCGGTGGCCAATACCAGCCTCAACACCAGCCAAAGCCAAATGGGATGTGCATAGGTGTCTGAGCATGTAACATCCCACACTAGTGATCGACCACACTTCCATGGGACCAAACTGATGCCATCCGGCCATTTGCCATCTGATCTGAACATTGGATTCGAGTCGAGATGGGCTCTTGACCACCACATTCAGAGAGGCATGCCTTGGGGATAGTGACTCTGGCTTCTATGGCAACTCGGGCCATGTCTGCTTTTAACATCAACCTGTTGACCACAATGGCAACTGAATGGAGTTGAACTAGGGGTGCACTTATCCTCAATCCCACTGCAATTCTAAGCACCTTGTCCTCCATTCTTAAAAGAGATGACAGTGGGATGGCATTGAGCCAAACACCAGATTCCTTCTGTGCCGCAGCTAGCAAATGTGCATGAGAATTTTCAGAAAATAAATATTTGTTCAAATGGTTTTGGGTAGGGATCATGTGCCACACCCCAAGGAAATACCATGTGTTATGTAATAGAAAATGAATTTTCTAGAGCAAATTAAGAACTTAAGATTAATTCCTGCCTGTGCTTGGTTCATGATCAGTAGAGAAGATACTACACAAGTAATATACTCAACAGGTTCATGATATAAACAATATAGTTTATGAGGTGTTTACCACATATTCTTAATTATTACTAAACTTGTCATAACTTTTTTGTTCTTCATTTTTGTAAGTCATTTTTAGGACAAAAATACCGCATTTGGTGTTCTTTATAAAGGGTTTATGCACAGATACTTCCTGAGTCAAGATACGGTAACCTAATGATCTCACTTCTTTGTGCATAGAAGTTGAGCTAACCTCCTAGACTGACTTTCCCACTAGGGTGGTTAGCACAACCACTGATGTGCAAAAGGTATTGACAGAATCAACACGTCATGTGTTGATTCTGGACTTTGGGAGGTCAACCTTAGAGACATGTCCTTCCCCTGGTAAGTTATCCTTGATTCTCCCCTGGTTGAGTTATCCCTAGTTCCCCCTGGTCGAGTTATCCCTAGTCCCCCTGGTTGAGTTATCCCTAGTCCCCCCTGGTTGAGTTATCCCTAGTCCCCCCTGGTTGAGTTGTCCCTAGTTCCCCCAGGTCGAGTTATCTCTAGTCCCCCCTGGTCGAGTTATCCCTAGTCCCCCTGGTTGAGTTTATCCCTAGTTCCCCCTGGTCGAGTTATCTCTAGTCCCCTGGTCGAGTTATCTCTAGTCCCCCTGGTCGAGTTATTCCTAGTTCCCCCTGGTCGAGTTATCCCTAGTCCCCCCTGATCGAGTTATCCCTAGTTCCCCCTGGTCGAGTTATCCCTAGTCCCCCCTGGTTGAGTTATCCCTAGTCCCCTCTATGGCCTCGGTGGACTGAGAAAGAGAATGAGTCAGGCTTGCAGAAAGTGTGGTTTATTCCATTGTCTGCACTCTTTTCCTGGCAGCCACTTCCTCACAAGCAAGATGTGTATTATATGATTGATATGTAATGAGCTAGGTTATCTTATAAGCCTGCACATTGCAATGCAGTTATGCATGGCTGTGCCTGGCCTATGCAGTGCAGGTATGAATGGTTGTGCCTGGCCTATGCAGTGCAGGTATGCATGGCTGTGCCTGGCCTATGCAGTGCAGGTATGCATGGCTGTGCCTGGTGCAGGTATGAATGGTTGTGCCTGGCCTATGCAGTGCAGGTATGCATGGCTGTGCCTGGCCTATGCAGTGCAGGTATGCATGGCTGTGGCTGGCCTATGCAGTGCAGGTATGCATGGCTGTGCCTGGCCTATGCAGTGCAGGTATGCATGGCTGTGCCTGGCCTATGCAGTGCAGCTGTGCCTGGCCTATGCGCAGTGCAGGTATGCATGGCTGTGCCTGGCCTATACAGTGCAGGCATGCATGGCTATGTCTGGCCTATGCAGTGCAGGTAGGCATGGCTGTGCCTGGCCTATGCAGTGCAGGCATGCATAGCTGTGCCTGGCCTATGCAGTAGTGCAGGTATGCATGGCTGTGCCTGGCCTATGCAGTGCAGGTATGCATGGCTGTGCCTGGCCTATGCAGTGCAGGTATGCATGGCTGTGCCTAGCCTATGCAGTGCCTAACCTATGCTGTGCAGGTATGCATGGCTGTGCCTGGCCTATGCAGTGCAGGTATGCATGGCTGTGCCTGGCCTATGCAGTGTAGGTATGCATGGCTGTGCCTAGCCTATGCAGTGCAGGCCTGGCCTATGCAGTGCAGGTATGCATGGGGCTGTGCCTGGCCTATGCAGTGCAGGTATGCATGGCTGTGCCTGGTGCAGGTATGCATGGCTGTGCCTGGCCTATGCAGTGCAGGTATGCATGGCTGTGCCTGGCCTATGCAGTGCAGGTATGCATGGCTGTGCCTGGCCTATGCAGTGCAGGTATGCATGGCTGTGCCTGGCCTATGCAGTGCAGGTATGCATGGCTGTATCTGGCCTAATTGTGGATGCATGCTAATGGATTGGATAATACTTGAATAGGTGGAAGTCGTACAAAAGCCGCCAAATTTCGCGAGTGGCCATCTAAACACAAACATTTTTAACATGCATACAATATTCACATGATTATACCACATCATTTGTGCACGTGGTTATGGCTGATAAATATTTGCAGCTAGAGTAAGACAATGATATCTACTTTAGAAAGTATAACTTCTTCCTCCATCCTAAAGATATTCCCATTGCAATGTCCACTATACTACTCCATATGCATCTGTCAAGATCACTGCAGCGAGCATTGTAACTTTTCCCTGTTAGTTGAGCAGATGCCAGTAATTTCAACAAGTATTACCACTATATTGTTTCCCCGTCATATTGTTTCCTTATATTGTATGATGTACTTGAGGGTGCAGAGTTCTTGAGGGCATAATCTATTCCAGGCAATTATTTTCCCATTTGATACCTGATCAGTGAACAAAACATGGTTTGGTATGAATACAATTACTTCAAGACATGGTTGGGTAATAACTTCAAGACATGGTTGGGTATGAATTCAATTAGTTCAAACATGTTTGGGTATGAATCCAATTACCTCACTACATGTTTGTGTATGAATACAATTACTTCAAGACATGGTTGGGTATGAATACAATTACTTCAAGACATGTTTGGGTATGAATACAATTACTTCAGGCCATGTTGGGTATGAATACAATTACTTCAAGCCATGGTTGGGTATGAATACAATTACTTCAAGACATGTTTGGGTATGAATACAATTACTTCAAGACATGGTTGGGTATGACTTCAATTAGTTCAAGATATGGTTTATACTTCAAAGCATGTTTGGGTATGAATTCAATTACTTCAAGACATGGATTCAATTACTTCAAAACATGTTTGATCAATTACTCAAGACATGTTTGGGTATGAATACAATTACTTCAAGACGTGGTTGGCTATTAAGTTTCAGTCAATACTAATCTTTGTGCACATTTAGTTTTAGTTTTTCATGCCTCCATCTTCCCTTTACTACTGTTGTGCAGATGTTTCCTCAGCAACCCTATTGTCTATTGGGTGGCTTTCATGGGACCGCTATTAGCTTTTATCCTGGTCAACTCCGTGATATTCATCATAGTCATCGTTATATCAGTTAGACAAACACAACGAAGGCTGTCTCGCGAGAACAGATCTATGGATCCAAAAACAATTATTCGTCTCATGATCAGTCTTGCTGGGATAACATTCTTATTTGGAATTGCATGGCTATTTGCTGCTCCCACCGTCACTGTCAAAGAATTCCATAAACCTGGTCAAGTGCTCTTTACCATCTTCCTCTCTCTTCAAGGTTTCTTCATCTTTGTCTTCTTCTGCATCATTAACAAGGAAACTCGTGAGTCCTGGGAAAACTTGCTGAAGTCTTGTCTGTGCAAGTCTGCTTTTCTCAACCATATTTTGAAAAGGAGCAAGAATGGGAGTTCAGCTGGCAATACTTCATCCATGGATTACACATCTAAGACGAATTTAAACACAGAAACTTCATCAAACAAGAAAAGTTTGTCCACCACTCCTTTTGAACTGGAAAATACTTCTTTTGGCCTCCTGGATGCGAGGGAGAGGAAGATGTGAGAGGAGAAGTCGATGAAATGTAAATAAAAGTGGACATTTATAAATCCACTGACTGATCTGACTGACTTTAAAATAGTTATTTAGTGATGTGTTTATGTATTTATTCATTAGTTATGTATTGCAGTTATATGTTATTTTTTAGTTATAAATTTAAAAAATAATAAATGAATAAATATTTAGTGTTTGTAAATATTTTCCTGCATGTTTTTTTAAATTCAATTTAATTTATTTTTAGTGAAGTTTTTATTTGTAGCAATATCAGATAATTAACACCATGCGAATTATTACTACATACATTTTCATTAGAAGTAACAGAAAAAGTACATATCCTAACACAAAAAACTAGCAAATGCAAACAAATAATGTCCGGCAAAGTCACCAAAATAGCTGCAGCATTATCTGCTGAAATTCAATGGCCACATTCTGCAGAAAGGACTGCGACCTGGGTTCCTCCAACTGGTATGAGCCATTTGCCAAGGTCAGTGAAAAAGGTTGCAGCTACAGGGCTGAAAACTCCTGACGTCTCAATGGCCAGAGGCATAAATAGATAGACAGAGTCCAACTCTTTATACTTAGTCCTCTTGTGGTGCTCAGCTTCGGTGGCCAAACTACCAGCCTCAACACCAGCCAAAGCCAAATGGGATGTGCATAGGTGTCTGAGCATGTAACATCCCACACTAGTGATCGACCACACTTCCATGGAACCAAACTGATGCCATCCGGCCATTTGCCATCTGATCTGAACATTGGATTCTAGTCGAGATGGGATCTTGACCACCACATTTAGAGAGACATGCCTTGGGGATAGTGACCCCACCTGGCTTCTATGGCAATTCGGGCCATGTCTGCTTTTAAGATCAACCTGTTCACCACAATGGCAACTGAATGGAGTTGAACTAGGGGTGCACTTGTCCTCAATCCCACTGCAATCCTAAGCACCTTGTCGTCCATCCTTAAACCTAGAGATGACAGTGGGATGGCATTGAGCCAAACACCAGATTCTTTCTGTGCCGCAGCTAGCAAACATGCATGAGAATTTTCAGAAAATATTTGTTCATGTGCCACACCCCAAGGAAATACCATGTGTTATGGAATAGCTGAAAATGAATTTTCTAGAGCAAATTAAGAACTTAAGATTAATTCCTGCCTGTGCTTGGTTCATGATCAGTAGAGAAGATACTACACAAGTAATATACTCAACAGGTTCATGATATAAACAATATAGTTTATGAGGTGTTTACCACATATTCTTAATTATTACTAAACTTGTCATAACTTTTTTGTTCTTCATTTTTGTAAGTCATTTTTAGGACAAAAATACCGCATTTGGTGTTCTTTATAAAGGGTTTATGCACAGATACTTCCTGAGTCAAGATACGGTAACCTAATGATCTCACTTCTTTGTGCATAGAAGTTGAGCTAACCTCCTAGACTGACTTTCCCACTAGGGTGGTTAGCACAACCACTGATGTGCAAAAGGTATTGACAGAATCAACACGTCATGTGTTGATTCTGGACTTTGGGAGGTCAACCTTAGAGACATGTCCTTCCCCTGGCAAGTTATCCTTGATTCTCCCCTGGTTGAGTTATCCCTAGTTCCCCCTGGTCGAGTTATCCCTAGTCCCCCTGGTTGAGTTATCCCTAGTCCCCCCTGGTTGAGTTATCCCTAGTCCCCCCTGGTTGAGTTATCCCTAGTCGAGTTATCTCTAGTCCCCCTGGTCGAGTTATCCCTAGTCTCCCCTGGTCGAGTTATCCCTAGTCCCCCTGGTTGAGTTATCCCTAGTTCCCCCTGGTCGAGTTATCCCTAGTCCCCCCTGGTCGAGTTATCCCTAGTCCCCCTGGTTGAGTTTATCCCTAGTTCCCCCTGGTCGAGTTATCTCTAGTCCCCCTGGTCGAGTTATCCCTAATCCCCCTGGTCGAGTTATTCCTAGTTCCCCCTGGACCCTGGTCGAGTTATCCCTAGTCCCCCCTGATCGAGTTATCCCTAGTTCCCCCTGGTTGAGTTATCCCTAGTCCCCCCTGGTCGAGTTATCCCTAGTCCCCCCTGGTTGAGTTATCCCTAGTCCCCCCTGGTTGAGTTATCCCTAGTCGAGTTATCTCTAGTCCCCCTGGTCGAGTTATCCCTAGTCCCCCCTGGTCGAGTTATCCCTAGTCCCCCTGGTTGAGTTATCCCTAGTCCCCCCTGGTCGAGTTATCCCTAGTCCCCCTGGTTGAGTTTATCCCTAGTTCCCCCTGGTCGAGTTATCTGTAGTCCCCCTGGTCGAGTTATCCCTAATCCCCCTGGTCGAGTTATTCCTAGTTCCCCCTGGACCCTGGTCGAGTTATCCCTAGTCCCCCCTGATCGAGTTATCCCTAGTTCCCCCTGGTCGAGTTATCCCTAGTCCCCCCTGGTTGAGTTATCCCTAGTTCTTCCTGGTCGAGTTATCCCTAGTCCCCCCTGGTCGAGTTATCCCTAGTCCCCCTGGTTGAGTTTATCCCTAGTTCCCCCTGGTCGAGTTATCTCTAGTCCCCCTGGTCGAGTTATCCCTAATCCCCCTGGTCGAGTTATTCCTAGTTCCCCCTGGACCCTGGTCGAGTTATCCCTAGTCCCCCCTGATCGAGTTATCCCTAGTTCCCCCTGGTTGAGTTATCCCTAGTCCCCCCTGGTCGAGTTATCCCTAGTCCCCCCTGGTTGAGTTATCCCTAGTCCCCCCTGGTTGAGTTATCCCTAGTCGAGTTATCTCTAGTCCCCCTGGTCGAGTTATCCCTAGTCCCCCCTGGTCGAGTTATCCCTAGTCCCCCTGGTTGAGTTATCCCTAGTCCCCCCTGGTCGAGTTATCCCTAGTCCCCCTGGTTGAGTTTATCCCTAGTTCCCCCTGGTCGAGTTATCTCTAGTCCCCCTGGTCGAGTTATCCCTAATCCCCCTGGTCGAGTTATTCCTAGTTCCCCCTGGACCCTGGTCGAGTTATCCCTAGTCCCCCCTGATCGAGTTATCCCTAGTTCCCCCTGGTCGAGTTATCCCTAGTCCCCCCTGGTTGAGTTATCCCTAGTCCCCCCTGGTCGAGTTATTCCCCTTCACCCCTGGTCAAATTATCCCTAGTCCCCCCTGGTCGAGTTATCCCTGGTCGAGTTATCCCTATTCCCCCTGGTTGAGTTATCCCTAGTCCCCCTGGTTGAGTTATCCCTAGTTCCCCCTGGTCAAGTTATCCCTAGACCCCCCTGGTCAAGTTATCCCTAGTCCCCCCTGGTCGAGTTATCTCCCTTCACCCCTGGTCAAGTTATCCCTAGTCCCCCCTGGTCAAGTTATCCCTAGTCCCCCTGGTCAAGTTATCCCTAGTCCCCCCTGGTTGAGTTATCCCTAGTCCCCCTGGTCGAGTTATCCCTAGTCCCCCTGGTCAAGTTATCCCTAGTTCCCCCTGGTCAAGTTATCCCTAGTTCCCCCTGGTCGAGTTATCCGTAGCCCCCCTGGTTGAGTTATTCCTAGCCTACCTGGTCATATGACTTGTCCTAATTTGGCTGTAGAGGAGCTTGAGGGCATGCCATGAACACCGGATAAATAAAACCCTGCCTACGATGCCCATGATTTCCCATGGTCGACTTGCCCCCATCCCCCATGTCCCACTCACTCTGAGTCCTTTATGTGAGTGGCCATTGAAGGACAGAGAAAAGGAACACACAAGACAAGGAAGACAAAAACCCACAAGTAAAGAAGAAGCTGTCAAGTGGAGGAGAGCCGGCTTTTTTGGCAGGATATCCTCACAACCGATTCCACCAAAGAAACCCAACAAAGACTCTGTGATTCCGTTTTTGTTGTCCTTATTTTGCATTTCCATCTGCACATGAATATTCTGGCTGCCCTTTGGTCACCTGCTCTCACTCTAACAATCATCACTTTGTCACATGACTAGAACCACAATCATCACCTTGTCACATGACCAGACCCACAATCACCTAATCCAAGACACCAGAATTACTCCACTTCCTTTTGAGTTTGACCCAACCCCCTCACCTCATCTCTCCGTCTCTCCTGCTATCAAAAAGAGCAGCCATCTTTTATTTTGTATTTTCTTGCCCTCGACAAAGCTCCACCCCCTCCAAGCAGTCGAAAGCTCAGGCCACTAAATAAGAAGTTTTTATTCTCTCTCTAATCCAATGGCATTCAACAAAACTTCAACCACCACCCAAGGCCACCTTATAATAAAAAGAAATCGAAGATGTCATTAGAGATCTTGCCAAGACTCGGATTATATCCTGATAAGAACAAACACATCAAAGAATTTCAAGACACACCTCCCATCCTCAGCATCAGCTTCCTGAGGTAACACACAAGGACAACTAATAAAGTAGGCGTGTACATATTCTGCTTAGATTCTACCCTGCTATTTCCACAAACCTTTCAACTCATTTATTGTTGGTGTGCTGCATATCAGTACATGTCATCTCTTGTTGCGTCAGCTCCTTCAAGCAGTTGGTAAAAGCTGCTCTGGAGAACTGCACCAACCAAACCACAGATGTTTTGATAGAGAATCTGTTACAACCTCCTTTGGATTTGGTAAGTGTTCACAAGTGCAGGAACTCAACATACCAAAAGAGGTAAAGTTAGTCTAGTGAATCATTCTCAGCTTGTAATACTGCACATGCAGTAGTTTGATAGCATCATATGAAATTACTACCGATTTATTCTGCACTCAAGATACAGAGTAGTTGTAGATGTGCATTGAAGCATCTGGATCTTCTCATACTACTAACATTATTATTAGTACACCTGTAGTATGCAAGTTATGTGAGGGAATACTAATACATGCAAACATACTAACATTATTATGAGTGCACCTGTAGCATGCAAGTTATGTGAGGGAATACTAATACATGCAAACACACTAACATTATTATGAGTGCACCTGGAGCATGCAAGTTATGTGAGGGAATACTAATACATGCAAACATACTAACATTATTATGAGTGCACCTGTAGCATGCAAGTTATGTGAGGGAATACTAATACATGCAAACACACTAACATTATTATGAGTGCACCTGGAGCATGCAAGTTATGTGAGGGAATACTAATACATGCAAACATATACATTATTATGAGTGCACCTGGAGCATGCAAGTTATGTGAGGGAATACTAATACATGCAAACAAACTAACATTATTATGAGTGCACCTGCAGCATGCAAGTTATGTGAGGGAATACTAATACATGCAAACATACTAACATTATTATGAGTGCACCTGTAGCATGCAAGTTATGTGAGGGAATACTAATACATGCAAATATACTAACATTATTATGAGTGCACCTGCAGCATGCAAGTTATTTGAAGGAATACTAATAC
Source organism: Cladorhizidae sp. MBARI D1340-BT2 (assembly GCA_028752905.1). Classification (NCBI taxonomy): domain Eukaryota; kingdom Metazoa; phylum Porifera; class Demospongiae; order Poecilosclerida; family Cladorhizidae; species Cladorhizidae sp. MBARI D1340-BT2. Next base: position 37,867,899 of record JAQNBH010000010.1, on the reverse strand, counting down.
ATGCAAACATACTAACATTATTATGAGTGCACCTGTAGCATGCAAGTTATGTGAGGGAATACTAATACATGCAAACATACTAACATTATTATGAGTGCACCTGTAGCATGCAAGTTATGTGAGGGAATACTAATACATGCAAATATACTAACATTATTATGAGTGCACCTGCAGCATGCAAGTTAAGTGAGGGAATACTAATACATGCGAACATACTAACATTATTATAAGTGCACCTGTAGCATGCAAGTTATGTGAGGGAATACAAATACATGCTAACATTATTATGAGTGCACCTGCAGCATGCAAGTTATGTGAGGGAATACAAATACATGCAAACATACTAATTATTATGAGTGCACCTGTAGCATGCAAGTTATGTGAGGGAATACTAATACATGCAAACATACTAACATTATTATGAGTGCAGCTGCAGCACGCAAGTTATGTGAGGGAATAGTAATACATGCTAACATACTAACATTATTATGAGTGCACCTGTAGCATGCAAGTTATATGAGGGAATAATAATACATGCAAACTTACTAACATTATTATGAGTGCACCTGCAGCATGCAAGTTATGTGAGGGAATAAACATTATTATGAGTGCACCTGTAGTATGCAAGTTATATGAGGGAATACTAATACATGCAAACATACTAACATTATTATGAGTGCACCTTTAGCATGCAAGTTATGTGAGGGAATACTAATACATGCAAACATTATTATGAGTGCACCTGCAGCATGCAAGTTATGTGAGGGAGTACATATACATGCAAACATACTAACATTATTATGAGTGCACCTGCAGCATGCAAGTTATGTGAGGGAATACAAATACATGCAAACATACTAACATTATTATGAGTGCACCTGCAGCATGTGAGGGAATACTAATACATGCAAACATACTAACATTATTATGAGTGCACCTGTAGCATGCAAGTTATGTGATGGAATACATTATGAGTGCACCTGCAGCATGCAAGTTACGTTAGGGAATACAAATACATGCAAACATATTAACATTATTATGAGTGCACCTGTAGCATGCGAGTTATGTGAGGGAATACTAATACATGCAAACATAGTAACATTATTATGAGTGCCTGCAGCATGCAAGTTATGTGAGGGAATATAAATACATGCAAACATACTAACATTATTATGAGTGCACCTGTAGCATGCAAGTTATGTGATGGAATACATTATGAGTGCACCTGCAGCATGCAAGTTACGTTAGGGAATACTAATACATGCAAACATACTAACATTATTATGAGTGCCTGCAGCATGCAAGTTATGTGAGGGAATATAAATACATGCAAACATACTAACATTATTATGAGTGCACCTGTAGCATGCAAGTTATGTGAGGGAAACTAATACATGCAAACATTATTTTGAGTGCACCTGCAGCATGCAAGTTATGTGAGGGAATACAAATACATGCAAATATACTAACATTATTATGAGTGTACCTGTAGCATGCATGAGTGAATACAATGCAAACATGACAGGTCCCTGAATATCAATGTAAAGTGTGTTAGTTAACATTCCTAATCTGCCAGTTGACTAAGTTGAATGCACACTTTAATTTTTTTGAGTTGTTGCTGAAAGCAAAACCACCGATGTGAATTTAGCTGAGATATGGTATCTTAGGTTTTGTCGCAGGGCGACCCTGAGATTAGAAACCCAATTTCAGACAGCCACTTTAAGTGAATGAATAACTTCCTAATGTGTGAAGCATAATTATTGTATAGAACTGTGAAACCATAATTAACACCTAAGCTAGCATCTGTTGTAGACATCTCATTGGGCACTCTTATATGTGACAACACTGAATATTACCTTGTATGGGCATGTCTGTAGTGACTGACTGTAGCCTAGAAAAAGGAGCTGTTTTACAGTCCTTAGCCATTACACTGAGTCTGTACATATATGTGCAATAAAGGTCGATTCTTGTTGAGAAACTTGCTTGCCGTAGCTTGAGTAATATAGCTAGGGTAGGTTGGTGACACATCAGAGGTCACCTGGTGGCAGTGTACCAAACAAACCAGCTGACAGGAGTGTAATGTTGGTTTCCATCCTGTCACAGGTTTTGGGTTTTGTTTACCGCCTGTCACTTTAAAAAAGGGGGTGTAGTAGTCAATGTCCTCTCTAATATCTGCAGCAAATAGTGTCTCCTATAAAATGTTTCGTTAGTTTTTATTTTGTGACACTGTGATACTGTGATATACTGATATTGTGATAGTGTGAAACCCTGATACTGTGATACTCTGATACTGTGATACCATGACAGTGTGATACACTGATACTCGACATTATGATACTCTGACAGTATGATAATTTGATAGTGTGATAGTGTGATGCTACTGTGATGATACTCTGATACTGTGATACTGTGATACTGTTATACTCTGATACTGTGATACTCAGATACTCTGACACACTGTGATACTGTGATATTGTGATGCTATGGATAGAGCATTTTCCATTGAGAAGATGACCATTTCCTTTTACTTGATGTTGGAGCTTCTGTAATACTCCTTCGGAAGGATACCTGGAAGCGAGTCAACGTGGGGAATGCAATTGAGCTGTCACCAATGTCAGAATAGCATCTAGTTTGGGTGGTGTTCGGAATTACTGTGATTGAATTAACCCTGATGAAAGGCAGATGTCCATGTGATGAGTCCACTAACCACAGAAGCCATCCTTGGATTGGGTTTCTTGCAGGACCACAGAGCCACTATTAATTTTCGGGGCAGGGAGAACTTCATTGGGATGGATCAGGTGACTCTTGTACTCTTACCTAAGTATTTTCACCTTGCTGCAAAACTCTAAGTCCACATACTGACACTGTCTGTATTTCTCCATGTGCTGAGGTGTTAGTCATGGCAGGCACTACAGATCCTGTAGGTGGGGGGATGTACCTAGTGGAAGGCAGTAGTGGCCAATGAGGGGCAATGGTGTGAGAGCACTAGTGCAGCCTAAAGAGGTCATATACATACCTGTAAATTTTCTGAATACTAGAACAGAAGCAGTTACAGTCAAGGTTGGAGTGATGATTTAAATGGTGGTATGTGTGGAATCCCCTGCAATGACTGCAGCAGTGAAGATTGAGGCCTCCAGAGATCAGCTGAGAAATGCTTTGGAAATTAGTGATAAAGAATGGAGAGTTCTCAAGGTTGGAGAGAAGGAAGGCCTCTTTACATTGTTGCTGCATGACGTCAACACTGGAGATGATCATCCAGTCTGTGAGAGAGTGTGGCACATACCTCCAGAATGCCGGCAGGAAGTGCATGGACTACTCAACAAAATGCTAGAAAATGAAGTATTCAAGCCTTGTAACAGTCTATTGGCCTTGTCTGTGGCACTGGTGTGAAAGAAGATGGAAGTCTTTAACTTTTTTGCATCGACTACAGAGAGCTTAATCAAGTCAACACCCTTTACCAAGTGTCAATGATACCCTCGATGCAATGGCAGGTCCTCAATGGTTCACCACCCCTCAACTTGCTAAGTGGTTATTGGCAGGTGGAAGTTGCTGAGAACTACAACGGGAAGATGGCTTACTGCACCACGGTGGGGTGTATGACTTTAACAAAACTATTTGGGCTGTGTAATGCCCCAGTCACACTTAAGAGGTTAATGGTCCGTGTTCTAGTGGGACTCAATTGGCCACATTGTTTAGTTTTCATCGATGATCTCATCATCCTATGTGCCATGCACATTTTAAAGCTACCAGATGTCCCATCCCTGGATACCACATGTTCCAAGAATTTCACTTGCTTTGTCGAAATGAACACTTGCTCAGCTTCACCATCAGGTTTGAATGTTCATTTCAGCCAACATAGGTAAATTTCTCGTGCTATGTGGTAACCAAGGATGGGGCATATGCCAACCTTAGCTAACTTAAGAATGTGGCCAACTGGCCAGCAGCATCTACCCAGGAGATCCAGCGATTGCTTGGGCTGGCGAGCTATATTAGGTGGTTCATGAAAAGCTTTGCTGATATAGCTCGCCCTCTATACAGACTGACTGAAAGAAATGTTGTTTTCTTTTGTAGCAAGGAGAGTGAGACTGCTTTTACAACCCTCATCAATGTCTGATATCATCTCCTTCCCTTGCTTATCCAGATTTTACAAAACCATTGATGCACCAGTTTTGGTGGAGTCTTGTCGCAGTGAAATCCTAATGGAGTTATCACATATGCTAGTCGGGTCCTCATCAACCTGAGTGCAATTATTGTGTAACTCGCTTGGAACTCCTAGCAATACTTCGCCCAGGATTTCAGACTCTACCAGCCAGGTCAGTAAATCATATTGCGAACCAACCATGGCTACCTCATGTGGTTGGGGAACTTCAAAGAGGCAGATGGTCACCTGCCACTTGTGGCTGAAGCATCTACAACAGTTCAACTTTTAGATTGTTCACTGCCAGGGATGCAAGCACTCTAATGCAGATACCCTTTCCTGCCATCCCTGCCCATCAGTGTGGTCACTGCCAGGGATGCAAGCACTCTAATGCAGATGCCCTCTCCTGCCATCCCTGCCCATCAGTGTGGTCGTCATACATATGGAAACAGACCACCAGTGGCCACCATAGCACTGTCTACACCTAGTGAAGATGTTCGGGAAAAGCAACTTCAGGATGAGCTCACTGGTCCTTTCCTCAGAGCCAAGGAAGCCAATTCAAAATCAACAGCTCAAGAAGCTCAACCCAGAGTGTCCAGACCCGAAGATAGTTGCAATTGTTGGACCAACTCATTCTTTATCAAGGTCTTCTGTATGGGCATTATGAAAGTCCAGATGAAGGCCATTACTCAAAGTCCTGACACGCACTAGAGAAACTGTTCTCTGAGACTTAAACAAATGAGTATGGGAGGCCACTTTGGGAGTGATAAGATGTTAGGATGTGTGAAGAAGAATTTTTTTGGCCAAGCCACCATACTGATGTGTGTGAGTGGATCATGATGTGTGGTCAGAGTGCCAAGAGGAAGACACTTGCCATAAAGAATCAAGCAACCTACAGAGTACTGGCCACTTAATGCAGCTTGTAGCAGTTGACATCCTAGACCCATTTTCGTAATTGAAAGAACATTCTAACAGTAGCTGATTACTTCATATTGGATGGAGGCATATCCAATCAACCAGGATACTCACAAATGTATGTTTTTTTAAATCATCCCAAGAGCAGCTACACTCCGACCAATGCATCAGTTTGTACCTTACTAATGGTAGAAATTGGTAAACTTCTTGGTATCAACAAGTCCCACACTATATCTTACCACCCACCCACTGTCAGGTGGCCTGTGGAGTGATACAACAGAACTTTCCTTGGAATGCATGCAACAGCACTATCCGACAATTCCTTCTCTTGGAATGACCATTGCTAACAACTGTGCATGGCCTATAACATCAGTATCAACTCCTCTATGGGGTTCAGGCCTTTCTTCCTTGTTTGGCTGCGTCCATTATGTATTCCGAACACCGAGATATCCACAAGCACACATATATTATACATTAAACATGTAATAGAGCAAAGAAGACAGAACCACACTACCTTAGTTAATGACAAATCTAAACATTTCCTCCCTTGATTACACATTCTAATGATTACAATTAAGAGTATAAGTTGCAATGTTACACTGCTCTCCCTCTGCAAAAGAATCCGTCCTGGATTCAATGTCAGTAATGTAAATAGTCTGATACGCTATATATTGGCAGAAGGAGGATCAGCCAGTGTATGGAGAATGAGATTAGTTTCAAGTGGTGGGACTGGAGAAAAGAATGGTTTGGTGGAAGATGGGTGAAATGAAGGGCCTGGGGAAGACATATCTTTGGGGCAGAGTTTAATCTCATCAAAATGCACCACTTGTCTGCGACAACAAATATGGACATCCTGAATGCAATAAGTTGCTTCAGAAGAACATTGCACCACTCTGTATAGCCTAGTCCATGGTCAATGGACATATTTAGTCTGACCCCTAGGAATTACTCTAGAAACTGAAACCACATCAGGTGATCTTCCTTGAAAGGTTTGCAATGAACACTGGTTGTAGAGTTCTTTCTGCCTATATATCCATCTTGAGACCCGTGTATTCTTGCACCTGATGCAGTGCTGAATCCATACTTGTAGTGTGTATATATACATGAAGATTACTAGTACTTGTATATTATTCCTACAGCTAGACTGCTTGTATATGTATTATGATATACAGAGGAGGATAACTAATACTTGTAGTGTGTGTATATAAGATATTTAGAATGTCTATAAAAAAAAAGAAACAAGAATTGATCATGCAAAGCAAAATATTTAAAAAAAACTTTACCATATAAAATACCATACAGCAAATATATGATACAGGTTTGAAGACAAATTAACTGTATAGGTGTGTGGCTCACTACATACCTTACACGAGTTTTAAGGCACGATAGAAGTGTTTGTTAGGATGCTAGGAAACTGGCCAAAGTAAGTCTCAGCTGCGACATGTATGTAAGATTTTAGAGTCTACCATTTTGAAATAGGTATCAAACCAATATAACACTTAGCGGACCGTACACGTTAATTGAAATGTCAACGCGAGATTATTCAATTCGAACGCGCATCTATTCCCAGAGACCGGGCGTTTAACGGTGGGCAATATATTTAGTTTTCCTCGTGTTCCAAGCTTGATAGACAACTGCTAGGTGCTACTCCTCTCTATGATTACTTACTGGTACTTCATTACTCAAATCTCAAAAGGTTTTTCAAGTATATGAGCTGATAATAATTTTAAAAAGTAAACGAAGAACTCTTGTTACCAAGGTGAGTAAGTAACTTTACTTCAGCTAATATAAACCTAGTGGTTTCTTTTATGACTGTTAGATCAAGCTAAATAGTGTATGAATAGTAAATAGTTTAGCTAGCGCATCTAAATAGTGTAGGAATAGTAGCTAGCGTAGCTAAATAGCTAGCTAGCCCACCCTTGTAGCTAACGAGCTAGCGCTTCATGTAGCTAGCTAGCTAGTAGCTAACCAGCTAGCGCTCCAATATCATCAATACGTCTCTAGTAGAGTCTGGGTATCATAACCACAGGCCATTCATAGCTAACAACCACGAACCATAGTAAAAAAAACCTTCGTGGTCAAAATGAAGTGGCTGTCACGATATCGTGACGGTGGTCTACAGGTGACAATTACTACTGTCACGAATACGTGACAATGGTCTTATAGAACGCCTGCGCGTGTCACGAATTCGTGACAGCGGTCCGCTAAGTGTAAGGAACAACTGCTGCATAGTGATTTCAAAATGGCAGACTTTCCATGAAATATTGTTTATATATAGACATTTTTCAAGGAGTGCCATTCACTTTCTATTAGTACTCACCCTGAATAGTGCTCACCCCATTAGGTCTGTAAGATACTCGTGTTTGCCCTCGAATTGTATTCACCATGTGGCTCGAATTGTATTCACTAGGTGTGCTAGAATTGTGCAAGTGCAGAAAACAAAATCTGAGCTGAAAGTCGAGAACATCAAGATTCTAGGACACATCAGGGTTCTAAGGAAAGTCATGGTTCTAGAGTTCTTTCTTGGACCTCATCGATGACAACTAAGAAGTGGAAGCTAAGGAAATTACAACCTTCTCAATAATCAACATCAAATTTACTCTCTCGACATTTCGACTAACCTTCATCAGGACTAATGGCTACATGGTCCAGCCTTCATCAGGACTAATGGCTACATGGTCCAGCCTTCATCAGGACTAATGGCTACATGGTCCAGCCTTCATCAGGACTAATGGCTACACCTTAATCAGGACTAATGGCTACTTGGTCCAGCCTTCATCAGGACTAATGGCTACATGGTCCAGCCTTCATCAGGACTAATGGCTATATGGTCCAGCCTTAATCAGGACTAATGGCTACCTTCACCAGGAATAAGTCTAAGCATCAACTAGTACTAGTTGATACCTGAGGACTAGCAAACTGTGTTTCCAAGTTTGTTCAGGACCTAGACCATATTTTCTCTCGCCATATTTAATTTCTTTGTGCTAGCGTTTAACCTTGTGCGGGATTAGTTATTCTCTGTAACTCAAAGCGAGATGGTGAAAGGGTTTATAATTGACAAGGACCAACCCCCCCCCCCCCCCCCCCCCCCCCCCTACCCAACTCCTCACAGGTGACTAGACTTGTCGATGCCTGATCACATCCTGCAGCATTGGGACTCTACACTCTAACTTAATATGCCTCCATCAGGATGTGATAACTTGCTCTTACATTAATGTCTCATGGCCATAGACTTCATGTCTGCGGGGGTGACTGACACCCCCTTCACCAATAGGGGCACATCTCAGCAGTGCCAAGTTTTGTCTGTCACTTACATTAATGTCTCATGGCCATAGACTTCATGTCTGCGGGGGTGACTGACACCCCCTTCACCAATAGGGGCACATCTCAGCAGTGCCAAGTTTTGTCTGTCAAATTGCCTGGGAGCTAATCCGTTCATGTGTCATCAAGAGTGTCTCACAAACATCTCCCTCCCCCATTACCAGGGTCTTAGCCATGCCCCAATTCAGCAGTGGGACTTGTAGTCTATGACCACGTTGCATGCTACATGCTTCTGGCACTCCAAGTTGGCTACAGTGGCACATGGTGGGCTCTGCAATATGCACTAGGCAATGTTTAAACATTACACACACACATTTATATAATATTACAATATTGTACATAATGCATGTATATCATGAAATTGAGTACAGTGGTTTGTTTAATGGCTGTGGCTCCCCTAAGATCAACTAAATCAGCATACTTGTCTAGCAAAGAATGTGCTGCATTGTCAAATCCCTGTTCAGTAAAATAGCGTTGTAGTCCAAGTATGTGAAGCTTTGCTTCTGCATGCATAATCAGAGGAACAGGATCAATCTCATTATCGTTGTCATCATTATCACTTTGTTCAAGACAAGGCCTTTTGGCAATAATACTCTCTACAATTTAATTTCATCATCTGGAACGTTGCTTTCACTGTAACAAGGTAACTCAGCGTCTATGTATTGTATTCTTCCCCATTGTTAATTTCACACACTAGGTGATAAAATAAAGAAGCCAGCTTTTCGAAAACAGTTGATAATCGTAGCTTCCTTTACTGCCCGCCAAATTTTGGCAACAAAACTCACTGCTTGAAGGATTGAAATCTTAGAGTTGACATCAATTGGTGGGTTGAGAATGTTTTCTTCTATGTATGCCAGGGTCATATGCACAAGTTCTTTACGATAAAGAGTCTTCAAGTTCTTTATGATACCCTGATCCATTGGTTGGATAAGTGAAGAGGTATTGGGTGGCAAAAACTCTAGTTGAATGTTCTTTAGTGTGCTTACATGAGGGTGTGCAGTACAATTGTCAACAAGCAAAAGGATCTTCCGATTTACTTTGGTAAGGTACGAGTCCCAAGCTGCAAGCCATTCAGTAAAGATTTGAGAGGTCATCCAAGCCTTCTTGTTAGCACGATATGTGACATGTAGATTATCCACATTAACATTTTTTAAACACCTTGGCCTAAGACTCTTACCTATGACAAGGAGTTTACATTTATCAGTTCCCGTCAGATTTGAACAGCAAGGAACTGTGATCCTTTCCATTGAACCACTTAATTTTTTATGACAATAGCAAAGTGAGCCATCAGGAGTGGCTCGGTAATACAGCCCAGTTTGATCTGCATTGTAGACATCATTAGGTCAATATTCTTCCAGTAACCCTGGTAGAATAGTGCTTGTCCACTCTTCAGCACTTTTATAATGTCTGCACTTCCCTTCTCTCTATGTGCCCGTTTGTACCTAATTTGATGTCATGCCTTCCAGCGTGAAAGCCAGCCTTCAGTGGCAACAAAATTAGGATGTCCAAATTTTTTGGCTAAATCCTCTGCCTTCTCCTTAAGAATAAGGCCCACACAATTTCTGTCCCTTACTTGTCACAGTCCCAAACCACTAATTAAGAGCAGTGTCTACCTCTGGTGCTTTACTTTTATGAAGGCGTTTTAACTTCTTTGCTGGCTTGTGACCATGACAGGAGACCTCACACCAACGTGACCTAAGTTCTTCTTCCTTGTTGATTAGTCTATATAGTAAGTCTTGGGATTTTAAAGCTTTCAGCAAGCTCCCATTGACTTGAATTAGGAGGATTTTTTAAAACTTTGTCCAACACTTCAATCTTCTCTTGTAGTGAAAGTTCCTGTCTCTTGGCCATGAGCTAAGTAGCTTCTAGCAATTTAAATCTAAGCAGTTGCATCAGTTGTGTAGAGTGTGTGTAAATGAATGTGTAAATGAATACATGTAACAACAAATCAAAAGTGGGCCAAGTATCAGGAATTCTTGACCCATTTAGCCAGATTTTTTTGTATGTGTATGTATACAAATGTTCTGTCCTGGGACAAAATGGCTCAGTTATCAGGAATGTTCATTTATCCAGTGGTATATTTAAGTGGAGTGTACTGTCTATCAATGTTCAAACCTTACACACACACACACATTATATACTAGGCAATATACAAGCATTACACATACACTGTAAGGAATTCCTGACCTGACAGATTGAACAGACATGACAGCTACACAGCCACAGAGCTAGGAACAAGACCACAACTGCTGGGTTACCTGTGAAAATTCGGGGTGCAAAAGACACAAGACCTCAACACCAACTCAACACCATGTGCAATTGGGAGGTGCAATCCTGTGCAATTTGGGGTGAAAAAGAATGGAGCATTTAAGAGCTAGAGAGAGCTTGACAGCTGGAGAGAGAGACAGAAGGTTAGAGTCAGCGAATAACAGGCTGAACTGACCAGTATTATTGTCTGTACGTATGAAAATATGTACGAAGCAATTACTGTTTGACCACTAAACCATTTGTGACCAAAGGCTGGCTTAAAGCCAAGTGTGGGAGATTTGGGCTAGTGAGGATATTGGAGAGAAGGCTAATCAGTCCAGCAGATACCAGTTGACCTTAGTCAGAAGGTTCAACACAGAGGGGTTTGCTGACACACACACACACACATATATAGGCATAAATGTACATATACTAGGCAATGAAGCATTACACACATACACACACATAAACACACACACACACACATAGGGTATGCAAAGTCGAGTTGCTAGGTATGAGTGGAAGGAAAAGTTTATTCGTACACGTAGGTTAGCATGCGTGAGGGAAAAAAAGGTTTTCCGTAGCCTTAGCTCTCCTCCATTCCTCAGTGTCTGCCAAACATTTGCTATTTCAGGGTCAGTCCTCCATGGACCATGTCTCTATCTGTTTCCATCTTTATGGACCACGTCTCTATCTGTTTACATCATCATGGACCATGTCCCTATCTGTTTCCATCATCATGGAACAGGTCCCCATCTGTTTCCTCTCCATGGACCACGACCCTATCTGTTTCCATCTGCATGGACCACGATCCTATCTGTTTCCTTCATGGACCAGGTCCCTGTCTGTTTCCTCTCCATGGTTCACGTCCCTATCAGTTTCCTCTCCATGGACCACGTCCCTATCTGTTTCTATCTTCATGGATGGTCTGTGAATCAAGATCAAGGTATTCTCACCTAAGATTAGAAGAGTAGCTGTGACTCGTTAAAATGAAAGGACGTCATCAACTCTAAAAGAAAAAAGCCTACTTGAGTAGCTCCCACAGGTTGCCTGGCAAAAACTACAGGCTGCACACATGTAGACCACAACCACACGGTTATAAAACAGTAAAGGATCACCTATACTAAATGGCACAGGTGATCACTTCCTTTTTTTCATTATAAGGGCAACCCTTACCATGTTTGCTTCATTTGATCCTTCTCTGGTTGTGTTTAATGTGGGAGGGTTGTAGCTATGATGCCTGAGTGGAGGGTGAACTCTATGGGGTTCTGACTCTTCACTGCACCGGCTATTGGATTGGGTGATGTCTTTAGTGGCCAGGTCCACTTGCTGGTCCAACAGAGCTGCAATGGAAGAGCCTGAATTTACCCTGAAATAGTCTAGATTAACCCTGGAAGAGCCTCCCTGAATTAATGCTGGAAGAAATACACCATCAAATTTTTGGACACATTCTTGTAGCTCTGATAGATATGATCGTGCATGTCTGGCTCAGTTATAGGGACCACCACCCATGTGACTAAGTTATAGAGACCACCAGCCATGTGGCCCAGTTATAGAGACAACCAGCTATGTGGCCCAGTTATAGAGACCACCAGCTATGTGGCCCAGTTATACAGTCCATCAGCCATGTGGCACAGTTATAGAGACCACTAGCCAGGTGCCCAGAGTCCATCACCCATGTAGTCCACTCAGAGATCACTAGCCAAGTGGCCTAGTCATAGAAAATGTGGCCCAGTCAGAGGTCACCAGCCATTTGGTCCAGATAGAGACCACCAGCCATGTGGCCCAGTAAGAGATCACCAGCCATTTGGCCCAGTCAGAGACCACCAGCCATGTGGCCTAGTAAGAGGTCATGAGCCATGTGGCCCAGTCAGGGACCACCAGTCATGCGGCCCAGTCAGAGGTCAACAGCCATGTGGCTCAGTCAGAGATCACCAGCAATGTGGCCCAGTCAGAGGTCACCAGCCATGTGGCCCAGTCAGAGACCACCAGCCATGTGACCAAGTCAGGGACACCAGTTTGTGGCCCAGTCAGAAATCACCAGCCATGTGGCCCAGTCAGAGACCACCAGCCAGTCAGGGACACCAGTTTGTGGCCCAGTTAGAGACCACCAGCTATGTGGACCATCTCTAGTGCTTGGTTGCTGGAGAAAGGAGAGGTCTAAACTAGAGGTCCCTGAAAATAGTGGATGGTTCTTGAGAGATCATTTGCAGGTGTTCCTCTCTTGTGATGAAACAGTTATTGCAAGCTCCAATAGCTGTTAGTGGAGACTTTGGGAGCTGGTGCCAGTCCACAGCATTACTGGGAGAGGCACTGCTGTTCCTAGTACTCAACTTTGGACCCACATATAATGGCGCAATGTGAGGGGCAGCTCCTTCAAACACCTTCAGACAGAGCCACACCACAGCAAACCAAACATGTCTCCACACAAACCAAACATGTCTCCACACAAACCAAACATGTCTCCACTCAAACCAAACATGTCTCCACACAAACCAAACATGTCTCCACACAAACCAAACATGTCTCCACACAAACCAAACATATCTCCACACAAACCAAACATGTCTCCACACATATCAAAACGTCTCAACACAAACCAAACAGAATACATATTAGCTATCAACATAACACAACTTGCCCCACACCCTGGGGATACCCAGACTTGCTGCGAGAGTCGCTGCCTTCTTGAAACCCCCAGGGGACTGCATCTTTACTTGCAGGTGGGAGACATCTTCCAAGTTGCCATCAACAACAATAGTCTATCACACAAACCACACCCTTGACCCAGCCTCTAGATCTGCCAAACCACACCTAAACCAACCTATATGCATGCGAAATCACACCCCTGCCAAGTACATCAAGAACATTAATTGAGTCAATGGGCTGGATATTTATAGAGAGAGGTAATGTCAAGGGGATGAATATTATAATTATTGGGATATGTCGAGGGGTGAATATTTTGAGAGGGGTAATGATTGGGGGCAAATATTGAGAGGTGGTGATTAACAAGCAGAGGAAATATTCAATATGGTCCATGACCTAGTAGTGAACAGTATGTCAGATATACCACATGGCCAGCCCCTCACAGCAGGTACACAACCAGTACTCACAGCAGATACACAGCCAGCACTCTCAGCAGATACGCAGCCAACCCTCACATCAGATACACAGCCAGCACTCACAGCAGATACACAGCCAGCACTCACAGCAGATACACAGTCAGCCCTCACAGCAGGTACCAGCCAGCCCTCACAGCAGATACACAGCCAGCCCTCACAGCAGGTACCAGCCAGCCCTCACAGCAGATACACAGCCAGCCCTCACAGCAGATACACAGCCAGCACTCACATCAGATACACAGCCAGCACTCACAGCAGATACACAAGCCAGCCCTCACAGCATACATAGCCAGCCCTCACATCAGATAAACAGCAAGCCCTCACAGCAGGTACACACCCAGCCCTCACAGCAGGTACACAGCAAGTGTGTAGGCAATGGGGGGGGGGGGGGGGGGGACTGGGGGTCTTTCCCCCCAGATTTCAACCCAGACAGAATTTTTCAAGTTAATGATTAGATCAAAAATTGTCCAAATCAAATATGTAATTCAATATTAGAGATCAACAATTATTTGAACTGTCCATAAATGTGCATTCTACTATTATTGTGTGAAACAACCTCATTGCCAACCATCTAATGATGTACATGTAAAGCCATACACCAGTTTAATCTGCTTTGAGATATTGTGGTACGTAGCCATGTCTTCAGCTGGCGTAGTACACTAAAACTTCATTCACTGATAGCATTAGTTGCTGGTGAAACCAACATAAGTATAATGATAATGATAACCTCTGAGAATAATCCCTGTTGTGGACTAGTCAGACACTTTAGGAAGACAATTATTGATTGAAAATCTTCCAGTGGTGACTCTTCAGTAGAACTAGCATGAAGGAGGGTCAACTGGGTTTGTAATATGCTTGGATTGCTGAAGTCAGAGATAAAATGAAACAACTTCTTCTAAGACCTTTGATCTTAATGGTGAATCAACCGTAGCAATCAAAGTTTCCAATTTACTGAGCATTCTAAATCCTCTTTGTTCAAATCGGTCCTGAATAGAAAATACAACAAGGTATTTGGCCTCAAAATATATTCTTCTGTAGTGCTCTTGTGGTGTAATAGGAAATTCAGATGCAGCTTCTCCTACCTCAAAATGGCGTGGCCCTTTCCTTCTACGTGGCAACAACAAAGGTTCAGACACTTCAAGTGAAGAACGTCGCTTTCCAACATACTTCCAAAATAGGTCAAAAAACATTTGAGGGAATTAATTCAATTGCCTGAAGGGTGAGATCCACAAGTTTTTGACCTTTGCAAGCTGAGATCTTTTTGGCCTGTAATGACCATGACAAATTATCGACCATACTCAGAAGCTTTCTACACAATTCAATGCCAAAGAAGAAGTCAAATTTTTCCATCTGTGCAGCAACTCCAGCTACTCTTGCTCTTGCTTTGCTTCTGCATCTCTTGTTGCATCTCTCGCAACTTCCCATGTTGACTGCAAAGCTTCATAATTTTCTAAAATCGATGCCACTGATTCTGCCCTGACAGTTGGACATAAAATTCTGATACCAGGATATTCCACAGCAAAGTCTGTCTTGAACTTTTTTTAATATCACATCTCACTTTGGGGATTTTTTAATAAGCTTTGTAATCTCATACACAGTGTCAAGAGTAGATTGCATTAACTTGATACCCTTTAATGTATCTTGTGTAGCCAAATTCAATGTATGGCCGTAACAGTGCATGTACAGTGCATGTGGCTCAATTGGAAGACATCCTTGTTGCAACTCCTGATCATACTCCAGACATATCAGCTACACCATCATAGCACTGGCCAAGGCAATTTTTAATTCTGAGATCCATGCGCAGAAGAATATCCTTGATAGTCATGAAGATGCTTTCTGCCGAAGTTGAATCCATTCTGTATAGCCCTATTACCTGCTCATGAACTTGTAAATCATCATCCACATAAGCAAACAGGATACCATTTGTTCGGTATTACTTACATCTGTCATCCACCATTATAGTGAACAAATTTCCAGATATAGCTTGAGTAATTTCACGAACAATTTTTTGAGCCATAATACTGAGAATTTCATTTTGAATACTTGGACTCGTAAACTTGTCCTGATTCTTTTCCATCCACTTGGTCAAGTTAGGTTTCTCTTCAGCACGAACCTTTAGAAGCTGAACAAATTAGAAACCAACTCTCCATTAACTTCCTTTAAAGAGTCACCTCTTGTACTTTCCACATATTGCCAGACCCTGCCGACCAAGATAGCGAATGGTACTCATGATGTAGTACAGCATTTTCCTATTCTCAGACTTGTGTTTAGCATGAGTAGCTAAGCATCTCACACACATTTTTGTGGCTTTTGGGAATTACTTCAATAACGTTGACTGCTTCCTGATGTGCAGCAGAGCATTGGTATTTTTCAATCTTTGATAACGCATTTTCCAACTAGAAAAGCCTATCTTATAGAATATACTCTCCTTGGCTAGAAGGTTTCATTGCTTAGCTATGAAGCAATATTAACACAAAACAGTAGCATTTCCTTCTGATAATGCCACCATGGATATTGCTTATACCGTGATGGCAAAAAAGCACGATGTTGCCTACCAAATGCACACTTTGGAAATGACAGGCCAGTTGGTTGGTGAGCTTTTGCAGGAATAAATGGCACTGTGAGAGTATCTGCAGCTGTTTGTGTCTGCTGAGAAACTTCATCATCACAATCTTCTGCATCATAAAATCTAAGAGGCTCTTCATCATCCTCTATAATTCCTGGCTCCTCTATAATTCCTGGCTCCTCTGTAATGCCTGGCTCCTCTGTAATGCCTGGCTCCTCTGTAATGCCAGGCTCCTCTGCAATGCCTGGCTCTTCTGTAATGCCTGGCTTCTCTGTAATGCCTGCTCCTCTGTAATGCCTGGCTCCTTACAGTGGGGTGGGAAGGAAAAAAATATTGGGGGGGCAGATCCTGATCCGAGATAGTTAGTTATATGAAACATGTTTGAAGATTCTTTATAATTATAGTATATAATAATTATTCAGAAATGTCCAAAATAGTTTATACGTGTTTCATTAGTTTCAATAAATTCTTTCATAATGCTGTTCAGATCGAGTGCATCAGTTCTGTCCCGATGTATGTTGAGTGATTTAAGCATTGCTGCATCGTCGAATTTCTCAGGTAGGTTTTGATACGCTTAAGAGAAGAAAAGTTGAAGCTGTAGTGACTGGAATGGTTAGATATAGCTTTAGTAGCTTATTTACTTCTGTAATAAAAATTTTCAAACTGGGTTGCTTGTTAAAAACATCACAAATGGTTTGTATTCGTGTCACTTCTGTAACTGGAATTCATCCATATTTACCGATTTGATGGCATCTGGAAGGAGCTGAAGGTGGAGCTTTAACTTCTGCACGTCAATATCCCTTTGGTAAATATTAACAATTTCATCAGACAGAGTTACTGGTTTGCCATTAGCACTATCAATCAGCAGAGTCTCGATGCTTCTCACAAAGAGAAAATTCTTTTGTGTGAACCGTTTTTCGAGATCTCCTTTTATGCTATCGATTACTTCAAAATACTCTTTTCTGTAAAGGTACTCTATAGAACTAAAAGCATGCTCCTCTGACCCATCATTTAATCTCCTTGGAAGTCGTCATTGCCTGGTTCATCACAATTGTCTCTTGCTTCTTCTTTGACAGCTTCAAAAAAAATTTTGAACATTTCATCATTTCTGTACTTGGTCAGAGCGTGAATGGTGACATTAACTGCAGCAAAGCAATCATCAACAGTAGTATTTACTCCTTGGAGTGTAACTGACAACTGTTCTGTAATACAAAAAATTAGTATAGGAAGCTTCAAGCCAAAGTAGGTTTTATATTTGTCTATAAGTGCTATGCTAGCTCGCCTAGAGCAGTCATCTGAACCATGTGAGGCTGCTTCCATAGTTACTTGAAGTGACTCATAATTATCAAGAATTGCTTGCATTGCTCCAGTGCGGACTGTCCACCTAGTTGGGCAAAGACTGCGAATTCCTGATTTAGGTGAGCCTTCTTGCGGCCTTTGAACTTTTTCAAATACTACTTGCCTCTTTGGTGAATATTTTATCAATTGGATGACTTCCATAGAAAAATTTAAGGCTTCCTTTATACACTTGCCAACATCTTGTAGACACAAATAACTCACTCTATTCCAGTACGATTCAACATTTTGTGTGCACACCTGTGACTGGATTTAGGAACTCAGGCAGAGAAGCAACCTGTCTGTAAGCAGCCCACTGATCCGAATGGATTATCGCAACATGAGACCGTATGATAGGGAGTAATGTTGCAGCGTCTCTCTGGGGCATGTAACCGGAAAATTTGTGTTGAACAACTACATAGAATGGAGTGGAATTGTGATTGTTTACAGCATACCCAGTGCAGGAGTATGACTGGTGTCCACCAATCCAAACACCCGGATGGTGGCCGGGTCCCAATGATGCTGTATCCACAATAATTATAATAATGATTCTATATTGATGCTATTCTGATAATGATGCTATGGCCACAAGAATGTACTGTTTATGTGACAATTGACAACACACTGAATTGGGACTCATGATGACTTCAGGCCCACCTAAGATTATTGGACAGCTAAGGGCTGTTGAGCAAACTTCCTGCAACCACTGGTACACATTAATTGCAGTTGGTCGACTGCACCTTCTTCACTTGCAGCAGCAGTAACTGGGTACTCTCTACAAAAGGAGCCAAGTTTGCAGACTAAGCATGAAGAAGCTCCCTTCAATAAATGACATAGACATACAAACCATGACGAATATATACTTACATGTATGTGCCTTGCATCTAAATACCCTGAGGCAGTCGCATTATGCACGGTAGATGTGGAGACGGTTGCAGAGGCCATGATGGAGATCTTCTCCAGGACATGATTGCCGGAGAAAGAAATATTGACTGACCAAGGTTCTGTCTTCATTGAGCACCTCACCAAACAGCTGTTCCGACTGGTCGATGTCAAACAGCTGAGGACGTCTCCATACCACCCACAAATGGATGGCTCCCTCGAAAGCTGGCACAGGTCGTTAAAGAATATGTTGAGGAAATGTAGCGAGCGTAAGAGGGAATGGGCTAACATATTGAAGTACTTCTTATTCTTTTATAGAAGCACTGCCCATGCAAATACCGGGTTCTCTCCATTTGAGGTAGTATTAGGTAGGCCAATAAGAGGACCACTGGATGTGGTGAAAGAAGTTTGGCTGAGTGGGGAGTGGACCAGAAAACCATAGTAGAATGGGTAGACCAGCTTGGAGAGAAGCTGATAGAGATGAGACAGGTAATGGTGGAAAGAGAGAAGTCAGCCAAAGCATCCATGAAGGCCCAGTGTGATTAAAAGGCATGCTGGGATGGCTCCTTTGAGATAACCAGGAAAGTAAGCTCCATTACATATCAACTAGCCATACCTGAAAGAAGAAGTAATAGAAGAACAGCTCATATCAACAGGCCTGGATCCTTCCTGATGTTCCGCTACTAGAGAAGAGGAAGACGAGGGTCAGGAGCAGCTCTGACAGACAGGTAGAATAGTGAGTTGGGAGCCTTGCTAGCTGAATATAATGATGTATTAAAGTAAGGAGGTTGGTAGAGCCAGGGATATATGATAGGCTACTATCAATGATAAGCATGTCCATATAGGTTAGCTCTGGCATGGAGTGACCAGCTGAGGGAGGAGATCCGGGTGTTACAAGAGTCTGGCACAGTGGTTTCATCCAACAAACCTTGGTCCTCACACATGGTGGTCCCAGTTCATAAGACTGATGGCACCTTTCGACTCTGCATTGATTTTAGAAAGGTTAACCACATCACAAAACCAACCCCCTATTTAATGCCCTGCATAGATGAGATGATCGACCAGCTTAAAAAAGCCCATTATTTGTCAAAGTTAGATCCCAATAAAGTTTTTTACCAAATTGCCCAGGCCCAAGTAGATCAGGAAAATATGAGTTTTTTTGTATTCCATGGGGAAGATTCCATTTTATTATGAGGCCCTTTGGATTGAGAAATGCTCCGGCATCTTTCCAAATGATGATGGACGCAGTCCTAGATGACATCCAAGATTTTAGTGGTGCCTATATGGACGATATTATCATATTAAGTCATACCTGGGAAGACCATGTGTCACACATCAAATGTGTGCTAAACAGACTAAGGAAGGCTGGATTACTGCCCATGTGTCACACATCAAATGTGTGCTAAACAGACTAAGGAAGGCTGGATTACTGCCAAGCAGGCGAAATACCAGTGGGGGTCAGCATCCCTTACCTTTCTGGGACACACCGTGGGAAGAGGTAAGGTGTCCACACTAGATCACAGGGTGGAAGTGATCAGAAACTATGTGAGACCTATAACCCAAAAGGATGTACAATCCTTTCTGGTTACCACCGGATACTATAGGAAATTAATAGAACTCACCAATGCGATGCAGAAGAGTGCAGCTAATGTATGTTGGTCTACTTCTATGAATGTTGAATTTTATTGTCTATGCCATACCCTTTCCCCGAGTGTCCTCCCTTACCACCCCCACTCCCACAGACACATTTATCCTACAGACAGACACATTCACTAAGGGGATTACTGGTGTACTGAGTGTCGTGAGGGAAGATGAAGAATTACCAGTGGGGTTCTACTCCAGGAAGCTGCATCCAGCAGAGATGAGGTACTCTGCCACAGAGATCGAATGTTTGGTCATATAATGAAGCATCTAGCACTTTGGTGTTTACCTAGTGGGAAAGTCCTTCACTGTTGAAACTGACCACACGGACACATCTCCACTCTTTAACTAATGGCAGATTAATATGGTGGGCATTAATGCTGCAACACTATAACTTCACCACCCGCTATCGTCCTGGCCCGACTAATGGTAACACCGACGGACTCTCTCATCAGGCTAGGGATGGAGAGCAGGAAGAAGAAAAAGAACGGCAACAACCTTTTCAAGGAGGTGGTGATATCATGCCTCAGCCCTGACTGGCTGCAGAGAAGGATCAAATTATGAGTTGAATTTATAAATAGAGCTAGATAGAATTTATAAAAGAGCTAGAACTCATGACCTCAGACTATCAACACATAGGACAATCATGATATCATCTCACACTCTCAGATAAGTCATGTAGGGACATAATTATAGTAATTCTACTACTCTCACACTTTATCAACACCATAAGCTGTGAAATCCTGGCTGCAAGGGTGTTTAAACTCCTCCGCAGTCCTAGTTTGGGCAGTCTCATTCTATCTTCATATTCTGCTACTCGACTGTTGTTTTAATATAAGTTACTTAAGATCTAAAACACTTTTGCCATGCGTGGGGTTTAGCTAGAATAAGTTATGGAGGCACCCTGGTGGCAGCGAATTACAAAGTTTGATATCTGTTAGGTCTCTTGTGGTTGGAGACTCTAACACTTATGTTGATGTTTATAGGGTTCCTGAGAGTGCCAAATAATTGGGACTGCAAATATGCAAGCATACATATATATGACCTTACTGATATTGTCAGTGTTGCTGCTCCAGAGGTGCCAAGTCTGGAGGCCAAGTTCACTGGTGTAGGTCTTGCCATTAGTTTCATCAACACAACATTTCTCTTTCCCTGGCATTGCTGAGGGTGATTAAAAAAATCAATACGTGTTAATTTCCCTAGCAACCACTCTTTATGGGTTGCTTGGATGTTGAAAATATTGTGGTGGCCATTAACTGCCACAAACATGCACATAATTATGATCTCCATTTGTGAGTATGTTCATTCCATTAGCAGAATGCATGAGACATCTGTAAACTATGAGTAATGGACATACTATACTGGGAAGAAACAAAGATAGATACATACATACATACATGATAGATAGAAGATAGATACATACATACATCATGATAGATGGATAGATAGATACACACATGATATATACATACATGATAGATAGATACATACATACATGGATAGATAGATACATGGATAGATAGATAGATACATACATGATAGATAGATACATGGATAGATAGATAGATACATGCATGGTTAGATAGATACATACATACATGGAGAGATAGATAGATACATACATTATAGATACATACATGGATGGACTCCTCACTTACTGACTCCGCCAAGGATTCAAGGTATGCTTGAAGTGTTTTGGCAGTTAAAATCAACTAAAGACCAAGGGGATCCCCCGCTATCCAGCAGAGGTTTTCAGGCCAGGGTAATGGATAAAATATCCAGCAGAGGAACACAAAATGAGAATGAAGGAGGCGGTTCTTCCCCCCACCCCATCCCAAATATATTTGTTGTCAAAAGCTGTGGTCGACGACTCCGCCCCTCCCCATTTCATCAAGTGTGTTAATTAGTAGGTCTAGAGGCAGCCTCACTAGCAGAGGTGAGGTCTGGTGTATTTTATTCCTAATATGTTGCCGGCATTGCTAACATCTTGACTCCCAAGAGAAGTGGCTGACAATGTGGAGTGTTATGCTACATGTGGTGGCCTCGTCCAAATCCTGAACAGACTCCACAAAACCATCCGGTAGTAAAATTCTATCTGACCTGACCTTCCGGTCAGCTGTGCGCACAGACAGACACATATTACTACTCTGAACAGCGCTTTTTTCCCGAGGAGGTGCAGTTTCAAGGATTGCTATAACCAAATTCATGTGCGGAATAATTTTTTAAGTTATCGCAATCCCTTATTGCATGATTGTCAATTTTAGGATTCTGAATCAAGTCTGCAAAAACATCATAAATTGAGCTCCTAGAGCAGGGGTTCTTAACCTTTTTTTAGTCACGGACCCTTTTGGTAGTCTGGCAAAAGCTACGGACCCCTCCCCAGAAAAATGCAATAAACAATTTGGAAAGAATGTATTGGTGATTTCCTTAACATATATACATTAGGTCTGAATAAAAAAAGGAAAAAAAGGAGAATGTCTGGTTTAAAATACATTTCTATGAGAAGGTTGTTGCTGTTTGTTATAAATTAGAAGTTGAAATTCTGGAGTTGTGTTTGATAAGGCAACGCGCATGTCATGTCTAACATCCAATCGATTTCTAATTTTAGTCTTGATTATAACAAGAGCTGAAAATCCTGTTTCCCAAAGAGATGTGGTTGCAAATGTTATCAAAGCCCCCATAGCCGTCTTTGCTAGGTGAGGATAGACTTGTGTTGAGGAGCACCAAAAATCTCCAAGGCATTTTGTGTTGATATAATTTCTTTTGTTCTCAAGTCGATAAGATCATCTTTGGCAAGGTCTGCATCACTAATTTGATTAATGTCAGCAAGGAAAGGATTATGAATCCATGCCTCGACTTTTAGGTCATCTGAGCACAAGTAACCATTGAAAGAGTTCTGCAGGGTTTCCAGGTGTCTGCACATTTCTGTATGCAGAGAAATCGACAGTGCTTTCTCTCTCTCTACTCCACTTGGCAGAAGTACTTCCTCAAGTATTGGAAAGTTTGCATTTTATGCCTCCAGTCTCCTCTTCCAAAGTGGCAGTCTGGCCAAAAAAGCCTGTAGTGTTTCAGCAGCATCCATAATGGTGACTGCTTGACCTTGACACACCTCATTCATATGGCTAAAGAAATCTGCCAAATAAGCCAAGCCATATATGAACTCCTCCCTGTCAAATTGTTCAGAGAGTGGGGCGTTCTTTTCTTTAAAAAAATGAAACTTCTGCCCTAAGTTCCATCAAACGCTTCAAAATTTGTCCTCTGGAAAGCCAGCGGACTTCTGTGTGGTAAAGAAGAACTTCATGTTCTGCTCCCATTTCTTGACAAAACATCATGAAAAGACGATGATTCAGAGCCCTGGCTCTGATGCAGTTGACAACTTTCACTGCAGTGGACAATACTTCTTTCAGGATTGTTGGCAGTGCATGGCGATGTAGAAAACAGTGAGTGACAATGACGTGGAGCTTCTCTTTCTTCACTTAAGAAGCCAAACCAGATGTGTTACCAAGCATTGCAGGAGCTCCATCTGTGCATAAAGTACCCAAATGTTTCTTCCAGTCAAAACCTTGCTTGGCAAAGACATAAAATATGTCAATGGCTTTTGTTGTTTCCAATAGTGGCTCACAAAATAGGAATTCCTCTTTAACCGATTAAACGCCGTAAGCGCCATATGGCGCGAGACCTTACATCCTTCGCCACACAAAAATATATAAAATGAACCGTTACGAGCTAACAGCCCCGGTTGGGTTTTGCACATGCCTAGTAGACTAGAGAACGTCACAAAAATGATTATTTCCGGTTGATGCATCGTGCAACAAAAATCCTGCGGTTGAACGCCATTTTTGTTGGTCGAGCTTTTTTTTTTTAACTGTTCAAAGATGCTCTCCTGTGAGGACGTTATTTCTCAACTTTTAGCCAACGATTCTGGCGATTCTGGGTCAGATTCATTTGGGGAAGAAGGTGAAGACATCTATGCATACCGAGGAAACACTCTGTATCCAGTTGCTCTAAG